>CM068837.1:34870408-35470408 GCA_028554795.2 Sinohyriopsis cumingii | reverse complement strand
TCTTGCCTAGGGTTCCTTTTTATATACAGACCAATACCAACGTGACCGTACGGTAAGGTGAAATGATTGGGAAGTCGCACTCGCTTCTGGTACACGATTTGATAGACTTTTTCCAAGGGTCGACTGACGATGTGGTGAGTGGGTAAACGTACAATCTTGTTCGGTTGATAGGTGGTCACTTTAAAGTTTCCATCCTCTCCCGATTGCAAGGCTTCTTTCAATACCCCAAAGTTGACCACTCGACTGGTACGATAATTCAGAGTCAGTCCTTTCACTTTGCACGTCGTGTGCACTTCTCCTTGTTTGTCCCGGTATTCGTAGCCGTAATTTTTGGGACCGCCACTGACGAAACTTAGAATCTTGTCGTCGGGATGCTCGTCTGTCCAGGCTCCTAAACGGTCTCCTTCGATGTTAGGGTGATGTTGAATCGGGTGATGGATATAAATGCAACTGTCCGTGTCAAAGTACAGGACGCGTTCTTCTAACAGTTCTAAAGCTTCGTACAATTTTAAGCGAGCATGGGCTGTCACGTAAGCCGCAATGATGACATTTCCAAAAGGGTCGTCTTGTACAAAGTCCAGATCTTCTTCGTAATTGACCAAGATTAAATTCTCTCGAACGACGTCCACGTGTTTCATGTATTTGGTTTTGTCGTGAATCATCTGGAAGTAGCGGGAAGGTTCTGTCAAATATTCCGTCTTGGGTAAACACGGTCGTTGTGCCATTTTACCCCACAAGCAATTTAACATCACTTTGGCAAACGATCGCCTGCCTTCGTTTTTCTCGATGTGGTCTAAAGTGATGCCTTCTTGTTCGTAATATTTCTCTTTGAATTTTATTTGGTCTTCGGGAGTGTGACACCAGGAAGGATAGCCGCTGGCTTCTTGCTTCAGTTTCAAAAAGGCATCCACGTAGTCTGCGAAAATGCCTTTCTGCGTGGGGTCACCCTTGTGGTATTGTTGTGTCTTGGGAAAGTGACAAATTTCGTACACTTCTAACAGTTGGTATCCCATGTCCAGAGCTTTGAACAATTCCACGCTGACCCAGGTTCCCGTCAAGGCCCGTTCTTCCTGGCTGTGATGACAAGGCTGGTCTTGGTTGTACGTTTCGGCACAAGTACGGCACAAGGGAAACATCAGTTTGCCTTGACAATGGTGAGGTAAGACGGGATGGTATAGGTTCGTGGGAGGCAAAACTTTACACTTGATCAAGCCTTCGTATTGTCGAATGTTTTTCAGGTCGATGTGTTCCGTGAACAATTGCGGGTGCCCTACAGGAAAGCGACAATATTTGCACACGTAGGGATACAGCGAACACACGTCCAAGTATTTGATTTCTTCTCCTTTCTCTTCGTCGGCTTGGTACAGCAAACAGGTGGCATTGGTCCTTCCTCCGTACAAACTATCCCTCGGGTTCAGCGGGTCCATGAACTGGTAACTTTCCACGGCACGTTTAAACTCGGGATCGGTTTTCATACGGTGATCGTACTCGTGTTCCCACATTTCCACCACTTGGTATCCTTGCTGTTCTAACTTTAGGCGTCGCTGACAAGTGTCCTGGTACAAGTTTTCCATGGTTCGTTGCAAAAACTGATTTTTAGTGCCACGGTCAGGGTAACAAACAGGACATCCGTGAAATAAGCAACCGTTAAACTCGTACACGATCTTGGGGTTTTCTAAGTCCCAGCCATCGACCGAATACGTTCCGATGGTCTTTTCGCCCCCTCCGTTGGGAGCATGCTGAATCCACTTGTCTTCCTTGTCGCACAAGTAATGTAACCAACGTAGGGCTTTGACCGAGTATTGACGTTTGACAAAGTGGGTCGTTTGAGGACTGATGACAGCCACGGTCTTTTCAGGCATGAATCGTTGTCGATACACTAAGGAACACGCTTTGGCAATGGTGCAAGCTTCTTTCAAAGGATCGACCCCTCCGTGTTCCATGAACAGTTCTCGAAATTTTCCACAGCAACGCCGTAAAATGTCCACGTCGGAACGACAATACTTTAGCATTTCTTTCTGAAAGTCGAAAGGGTCCGAGGCGTGAATCTGGTACCAAGCGTAGAAAGCTTCTCGTTGTTCGGTACGCATGTTGTCGGGGTCGTAATAGTGAGCCTCTGGTAAATGGGGTAGAACGGCGTGTTGATTGGCTTCCCTATTGAAAAAGTGTGGAAAGTACCCTTTAGCCATTTCTGTCATTCCAAACGTTTTAGGCATTCGACTCAAAGGCATGGCCAAATAGCTCATCGAATCTTTAAACTGTACTTGTCCCACTTGCATGAAAATGATTTTGGCTCCGTTCAAAGTCACTTTAGGACGTTCGGTGCCTTGTTCCGTATAGTACCTCAAAAGAAACTGTCCATCGTATCCGGAGAAATTGTGAGCCATCACCGTGGCATGACGATGACAATCTCCGTAACGTTCGATGTCCTCTTGGCTCCACGTCTTGTCGACGGGGTCTAAGACCCATTGGGCAAAATCGGCTAACGTGTTTGGTCCCCGAAAGATTTTTTCACGCCCTCCGGGAATCTTGCTACAGTGAGGGCAATGACTGAAGATAGGTTCTTGAATGCACTTCTCGCACGCTCGATGAACCACGCAGAAATTAGGAATGTGAATGCCAGTCTCTTGCATGCATTCGAAATCGAAAAAGATGAAATTGCCTTTCTTCCTGTGACCGTCCTCTTTCTCTGGTGGGGGTTGGTATTTTTGCACGTAACATTGGTGTTCCAAGTCCACGATGTGGTGACAAATGTGACATTTTTTCTTTCCTCGACATACGTGTGCCTTGGTATTATTGGTACGTATGACTTGTTCACACGTAGGGCACAATCTCAGGAGTTGACAAGCGCATTTTTTCTGTGAACCTTGCGTCTTCAAATGTTGTTGGTAACAGGTAGGGCTGACAAACGTGCGCAGACAAGTGGAACAAGGCACTGGTTCTTCGCTCAGACAGGGTGAAGAGGCCAAACATCCTGTGCATTTCGATCCACAATGCTTGTGTTGCTCTCGATTGTTATAACCATGGTCACATTTCTCACAGTAATAACCGTATACTAGGAATCCGGTGATACTGGTAATGGTATCGAAATGGTCATCGTGATGATAAACATGAATGTATTTTCCGTCCTTAAAATCTTGGCCTCGAAACAATAGAGGCCCGCGCATTTCTTGAGGGTGCACTTTCAAGGTGTATCGTGGAGCTAGGACATCTTGCAATTTTTGCATCTCAGGAATGCCGCAGGATGTGTCTTTGGGCAGTCCGGCTTGTTGTAACAGGAGTTCTGCTTCGTTTCGTTGTTTGGCTCGGTCGGAACGTTGAATAGTGTCCCAGGTTCTTTTCCATTCTACCGTGTCGTTCTTGTTGGCATAGGTTCGTCCCTCCACGATGGCACGGGCTAAACACATCTGGTCATGAGGGTTGTTAATTCGGACGAGACTCGTTTTGGTGTTGCGAAGGTCGTCCACCAATAACATCTTTTTGCGTCCTGTCCCTTGAGGAGGAGAGACGTGGGTCATGTCCAGTGTGGCTTTACCATCGGTGATGTCAAACTGATCATTAGATTGTTGTACGTGTTGAATCTTGTCCATGACTTTGGAAGCAGTCAATTCTGCAGGGGTGCTAAACTCGATCCAAACAGGGGATTTCAAACCGTCGTGTTGTATGGAAAGTCTCAAGCGATCGTCTTCTTTGGGTTGACATTGTCGCTTGAGTGCAGTGAGCAAAGAATCCCACACCTCGGTGATGAACACTTCTGCTTTCTCTAACGGCACTTCAGCCTTGAAATCTTTAAACTTCACCGTGTATTTGTAAGCCGTGGTTCTAAATTTTCTAGAGGAGCGCTTTTCCGTCTCTCGAATGGAATAGTACTTTTCAGGGTTGACAAAGGGTGGTGGACTTGGTTTAGAGGGTTCGGATTCTGGTTCACTCATGTCCTCTTCAAAATCACTGGCATGAATTTGTGCCAAGATTTCAGCCCTGGTACGAGGCGATAGATCACGTTTCTGCCTCTTACTTTCTTCTTCTTCTTTCTTCTCGAATGAATGGGATCGTTTCATCTTGAAAGCAAAAAGTCAAATGACTCAAGTTCAAACACCATAAACTACTTTATAGTCATAGCAGACCAGCGTATATAAAAGGGTGTGTGTCTTGTCCTTTCACTATTCATTTCACTCTCAAGCCGAGCACAACGATGGAAGAGACTAACCAGATGGAACGTTTCGTCAGAGCTTTGCCAGGGGTCATTAGAAAATTCTCTTCAGACCAGCCTACGGACTACTCTCCTTCCTTTCGAGATAAAAGTCAAGATACTTGCTATATCTGTCAGAAGAAAGGGCATTGGTCTTCAGAGTGTCCAGACCGTCAAAAAAGAACAAAAACAGGGACTAAAAAAGACAAAAGTCAAGATACCTGTTATTATTGTAAAGAAAAAGGACATTGGTCTCCAGATTGCCCAAAAAAGAAACAAGAGGAGTCAGAAGAAAAGAGGAATTCTTCAGAAGAAGAAAGGGATTCTTCAGAGGAAGAGAGGGATTCTTCTGAGGAAGAAGAGGAAGAAAAAAGACAATTCTATTTACAAGAGGCAAAGAAACAGGAGAAGAAGAAAAGAAGAAGGGAAGAAAATGAGGAAAAGACGGTGATTAAATTTAAAAAACAGAGAGAGTAAACAAGGAGAAAGAAGAAGTCAATGAACTTTTTATTAAAGTGTTGTGTTGTGAATTGGATTGTAAAAATATGGAGAAAAGAATAAATGAATGATAAAAGGTAAGTGTCTTTGAGTTGTGATTTTAAAATAAGAAGCTACACTCACGCACTCATACACAGACACGTACTATAAGGGTAAAATGGGTGGGTTTTTTTTTTGAGTTATTGGCAAATTGAAATTGTATTTCTTTTCGAGAAATGTGGGTGGCCCTGAAAAGGGCCTTTTTCTTCATGGTGAAGGGGTGAGTTTAAGCAATCAACTTTAACTGCCTTATGCCTTTGCCACGGCCAAGGCCTACTTCTGGACTGCGTAATGTTGATGATGATTGGGTTGAAATCACTAAGGGTGGTACGGTAGGCTTAGTCACAGGGTTGACGTGTTTAGCTCGGGAAGGTCGTATTCTCTTCGGTCGTGATAAAGAAGTCTGATACATTTGTTTCAGACTTCTTAACTCCGCTAAAATGTCCAACAGTACCGTGACCGTTTGATTTTCACCCTCTTGTTTCTTTGCTGCTACTTCTTCTTGCTGTTGTTGCTGTTGTTTTTTTCTTACCTCTTCTTCTTGTTGCTGTTGCTGTAGGAGAAAAGCCTGTTCCGCTTCCTTTTGTCGTTGTATAAATTTCTCCAATTCTTCTTTCTGTCTCTGTCTAAAATTCTCCACTTGCGGTAATGAAGAAGGTAACGAAGGTTCCGGAACAAATTCTTGCGAGGAGAGAAAATCCACAAAATCCCAATTCACCTCTTCTGAAAGTAAGTCCGAGTTCCCTTGGGCAGTCTCCCCTGCTGGTGCACCCCAATGGATCGTTTTCTGAGTTTCCGTCATGTTGAATCACTGTCGCATAGATTGACTGCACACAAGCGCTAGCGAATCTATATAGACTACGTGACGTCACAGACTGCACTCTTCGGATTGGATGCGGGCTGACTGAATTCTGTAACGCGTGTTCGGATTGGTGAATGAACTGAATCCGTTTCAATCCTTCCTGTCCCTATAAATAAGCGCCGTTCACTGCATTGATTCACCTATTCTCGGAGCCTCAACATGTGGACAGACGTTGAATCTTCAACCCTTGTGTCAACAATGATGTTCAGGACGGACATGCTCATGTATGTCCGATCCAAGTGGACCGTTGTCCACAGGACCAACAGCAGCCTGTGGATAAGAAGAGTCTATATAGAGAGACAAGGTTGCCTCAAGAGGACTCTGATGTATGGCCCTGCTGTAAGACGAAGTTTGAGGACAAGAAGATGTCGCAAATGCCCTTCATGTTAAGGGCATATTAACATAAACCAAAGGCCCTTTTCAGGGCCAGCCATATTTCTCGAAAAGAGATAGCCTTTCCATTGCCTACCCCTTTTTTTAAAAATTTTTTTAAAAAAAATCCCATGTTAAATTCCCCTTGTCCGTAGAGTGTCCCACGATTTATTCCCATGTTAAATTCCCCTTGTCCGTAGAGTGTCCCACGATTTTTCGCCATGTTAAATTTCCATTGTCCGTAGAGTGTCCCAAGGGTGTTTTTAATGCTAATTCCCATTGTCCGTAGGGTATCCCCATTCACTACTCACGATCAAATCGTTTTCACTCCGAAGTGGACCGGAAGTTGATCCCTGGAATTATCGTCTGTGCGTGGCAGACACGAAACAACGAATAAACTGTTCGCAAAATTGACCCTTCAGAATCAGCAAGGTTACTTAAACGGTAATGAATGAAAGGTGTGGAGTGTCTTCTTTACAGTGGTGTACGATATGAGTGACTGGATGCGCAGATACTATCGGAAAATTAGATCGGAGTCATCGAGGGGTCAGATTGTGACCGACGAAAGTTAGTTACCTTGTGTTAATTGGTGAGTGTACACATAAGTTTATCCGGGAATCAAGTGCCTGTCGCATGGAGATTAGCAATTGTAAAAGTTACACTAATCACGTGAGTTCAAATATAAGGAGCAATGACCTTGATACGATATAATCGTAGCGCAGGATCGATAGTAACAATACATGAAATCAGACTACAAGATTAACATCTTTCTGAGTCACTTAAGTCTTCCAAGTCTTCAACGGTCAGTGCAGAGGTGTTCCAAGATGATTTCATGCATATCAGCTGCAGTCTACAGCCTCGAGGGGGATGGGAACAACCAGGTTGCAAGCAAAAGGGAGGGTGAAGAGACTATTTGCTGGAAGGTCCATTGATGAAAAATAAATCTTTCTACGAAAATGAAAAATACAAGCGTAATAACGTCAAACCGAAGCCTCTAACCAAAACCGAGAGTTTCTCTAATTGGGTTATCTTATTTTGTAACTTTCTCTTTGTCGTTCGTGTTTTCAAATTTGTAGGTGTTTTGTTTACCCGTGGGACACTCACTGTTGGTCGCGCCTTCCCTGCTGATGTCCTTTTATCCAAAGATTTTATCAAGACTACACGATATTGTGACCGAGGATCATGTAAATTTATCGTTATAAATCCGTGTGCAGTAGATTGTGTTTTTGAAAAGAAGTTTCTAAACTTAATTCTATCCAAGTCTGATGAATGTTTCGAAGTGTACATATATCAACTCTATTAAATACAACTAAAACATTACAGTTATCTCTGATCACTTTAGGTATTTGTGTGTATCCTTGAGTAACATACATTATATCAGTATTTTTATGTCTTCCTCTTGAAAATATTCTTGCTGGATTTGATTGCTTGTTCCGCATTACATCATCATACACTACTAGATTATCGATAAATCCATCGATCTACAGATCTGTGATAAAATCAATAATAAATCAATAATATCATTAGCATCCTCATCCAACTATTTCGCGTTTAGCAGCAGGGAGGGCGAATCCTACAAAATTTATGTCAAAATAAACCCTCTACAAAAAAGGGTTTCAACCGGAAATAACGTCGACTACGTTACAAGAGGAACCTTTGGAGGGAAAAACCTCCCAGGAGGTCCTCCTGAGTTAGTCTAAATACGGTTTCTGGTTGAAAAACTCATTAATGGCGTTTCGATTAAACAAAATGAACCAATTCGTTGTCGTCGCCCTCCCTGCTGCTCCCCTTTTGCAAAAACGTTATCGTTGAATCCAACACAAAAAAAATAAACCTCGAAAACAAAAAATAAGACCAACACTAGTATATGCGCCAGTATCCTCATTTTACATTTACTACTACTTGTTGATTGTCCCTTGAAGCAGCCATTCACATTCATCAATAGTATCCATTTACTTAAATACAAGCCTCAGATCGTTATTCTGACAGTAAAATTGTGGAAAGTATCATAATCATATATAATTATTAATAATTCTGATACTTTCCACAAACTTTAGTCTCAGATCTTTATTCTGAACTTTCCTGCTCAAATATTAGCTGTATCCGGTTTCTCAACGGATTGGTCAGCGGGTCGGGAAAGATTTATGATGGTTTCTTTAGACTGACGCTGTTGCAAAAACTCTTCAACGGTCGGTGTTGGTTTGTTTTTTCTGGCGCAGTAATCGATGAGGGATCGATATCTCGGTCCACCACAATCAGAACAGAGTTGATACTTACCCAGGACACCTTTATTACATACCAGACATGGTTTAGGTCCTTGAGGATTTCCTTGTTTGGCCATTACTGTGTGAGGCCCGCAAAAGACACCATAACTGTTTTTTCCGCATATTTTTACTGAGCCCTGAGGGAGCCATTGACATTTGTTTTTAGCTAGCACTGAAGTGGGCATTGTTTTATTATACATAAAGATTAAAATAGAATATCAATTAAATAGTAGATTTTATTATACAATGAACGATGATAGTTATATCGAGCAGATTCTGGACCAACATTATCCTGATCTTATCGAGGAAATATTTGATGATACCAACGAAGAAGATTTAATCAACGTTGCCAAGGAAAACTTTTACAAACTCGTGGAGTATTATAAACGATATGGAGTCGAAAATGCTGTTTTTTTCAGTGACAAAAAATCCGCTATTGATATTTTAACTTTGAATAGTACTAGCACCGAAAGCACGTTTCTTACTCGGGGAATAATTGTTCAACATTTCGCTAAATTTTATGTGTTTTTCTCTGATGCGGATTTCAATGCTGCCGCGAAAAGATTTGATAAACAATCAGCGGTGACAGAAATTATTCCCCGAGCCAGATTAAGATACCCAGTGTTTGATATTGACTCAAAAATACCAACTGTGGTTGAAATGATGAACTATTTTATAAATTTATGTGGATCCGAGCATATTTATGTTTCAGAAACAAGAAGCGGGTGTCATATGTTATGTAAATCTGCACCAGTGAATTTTGAAGAACATCATGAATTGATTAAGAAAACTGCCAGGGAAAATCCCACGTGGAATGTTGATCTGCAAGCTGGTCTTTCCAGCATTAAGCTTAATGGAGCAAAATCTGTTAAATCACTTGCACGGGTATAAAAACTTATTTATCCAAAATATGCAACCGGGGATGAATTACTTGTTTGTCCGGTCGCAATTCAACCCAAGTATGTTAAAAATAACAGCAATGAGCTTCGAAATTATTATTTTACTGATAATAATCTTTCCGAGAGCGATCTGACTAAAATATCCTCAGCGCTGACTGGAGAACCTGATCAGCTACTGGGGGTGATAAATGTTTCCGGAAACATTGACGGTTCCACGGCGACCTAGACATTTTTGTAAGATTTGTAGCAGAAGACACGGATATAATAGTTTATACGACTGTGTTGAGGTTAAATGTGATAATTGCCTTGTTTATGATCATTCGGATTGTTTTATTGTAACATGTCCTAGAGGTTGTGAAAAAATAATAATTCTTCGTGAGGATATCAGCGAACAAATTAATGCTTGTCTGCGCGGAGAATCAAACAATGCTGTAATTTGTAGCGTTATTGACAAACTACCAGAACATCAACGGGATCCCAAATACATCAAATTTTTAATGTCGGTGAAATACCATCGGTGTAATTATCCTGGAAAATTTCCTAAAAAGATTCCGGATTATCGTTATAAAGAACCACCAAAACACGAATCAGGATTAGGATGTAGAATTATTCCCGACGGGGATTACATAGATGGATCAGCTTGTGGAATGGGAAAATCTGAGGCTGCAATGAAATCTATAAAACCAAATCAATCTGTGTTATATTTATCTTATCGAAAAACTCTTACTGTGAAAATTAAATTTGAGTGTTATTCTGATATTCATGGGGATATTGTTTTTAAACCCGGTGAGTCAAGACGTGTAGTAGTACAAGTTGAATCACTAGCTCGTGTACGGTGGATTCCGGATATATTTATCATCGATGAATGGCACGGAATTCGCAGACAGTTGTTTTCGTCGGTAAGACGCAGCCGTGCAAGATGGGATACATTTGCTGGAATTGCTACGGCGGTTTCTCGAGTTATTGTTCTTGATGCAGATGCGGATGATGATGATTTGATATTGTTTGTGAGTAAACTAAGACGAACCATATGAAATTCGTTCCTAATGATTATAAACCCGATCACGACCAAAAGATTATTGTGGAAAATTCACACAAGGATAATTTAACCGCACTATTGGATTGTCTTGCTCGAGGAAACCACGTTGCGGTGTTCACACACAATAAATCTAACAAAATTTATTCCGTTGAAGGGTTAACAAAACAATTACAGCATCTAGGATATCACGTGAGATATTATCACGCGGAAACTGATCCAGAACAAAAACAAAAAGATTTTTCTGATATCAACAACGCGTCCAACGACATCCATGTTGTGATTTTTAATCTCACTCTGGAAGCCAGGGTTAGTATTGTTGATGAACACTTTAAACATCTATTTGTGTTCTCAGAGGAATTGGGATCTGCTGAAGCAACCAAACAAGCATTACATCGTTTCAGATGCGTGACAGAGATCCATTATTCAGCGGTTTATCAACACCACAAAAACCTTCCACTGACCAGGGAAGATATTATCGCGGAAATAATCCAACGTGAAAAAAATCTTATCACGAAATCTTTCAGAGCTCCCAGCGTGGGTGAGATTGATACTCCATATGGATTTGCATTTATAAGTGATATCATCGATGAGAACAATTCCAAGTGTTATTTTACACAGCGGGTGCTTGCAATGATGCGCAACAGTGGATATGAGGTCATTCAGACTAGTCCTGATGAATATGAAGCGTGGAGAGAAAAACACAAGAAAAAAAATCCAACATCCGCGGAGATGAATCAAAATCCCTCCGTGGACGAATTCTTGAAGACTTGTGTTGGTGTTCGATTAATACAATCCGATGAAATATCTATGGAAATCTCTGGAGATAAAATCGAAGACGAATTTCTCGAGGAATTTCTCAGGACAATTTTCAATGAGATTTCCGGTGAAATCCTTCGGTGTTACAAATACGATCCCCTGATAGAATCAGGAGAACCACTAAAACCATATCAGAAAAATTAAGGTATCTTAACAGTGTATTCCAATGCAACGTAGGCAAGTTAGATGTGAATACCGTAGAATCCCTTTACAAAAAATCATCGCAGATGATACGATCTCAACAAGTTGTCGGAGATAAATTCAATAATGGTCAATCTGTGGCAACGACAGTATTTCGATCTGATAAAATTTCTCCCGAACAAGCACTAAAAATCGTCAGAGATGTCCTTGAAATGCTGAAACTACCAGATGTAGTCCCGGATGATCTCAGCGAGACAATAATATGAATAATCCGTGACGAGCTCGTGGTGGAGATTGAAGCAATGATGCGAAACCCCAATCAGATGTAAAAATATAACCTGTTAATGAAACATTTCAATGAAATCTTTCCTGAAGCGAGATTACAATCAAAAAAATTAACAGTAAAAGGTATCATCGAGAAGATCAAATTGATTTATAAAGGATTTGGTGCAGAATTAAAACCGGATAATAGTAGAAATGCAGAACGAAGTGATTATACGTTATATTATCCTGAGTGGCCAGAGTCAGATTTTATCAACAACGATACGTGGTTGAATACTTTCATTCCCGATCAGGGATTCGGTGGTAATGATATAAATCTGATACAATTAGGGATGAGCGATCACAACAAATTGTTAAAATTTCATATATGGAGCATCAATAATTGGTTTAGTCGATATGATTTCAGATTGTTAAATGTTGTAACCTCTGAAGGTTCCTAATACAAGCCCCTCTGAATCAGCAAAACGGATGGTTTTGTTGATTCTGTAGGGTTATTAACCCCTCTGAATCAGCAAAATGGACGATTTTCATTATTCTGCAGGGGTAATTACCCCTCTGAATCAACAAATCGGACGATTTTTCAGTAAAAAATCCCTGTCAGATAATCAATATTATCAAAGATTTTTTTATTATAAGAGATTTTATGTTTCATGGGAAATGCTGAATTTTCATGATTCTGTAAGGGTAATTGCCCCTCTGAATCAACAAAATCGGACGATTTTCATGATTTTCCATCAGGCATGTTACCCTTCCAAATCAGCAGCGCAGTCGACTTTTATGATTCTGACAGGCATATTACTATTCGGAATCAGCAGCGCGGACGATTTTCATTCTGAACTTTCAACAGTTTTCCCGTGCGGGTTTGTAAAAAAAAAAAACAGTATAGAAATGCCAAAGACAATTGTGCTATCCAGCGATGATATTGCAAATATCATTAAGATGAGAAATGTTAATTCCATTTTTGAAATCGTATCATTGTATAAAATCGGATACAACCGCATTTATGATATCTGGAAGAAATATGATACAGCAAAGAAAACTGCGGTTGTTAAGGCATTAACGGCTGCAGCTGCCGCTGTGGCTGAAAAAGATGCACCCTCACTTGAGAAAGTCGCACCTGAAGAAGAATTTATTCTTGATACACCTGAGAAATTCATTGATGCACCTGCACCTGCACCTGTTAAAGTCAAACCCGTCAATGCAACTAAATCTGAGATTCCACCGAAATCTGAGATTCCACCGGAGATTCCACCTGCAACTGCCACAGAAATAGCGCTTCAAGCTCGTGTTAAATCACTAGAAGCGCATTTAACACAGTCGGAATATCGAGTTACTGATCTCGAGCGAACACGAATACGACTGCGATATGAAAATTCCGATCTGATAAAGAAAAATTCCGATTTGATAAAACAAAAATTCCGATCTGGAAATATCCATCGCGGAGTTATCCGAGCTGAATCACGCACATGCGAAATGTGGGGAAACTATAATCGATTACCAGCGACGGATACAAAAACTCACCGATGAGAACTCAATGTTGAGTCAAGCAACCCAGGAAAATGTTTTAGATTTCATCGACTATAAAAACCGGGAGGTCAATGAAGCGATGCTGGTCCTGGAGGGTAATATAAAATCTTATAAACAGTTACAACAACAGCAACTGGAAATTGAGTGCGAACAACGACAACAACAACGAAAGCTCCGTGAGAAAAAACAAAAACAACAGTTAAAACAAGAGATGAAAGCCATCGCAGAGTTGGAAAAGAAATATGACGACCAGCTGCAGAGTTGGAAAATTGGATATAATGACCAATGATATCCTCGCGTTGATGTTGCTTCATGATGTTTATTTTCACAACAAAATGATTATTGATGATCGCAACGGCATCAGTAATTGGTTGTTACCACCGGGTGCAATGATGACTTTCACGGTCCGGGATGGAGAGATTATTCCGATAATCGGAATAAATTCTCCGGATTTAACCGCGTGCTCGTTAATGAAAATCGCACTGGAATTCCACAGGGAATTTCAACGACGAATTTTGCAACCGAGTATGTGTTTCGCCGGGGAAAAGTCTATCGTGTGGGTGAATTTTTATGATCCTGTCGGTGTGACGGTGGAATCTGACATCACAGAATGTGGTTGTGGCGAGTGTGAAGACTATGAGGATTGCCTGAGCGACTAACAAGATTGTCTCAGCGGTTAGACTGTCTCCGTGAATATTTTCGTTGCAATCGCAGCCGAGTAATTTCATCTCGGGTTGGATCTCTCACTGATTGTCTCTGCGAAAAACTTCTTTCGAAACGGTCGTGAATTAAACCAACAACATGATCTCCGATGGTTTTTGCAACAATGATCTTAGCGTCGGGAATGATAACTTTACCATGGATTTCCGAGTCAGCTATTATTTAAAGTTGGAATTTAAATATGAGATTTGGCAGGTCATGGATGATGCAGAGTAAAATTAATTATCTGATATTTTTTTAGGACCCCTCAGAATGACGATCTGAGGTTTGTATTATTGTCATTGTAGGAAGCCTCGGATCGACAATCTGAGAGAAAAAGTGTTGAAAGTATCAGAATCACTATAAAAATAAAAAATAATATTGATTCTGATACTTTCAACAAACAGACACAGTGTTTAAATTATCAGTCTGACGGTTGTGAGGCTTCAGATCGACAATCCCAATAAGAAAAATATGACAAGTATCAAAATATATAATCTCAAACTTCAGTCGAGATTTAATAATCTGAGGGTTGTATTATTGTCATTGTAGGAAGCCTCAGAAAAACGATCTGAGACTAAAGTTTGTGGAAAGTATCAGAATTATTAATAATTATATATGATTCTGATACTTTCCACAAACTTTACCCTCGGATTGACGATCTGAGACTTGTATTAGGAACCTTCAGAGGTTACAACATTTAACAATCTGAAATCATATCGACTAAACCAATTATTGATGCTCCATATATGAAATTTTAACAATTTGTTGTGATCGCTCATCCCTAATTGTATCAGATTTATATCATTACCACCGAATCCCTGATCGGGAATGAAAGTATTCAACCACGTATCGTTGTTGATAAAATCTGACTCTGGCCACTCAGGATAATATAACGTATAATCACTTCGTTCTGCATTTCTACTATTATCCGGTTTTAATTCTGCACCAAATCCTTTATAAATCAATTTGATCTTCTCGATGATACCTTTTACTGTTAATTTTTTTGATTGTAATCTCGCATCAGGAAAGATTTCATTGAAATGTTTCATTAACAGGTTATATTTTTACATCTGATTGGGGTTTCGCATCATTGCTTCAATCTCCACCACGAGCTCGTCACGGATTATTCGTATTATTGTCTCGCTGAGATCATCCGGGACTACATCTGATAGTTTCAGCATTTCAAGGACATCTCTGACGATTTTTAGTGCTTGTTCGGGAGAAATTTTATCAGATCGAAATACTGTCGTTGCCACAGATTGACCATTATTGAATTTATCTCCGACAACTTGTTGAGATCGTATCATCTGCGATGATTTTTTGTAAAGGGATTCTACGGTATTCACATCTAACTTGCCTACGTTGCATTGGAATACACTGTTAAGATACCTTAATTTTTCTGATATGGTTTTAGTGGTTCTCCTGATTCTATCAGGGGATCGTATTTGTAACACCGAAGGATTTCACCGGAAACCTCATTGAAAATTGTCCTGAGAAATTCCTCGAGAAATTCGTCTTCGATTTTATCTCCAGAGATTTCCATAGATATTTCATCGGATTGTATTAATCGAACACCAACACAAGTCTTCAAGAATTCGTCCACGGAGGGATTTTGATTCATCTCCGCGGATGTTGGATTTTTTTTCTTGTGTTTTTCTCTCCACGCTTCATATTCATCTGGAATAGTCTGAATGACCTCATATCCACTGTTGCGCATCATTGCAAGCGCCCGCTGTGTAAAATAACACTTGGAATTGTTCTCATCGATGATATCACTTATAAATGCAAATCCATATGGAGTATCAACCTCACCCACGCTGGGAGCTCTGAAAGATTTCGTGGTAAGATTTTTTTTCACGTTGGATTATTTCCGCGATAATATCTTCCCTGGTCAGTGGAAGCTTTTTATGGTGTTGATAAACCGCTGAATAATGGATCTCTGTCACGCTTCAGCAGATCCCAATTCCTCTGAGAACACAAACAGATGTTTAAAGTGTTCATCAACAATACTAACCCTGTCTTCCAGAGTGAGATTAAAAATCACAACATGGATGTCGTTGGACGCGTTGTTGATATCAGAAAAATCTTTTTGTTTTTGTTCTGGATCAGTTTCCGCGTGATAATATCTCACGTGATATCCTAGATGCTGTAATTGTTTTGCTAACCCTTCAACGGAATAAATTTTGTTAGATTTATTGTGTGTGAACACCGTAACGCGGTTTCCTCGAGCAAGACAATCCAATAGTGCGGTTAAATTATCCTTGTGTGAATTTTCCACAATAATCTTTTGGTCGTGATCGGGTTTATAATCATTAGGAACGAATTTCATATGGTTCGTCTTAGTTTACTCACAAACAATATCAAATCATCATCATCCGCATCTGCATCAAGAACAATAACTCGAGAAGCCGCCGTAGCAATTCCAGCAAATGTATCCCATCTTGCACGGCTGCGTCTTACCGACGAAAACAACTGTCTGCGAATTCCGTGCCATTCATCGATGATAAATATATCCGGAATCCACCGTACACGAGCTAGTGATTCAACTTGTACTACTACACGTCTTGACTCATCGGGTTTAAAAACAGTATCCCCGTGAATATCAGAATAACACTCAAATGTAATTTTCACAGTAAGAGTTTTTCGATAAGATAAATATAACACAGATTGATTTGGTTTTATAGATTTCATTGCAGCCTCAGATTTTCCCATTCCACAAGCTGATCCATCTATGTAGTCCCCGTCGGGAATAATTCTACATCCTAATCCTGATTCGTGTTTTGGTGGTTCTTTATAACGATAGTCCGGAATCTTTTTAGGAAATTTTCCAGGATAATTACACCGATGGTATTTCACCGACATTAAAAATTTTATGTATTCGGGATCCCCTTGATGTTCTGGTAGTTTGTCAACAACGCTACCAATCACAGCATTGTTTGATTCTCCGCGCAGACAAGCATTAATTTGTTCGCTGATATCCTCACGAGGAGTTGTTATTTTTTCACAACCTCTATGACATGTTACAATAAAACAATCCGAATGATCATAAATAAGGCAATTATCACATTTAACCTCAACACGGTCGTATAAACTATTATATCCGTGTCTTCTGCTACAAATCTTACAAAGATGTCCAGGTCGCCGTGGAACCGTCAATCTGTTTCCGGAAACATTTATTACCCCCAATAGCTGATCAGGTTCTCCAGTCAGCGCTGAGGATATTTTAGTCAGATCGCTCTCGGAAAGATTATTATCAGTAAAATAATAATTTCGAAGCTCATTGCTGTTATTTTTAACATACTTGGGTTGAATTGCGACCGGACAAACAAGTAATTCATTCCCGGTTGCAGATTTTGGATAAATAAGTTTGTTTACCCGTGCAAATGGTTTAACATATTTTGTTCCATTAAGCTTAATGCTGTAAAGACCAGCTTGCAGATCAACATTCCACGTGGGATTTTCCCTGGCAGTTTGCTTGATCAATTCATGATGTTCTTCAAAATTCACTGGTGCAGATTTACATAAGACATGATACCCGCTTGTTGTTTCTGAAACATAAATATGCTCGGATCCACATAAATTTATAAAAAAGTTCATCATTTCAACCACAGTTGGTATTTTTGAGTCAATATCAAACACTGGGTATCTTAATCTGGCTCGGGGAATAATTTCTGTCACCGCTGATTGTTTATCAAATCTTTTCGCGGCAGCATTGAAATCCGCATCAGAGAAAAACACATAAAATTTAGCGAAATGTTGAACAATTATTCCCCGAGTAAGAAACGTGCTTTCGGTGCTAGTACTATTCAACGTTAAAATATCAATAGCGGATTTTTTGTCTCTGAAAAAAACAGCATTTTCAACTCCATATCGTTTATAATACTCCACGAGTTTGTAAAAGTTTTCCTTGGCAACGTTGATTAAATCTTCTTCGTTGGTATCATCAAATATTTCCTCGATAAGATCAGGATAATGTTGGTCCAGAATCTGCTCGATATAACTATCATCGTTCATTGTATAATAAAATCTACTATTTAATTGATAGTCTATTTTAATCTTTATATATAATGAAACAATGCCCACTTCAGTGCTAGCTAAAAACAAATGTCAATGGCTCCCTCAGGGCTCAGTAAAAATATGCGGAAAAAACAGTTATGGTTTTTTTTGCGAGCCTCACACTGTAATGGCCAAACAAGGAAATCCTCAAGGACCTAAACCATGTCTGGTATGTAATAAATGTGTCCGGGGTAAGTATCAACTCTGTTCTGATTGTGGTGGACCGAGATATCGATCCCTCATCGATTACTGCGCCAGAAAAAACAAACCAATACCGACCGTTGAAGAGTTTTTGCAACAGTGTCAGTCTAAAGAAACCATCATAAATCTTTCCCGACCCGCTGACCAATCCGTCGAGAAACCGGATACAGCTCATATTTGAGCAGGAAAGTTCAGAATAAAGATCTGAGACTAAAGTTTGTGGAAAGTATCAGAATTATTAATAATTATATATGATTATGATACTTTCCACAATTTTACTGTCAGAATAACGATCTGAGGCTTGTATTTAAGTAAATGGATACTATTGATGAATGTGAATGGCTGCTTCAAGGGACAATCAACAAGTAGTAGTAAATGTAAAATGAGGATACTGGCGCATATACTAGTGTTGGTCTTATTTTTTGTTTTCGAGGTTTATTTTTTTGTGTTGGATTCAACGATAACGTTTTTGTAAAAGGGGAGCAGCAGGGAGGGCGACGACAACGAATTGGTTCATTTTGTTTAATCGAAACGCCATTAATGAGTTTTTCAACCAGAAACCGTATTTAGACTAACTTAGGAGGACCTCCTGGGAGGTTTTTCCCTCCAAAGGTTCCTCTTGAAACGTATTCGACGTTATTTCCGGTTGAAACCCTTTTTTGTGGAGGGTTCATTTTGACATTTGGAACCTTATAAATTTTGTAGGATTCGCCCTCCCTGCTGCTCGTTTTTATTATAATCTTTAAGCACATCTTAGCATGTCTGATAATCTACAGATGGTGCAGCTAAATATAACTTATCCCAATCTCATTATCAAATTAAGCAACAATTGTGTATAATCTTTAAGCACATCGTAGCATACCTGATCATATACAGATGGTGCAGCTAAATATAACTTATCCCAATCTCATTATCAAATTAAGCAACAATTGTGTTTTACCAGACCCATGTGGACCTATGATAATTGCTTTGAAAAAATTTGGTAACGCTGGATGATGTTTGACTAGCTCTTGTTTTCTAGTCACTGCGAAATCAGTGATGTTCATGTTGTAGATATATAATAAATAATATGGATCTATATTGTGTTCAATGCAGAGCATCTACTCTTACAAAAAATAAAAAGCGTGCACTTGCAGGTAAGTGTGTGAAAAGTGATACAAGCAAATACAAATTTATTTCGTCTCTGAAGACAGGGGGTGATATCGTTGCTCCATTATGAAAATTACCTGGAGCTCCATGGGTTAAATATCCATGAGAAAAACATCTTACTGGATATAATTATTGTGGTCATGGAACTCGACTTGATAACCGACTTGACGAACGAGACCAACCAAGACCTGGAGAGCATTCAATACACGCAATTGACCAAGCATGCCATGTTTATGGTGTAGCGTATTAAATCAATGTCTACAACAACGACATATTGCAGATGTGAATTTGTTGTTGTTGTTATAGGGTTTAGCGCCATTTTTCAGCACAAGATATGCGATACATGGCGGCCAGTATAAATGGTGGAGGAAGAACCCGTTAAAACACCGGAAAGAACTTCCGACCCACGAGAAGCTACTGGCAAGCTTTCTCACGTACCTATGTTGGCTGAGCCCGAGACTCGAACCCACGCAGACAGAGGTGAGACGACAGTGATCCGTACTGCTGAGCGCTTTAGACCACTCGGCCACTCGGGCTCCCAGATGTGAATTTGATTCACTCGTTAAATTCCATAACAAATAAATCTCTCAGCGAAAGACTTGCTAGCGTCCTAGTAAGATCTGCGATTAAAGGTAAACTAGTATTAAGGGCTGGTAATTAATCAACCGATTATTATAATAATGGAATCGATTTATTATAGCCCAAGAGAATATTGGAAAGGTAGAGCAGCGATTAGTAATATTGCTAATGCAGGAAATGTCAAACGTTACGTTGCTGCAAACATGATTAGCACGACAGGCAATATGGCACATTTATATACCACCACCTAAACAAATTCAGTACTCACATTTTGATGTCACCACTCCCAATGAAGCTCATCAAGCAGATATTTTGTTTTCACCAAACGATACCCTTAAAACTAGTAGACGTCAATCGCGCATATACAAATACGCGTTGGCTGTCGTTGACGTTGCAAGTAGATATAAATAAGCAGAACAACCATCAAATAAAACAGCAGCTGAAGTTGCGTATGTGTTTGAACGAATTCATCAATGTGGTGGTCTACGATAGCCACATCTACTACAGGTTGATCGTGGCAAGAAATATCTTGGTGCAGTATCATCTCTGTTGAAAAAACCATAACGTCAAAATCAGACGAGGACATACCGCAATTCGTTGGGATCAGGGAATTGTTGAACGATGTAATCGAACCCTTGCTGAGCGGTTATTTGTATATCAGTATGCGAAGGAAATAATTCAGAAAGACAAGAAATCTCTTGAATGGGTTGCAAGACTATCAAGTGTTATAGCTGCGTTAAATAATGAAATTACTCGTGCAATTTATAAGAAAACTACCAATGAGATCACAAAAAAAACATATAGCAATACAACATGACTGTTCAAAACAACCAGTACTAGGTAATGTGACTGTGAGGTATTTATATAAACCTGGTGAACTTGAAAGTGCTACAAAAGATCGATTGATCCTATTTGAAGTGTGACGACTCATACAATTTCCAGCATGGTAAGATCCACGGGTAGACCTGCAATATACAGACTAGATTCAACTGCTCCTAAACGTGGATGTGTACGTGAACAATTGCAAGTAATTCCTGAAAACACACAATTACCACCACATACACGTTTGTGAAGTAGTACCTTGAAGTCGCTTATATTCAAGACAGGTCAACATCACATTTTCGCGTGAGTGACCAGAACTACTATTAATTCTATATACGGCAAGCTGTCTTGGATTATTATTTGAATAGTGCCACATTAAAATGTTACGGCTTGGACAATGATTATTCAGTCCTTGTTTCAATGTCATGATAAATTCAGCGTCGAGATCAAAGTCGCTTTTATTATTCTTTTCTCACACTATTTATGACTAATTCTTTTCATACTACATATTCGGTATTACCTTCCTGAGTTAGATTATTATTTTCTGTAATGTCTATAATAACCCTATGTTCTTCTAACTCGAGACACTGCGAGATAAACTATATTTGACCCTTCGATACGATCCTCATCAATCCAAATTTTAGTATCAAAAATAGTTAATCCTTGCGATAAATGAATCTTTATAGCATATTCTAGCGTCCATGAAGTATTGTCCATCGTTAATGCATCATCAACAACACTGACTGGAACTGCAAAAAAAAATATCATTTAGTAAAAGATTTTGTTTGTCTGACGATCGTGGTAAATCACCTTCAATAGCTTGTCGTCGCGAATCGGCTGGTCAATAACACAATGGTACAGGTAGATTTGAAACTGTTTCTTTATGTAACATAAATAGTTGTTGTTGAAGTGTATCACGAACTATGTTTATACGTGCAACTGTCAAATCATCCGGCCTCAACATTTGTAAAACAATCATTTAGTGGAGTTTCTGAAATTACCATACGCATGCATTGCCTTGCACTGAATTTTTATTTATGGTAGTCTGCTTAATTTCTTAATCTCTCTTAATTCTGGATCAAACGCTCTATGATCGTAGTTATTTCCTCATGATAATCTACAAAATACCTCAGCTATTTTTATGGAGACAATCCAACAATCCAACAAACGGTGGCGGTTGACCATGTTCGGCAAACCTTATCACAGCAGTATCATTTGTCAACAACCAATCAAGAAATATTTTTAGTGTTTCTAGAGGCACATTCCATGCCAGATAATAATCTTTGGATTATATTTCTCTCGCATTCGATCAGGATTCCTTATATCTCCCTTCCATCGAAAGAAGCGGTGATAAGTATTAGATTTTACTCCTTGTTCTTTCATTGCTCTGGCGAGTCTATGTGTAGGTCTTAATACAACCATATCAACATAGTTTGAAGAACTCTGACGAAATAACTCAATCAAACTTGTTGTTTTACCAGAACACCCGTTCAATTAAGATAAACAGTCTTATGTCTGGTGACAGGATCATACACTGAATATCTTTGAATATCGAGATAATTAATAATCGTCGCTGCTCGTTGGTCATTCATTGTAGCATCAATAACACCTCTATTTTTAATAATTCTGAATGTTGACGACACATGAGATCCACTATCGTCGCGAACTTCTTTTTTGGCATCATGACTACCTTTAATTAGAGTTTTCCTCGGATCAACCAGATCTCTGCAAGGTAAGGCAGGGGTTCTTCTGTCAAGATCGAATCTAGATTTAGAATGCTCGATTGTAGATAATCACTCAAACTCTTCCATATTATAATTAAGGCAAATATATAACAAGACCACTTCCAAGTGGTCCCTTTGCTTCTTTCTCACTCGCTGAAAGTAATTCCCCCCTTAGTCTAATTTCTTCAAATTGCAAATCTTACTCTTTATTAATACGTGATGGTCTAAATGGCGATATTTTGGGGGATAATATAGCTCAGGGTAAGGACGTTCTTCTTGCTTCTTCAGCTTGTTTTTCAAATTCTGCAATTCACATCCTTATATTCGCCAGTGATTCGAAATATACATCGACATTTTAGAAGTACAAAATGGATATAATTTGTCTGAAATATCGATGTTGATTGGATCAATGAATTTATCACGATTTAGTTATCCTGCAGCAACCTTTACAGCGTCTTCTTGAAGGAGTCTAAGACCTACTTTGGTAAAATGGGTTGCTGGTTTTGATTTTGAAGACCTCCTGATTGACGTTGTCAACACTCTTAAGTACTTGTTGCATTTCGTCTTGTAATTGTGGTTGAGCAGCAGCTATTTCAGCTGGAAGTTGTCGAATCTTTTTTTTCTGCTATTTTTTCAGTTGCTTTAGCGGTTTTCTCCAACGTAGGAAGAAGACCTTTGGTAGCTTCTGTAACTCCTTCCGTAGCCTTTGTAACAGGTTTAAATAATTGTTTTGCGTCTTCTGCAAATTCCATCTGAGACTCTTGACAAGCTTGTAGTTGCTGTTTGACAGCATCACGAACAGCAATATATTTCTTAATTGACTCTAGTCGTTCTCGAGCTAATCTAGATGCGTGAGATTCCATTATTGATATAATAATGATTTAATTACTCATATACTACAGCTACAGGGAGGGTGTGACCAACAATGAGTGTCTGACGGGTAGACAAACACACATACTAAGTTGAAACCTCGAACGACAAAGAGAAAGCAACAAAGTGAGCGAACCCAATTAGAGAAACTCTCGGTTTTGGCTAGAGGCTTCGGTTCGACGTTATTACGCTTGCATTTTTCCTTTTCGTAGAAAGTTTTATTTTCATAAATGGACCTTCCAGCAAATGGCCGCCTGTTCACCCTCCCTGCTGCTTTGCAACTGCTGCCCATGATACGCCAGAGCTGATAAGAAGTTGATGAATTCCATAACCAGCTTTGAAATCTCATTGACCAGACACCCACAAAGAATATTCTACTTATTCAAGGAGACTCGAACGCCAAGTTAGGAGAAGACGCACAAGCAGACTGACGAGAAGTCTATGGTCCATACTCTAATGAACAAATAAATGAGAAAGGACTATAGCTGCTGGACTTTGCCAACTAAAAACACCCATGGCCTCCAGAAATCATTTAGAAGATGGACTTTGCACAGTCCAGACGGAAAGCACGACAACCAGATTGAATAAAGTTTGGTGAGGAAGCGCTTCCGGTTTAGTGTCAACATTACCAGAATACGTAGCCTCCCAGGAGCTTATTCAGGAAGCGATCATGACTTGTTAATGATGACTAGCAAACTTCGTCTGTGAAAATCAAGGAACCACGACTGTTAGGATCAGGTTTGAGCTTGACAAACGTAAAGATCCATGCGCGCGACAAGCATTTGAGGCATTACGAGGTGGTAAATTTACAACACTCATAATTCTGGGTGCTGAGGATATAAACCTAGACCCATTGATCACCGCCTTCAAGACGGCAGTAATAGCCACATTAAGCAGGAGCCTAGGCAGACATCGTAGGATAAAAAAGTACTGGGTCACAGCAGATATTCTCGACCGTAGTGGTGTGAAGAGAAAACTGTGGGTGAAACGGGGAGACACTGAAGGAGCAGGAAACTACAGGGAGGTTAACAACAGGGTAAAGAAGAGCTTAAAGAGAGCGAATGTAAGCTATTTAGAGAACCAATGTAAGGCGGTCAAGAAAAGTCTGAACCAGAATACAAGTAAAAAGGCATACCTGTTTGGGAAAGACCTGATAATACAGAAACAGGCGATATCTAGCACAATCCAGGACAAGACTGGCAAGAGTCTCACAAAAGTCCAGAGATTCTTAACAGACGGACGAAAATTTGTTCTGATCTTTACAACCATGAGGCTTCTGGAGACAAAGCTGTGCTAAGATGCTGACTGCAACAGAGGATGACCACCTAATCTTCAGGGGAAAATAGAGGCTGCAATAAACACACAAAACAAAGGGAAGTCAGGTGGGATAGGTTACATACCAGCAGAACTTGTTCAAGCAGGAGAAACTCCATGATTGATATCCTCACAACAATCTGCAACGAAAGCTATCAAATAGGGGAATGACCCACCCCATGGACCCAGTCACTGATCATCAATCTCCCTAAACAAAACTGTGTCAGAACTACCGAATAATCAGCCTCGTCAGGCACACGAGTAAAGGTATGCTTAGGATCATCCTCAACAAACTAAAATCCCAAGCAGAGCACATCATTGTCGAAGCACATGTTGGTTTCAGAGCAGGAAGTAGTACTATATAACAGATCTACTCAGATTGTATGACCACGTTTTCTGCTCATCTGATCGGTCAAAGACAATCGTAAAGAGCACCGTGAGGAAAAAGAGAAAACGAGGCATACAGAAGAAGAGATGGTGAGATACCATCAAAGAGTGGGCAGGCATAGACGTCGCAAAGTCCTAAAGAGAAGTGAACTGGGCAAATTGGGGAGAGGTTGTTGCAAAGTCATCAGCGGCGCACTTACGACCAGCCATAATTGCAGTAAGAATGAATTTTCTAGCATTATTGACTTACATTGTTAGCATTATTGTCTTACACTGCTAGCATTATTGACTTACATTGGTAGCATTATTGTCTTACATTGTTAGCATTATTGTCTTACACTGCTAGCGTTATTGACTTACATTGGTAGCATTATTGTCTTACATTGTTAGCATTATTGTCTTACACTGCTAGCATTATTGACTTACATTGGTAGCATTAATGACTTACACTGCTAGCGTTATTGACTTATACTGCTACGTCAGAGCGAACTATATTGATTTTTATTTCAAAAGATACGTTCGTTGTCCGATGCTGCAATAAAACAATAAAACCACTATACAAAGATGACAAATTGTTCTTTGGTTGAAGTGTCCGTTTCCGATATATTAGCTAGACCGACTTCTTAAAAACAAAATCACACAAAACGGAATATATAAAACACTTGTCCATAAGGAATAATGCAAATTATCCAGAATTGTTCAGAAGCTTCTATGCGAAGAAAAATAAACTAAATATGGAAGAAGGCATGAGAAAAACAATAAGATAAAGTGCTAATCACGTTAATAAAACATATTGGTGTAAAACTGCTTTTTGCAGAGCTATATCATGAATAGTTTGTTTGTTTTGCTCACATTTCTTCATTTACCAAAAGTTCTTTATCTTATGAACATTTCAAACACATGCAACTATCCACGTGATTACTATTCCTTAATCCCTGGCAACTAACCAATCAGAAAACACTATTGGATTCATTCAAACAGGTGATTGACACTGTTTTCATTCCTTAAGACTTATGATATTAATGGTCATTAAATCTCTTTTAGAGTGCTATCATTTGTTTTGGACTACATATTTCTTGTAAAATAAATACTGGCATTTAATCCAAAATCGTATTAATATTAGGTTTGAACAGTTGTGTGATATCAAAGTAGAAAATATTTAGGGCTCAATGAACGATAAGCCCCCAGTTTCCCCGAAAATATACGTTAGATTAGTTTCGCCTAGTTTGTACGTTAAAGTTTGGATTAATGTTTTGACGTGATCATGCGTTGTTGTTGTTGAGTTTAACTATAGTGGCGTGCGCACAATTGTGCATATGACACTTTTTTCTGACTGCACCGCAGCCTGCTAGTTGTTCCTGGGGAATGGTACCACCTCCCCCAGGCTTTTATGGGTTCAAGGAACCCTGATAGTTTGGCCTCAATCTGTGGGTCCATAAAGGTCCCTTACAGTTGAATGGTTGGCTGTCATTAGTGGGAAGGAGAGCTCGGGAACGGTCCTGGTTGCTTCAAATCGCTCGTTTCTTTTTGCATTTGCCTAATGTTTTTTGCTTGTTTTTTGTTTGTTTTTTTTCAAAATGTTCTAAAGGGGGGTGGGGGTGGGTTCTATGCTGTTTATAGAGGTTGTTAGTAGAAAACATGTATGAAGAGAGATTTTCAAGGTTATTATGGTATTACCAGTCGAGGTGTTTAGGGTGTGTTTCCTACGTTATGTTATTTATAAGTTTTTAGATATTGCCTCTTTAAATTATTTATTTATTATTTGTTGTTAGAGACTGAATGCTATTTATACTTTATTTAGCAAGAGACCGGAGTCCTATCCGATTACACGGTTCGTTAAAGACATCTAGGACATCCAATTTTGCGGTTTCCTTAGTTTTTGATAGGTGCTTCGTAAGTGAATTATTTATTAATAGTTTTATAAAATTGAATGATATGTTATGGGTTTTTATGTCGGGGCTTCTAAATTCATTTAGCTAGTTACTGGGTCTTTTGGTTTTGTGGGGATAGTAATTATATTTTGTTCCTAAGTCCTGCTGAGTCTATGAATTTATTTATATTTTTATATGCTGATTGTTTATTTTATTAGAGTCCATAAATAACTTTGGGTATGTGTGTGGTGATCCAATCTCTTTTTGGTTTTCGATAAATATTTTCCTAGCGGGTTGATATTTTGGGCATATATTGAATATGTGGTGTAGATCTTCGGTGGCGTGGCAGTTAATGCAGTTAATGGCTGCTGGTTTGGGTCCTAAAATCTTCCAAAACTGCTTGCTAGTTTAGTTTTTCCAGTTATTATCCTGTTTATGGTTTTCTGTTCTAAATAGGTACCCTTAGGTAGCTATATGTTCCTATCTACGGTTTTGGGGGTTTCATGGTGCTTTTTACCTTTTGTGGAGGAGTTCCAAAAATCTTGCCATTTTTGGTCTATATATGTTTGTACGAAGCTTAGTGCTTCTGTAGGGCTATAGTTAAGCTTGATAGAGTTTTGATTTCCTAGTTTGGTTTGTGCAACTTTGTCTGCTGTTTCGTTGTCAGAGATTCCAATGTGCGACGGTATCCACATGAGCTCGACTAATTGATGTGCTGTGGTGATATCGTCGATTAATTGGCATGCTCTGTCGAGGAATTGTTCTCTAGAGTGTGTATTGCGATTTTGGATCGATTTGATAACGCTTAGGGAATCACTTATAATGACTGCTTTAGGTATTTGGTTGTCTTTGATCCATTGTAGTGATTCAAGTATAGCCCATAATTCAGTGGTGTAAATGGAGCAATAGTCAAGTAATCTGGATCCCGTTTGTATATTGAATTCAGGGATGACTATTGCTGCTGCTGTTCGTGGTGGGTTGTTTGTTTTTGATCCATCGGTATATATTTTAACATAGGTATTTTTGGTTGATTTCGTTTACCAGTACAGGTTTTACTAAGTTTTCTTGTCCTTCTTTATTGCCTAATCTGGTAGCTTCAATGTTAATCATTGGTGGTTTTTGTAACCATGGTGATTTGTTCTGGTCCGCATTGTTTGTTACCTGTTTTTTATTAGAGGTATCTTTTCTCTTAGTTCAAGGATTACTTTGCCACTTGGTGTGGTGGGTATGATTTTGGGTTTGAAGACAACTTTACACTTGTTTATAGCTATTTTGGTGGGATGGTTGTCTGGGTGGGTATCTAATCGAATGGAGTATCGGAGGAGCAGTTCTTGTTGTTATTTCGTTTGGGGGTGAATATGATTGCAACAGTTTTTTCATGAGATATTTTGAAACCCCATTTGTCCGCCCATCTCCTTATGTTGTCTAGGCTCTGTTGGATTTCTTTAACTACTGTTTTATTGGCAGGATTTCCATTCCTCCATATGCGACTATCATCTGTAAATTGTGACAAGTTTATTTTTGTGGAGGCTGCATTGAGGTCAAGGTCATTTACCATTAGGTTAAATAGTAGGGGACTTATCACACTGCCTTGCGGTGTTCCATTTTCAAGTGAAAATTCTTCCGAATGGGTGTTGCCTATTCTTGTGGCAATTTTCCGGCCTGTGATAAAATCGCCAATCCAGTTGAACAAGCGTCCAGTTATTCCAAATTGGTTTAGTTTGGCCATTAGTCCATTGGTCCATACTAGGTCGAACGCTTTTTCTAGGTCTAGAAAAACCCCTATGAGGTTGCGATCGGTTTTTTCTATGTCCGTTAAAAGCGAGTTTGATGTCTGTTTCCAATCTGATATGTTGGTCATTGGTGGACCGTTGGTTCCGAAAGCCACATTGATTTATGGAGAGTAGGTTATTGGTTTCTATGTGGTGTTTTAACCTATTTGCGATTATTGTCTACATTATTTTGCACATATTGTTTGTAAAGGAGATGGGTCGGTACGAATTTATGTTGTTAGGATCTTTACCTAGCTTGGGGATTGGTATTACTATGGCCTGTTTCCATTTGGTGGGTAGTTGGCCTTTATCACATATCCTATTAAAGAGTTTGATTATGGCTATTGTTATAATGATAGGTAGTTTTTTATAGATAATGTAACCTAACTGATCCTTACCAGGGGATGTTTCGTTTTTGGATCGTAGGGCTATCTCCCGTTCATGTACTGCGATCTCGCTATTTAGGTGAGATTCTTTTGTTCATTGGTCTTGAAACATTTGAGGTTGGGTTTCCTCCATTATTTTTTTGTGTTCTTGGAAGTTTCTGGTGTGGTTATTGTTGCTACTTATGTTCAAAAATTGCTTCGCTAGCAGGTCTGCCTTATCTTTATTTGTTATGGCATTTTTGATTTTGGGGGCTGAGGTAGTTGCTTTCCATTTTATGGCTTTTATCTTTTCCCATATTTGTTTTGAGTTTGATTTTAGGCTCAGTTTAGAGCAAAAGGTTTGTCATAGATTAATTTTAGCAGTTTTTATAGTTTGTTTTAGTGTTTTTTCTTTATCTTTATATTGCTGGAAGTAAATAGAATTGTTGGTGCGTTTATATTTATTTAAGGCCCTATTTTTGTCTTTATGTGCTATAGTGCACTATTTAGTCCACCATGGTCCAGGGTTTTGTTTTGGATATTAGTTGTCTTTGGGATGCATCGGTTAACTGCCTCTATAATTGTGTCTGTTATCATAATACATGTCAATATTTGGGGTTTCTAAATTATCTGGATTTACTCTAGCTAGTAATAATTGGAATTGGTCCCAGTCTGCCTGTTGGTACCTCCATTTAGGTGGGGTTTCGTTTGGAATGTGTTAAGGTTTTTATAATATTGATTGTGATGGGGAAATGGTCACTTCCTAACGTATCTTCTTGATGCACCCACCAATTTGTGATTTGAGCCAATTTTGGGGTAGTGATGGTTAGGTCTATGGCTGAGAGAGTGCCATCCTCAGGGTTTAATCTAGTGTTCGACCCGTCATTTAAGATGACCAGATTGTTCTCAGTTATCCATTTTTCAACCATTTTCCCTCTTTGATCTTTCTTTTTACCTCCCCATAATTCATGTGCGTTGAAGTCGCTACAGATAATTAGATTGTTGTTGTTGTTATTAGTGATTGCCCTTAGTGAGATTAGGTTGGTAGGGCAGAAGATATCCCCCTGGGTCGTATGCATTTATTAACTGAATGTTTGTGGTTCCTATATTTAACATTACTGACATTATTTCGATGCTATTATTGATGTTTAGGTTAGAGGGTACTTCTATTACTTCATAGTAGATTAGTGTATCTATCAAAACAATTGCTAGTCCACCCCCTTTCTGCCCATTGGGTCTGTTTTTAAAGATTCCCTGGGTATAGCCTTGTAGTTTGGGCAGGCATTTGTGTTCGTGTGTTATGAGGGTTTCCTGTATTCATATTACGTCTGGTTTTACAGCCGTATTATTCAGTTTCTTCTGCAGTTCTTATAGGTTTTTAAAGATTCCTCTGCAGTACCATTGCCAGATGGTGATTTTATTATTTTTTGTACTATCCTCTTTTGACGTTGTCTTTATCTGTTAGTGTTGTGGTCCAATCAACTAGTATAGTGAAAATGGTTTTGAGTTCTCATTATGCTATTGAGTTCTTGTATTAGGGTTCCTGTTGTTAGGTTCATTACTTCCGGTATTAATTCTGTGTTGGGGTGTATGCTAGGTTTGGGGATGTTTGTGGTGACAGTTTTGTTTGTATCTGGAGTGTTATCAGGGTGGTCTTGGTTTGTCACAATGTGGGTTGTAGTTTTTGGTTCTTTTGTTTCCTGATTCGAGGGTATGTTTTGTGGTGCAATGTTTTCCCTTCTGATTCTGTGTGGATAGTTTTGGTGCTCATTGACTGTTTCAGAGGTAGATTTTGGTGTGTTGGGGTTGTTTTTACAGATAATGTTTTTGGTAGAATGGTAGGTGAGGTGTTTTTCGTTCATTAAGTCCACTATTTGTTTCTCTTTTATTGCAAATATGCATTATGCGATCTAGGATAATGGTTTTCTTTACAGTCAGCGCATTTTTGTTTAGTTGTGTGGCATTCTCCTTTGTGTGGACCTCCGCAGTACTTACATCTTGGTATGAATCTACATATGAGTGTCCCCAGTGCAGGCATTTGGTGCAAAATATTGGCCTATTTAGGTAGTTTTCCAGTTTATGGTACACTCCCGGCTGTCCTAGTTTTATTATTGAGGGTATTGGCTCGGTAGCCTATATAACTGCTTTGTTTGTTTCTTGTCCTTTGTGATTTTTAAGACGATATACATTGGTTGTCTGTGTTCCATTTATTGTGACTTTATGAAGTAGAAGTTCATTGCTTATGTCCTTGTTGTATCCGTTTAGTGCTATTACTTTTTTAAAGATTGTGGTTTTAGTGGGTTCAGCCAGATTAGTTGTGGTTTCACTGTGTTTGGAGTTCGAAGTGACTCGTGTTTCCCTTTGAGTGCTATGGCGTCTCTCTACTTTGATCTTTATTAGGCCTATAGTTTCAATTTGGATGAATTTTTCCACCTGTTGAATTGTGCTGCATTGGACAATCAGGTAGTTTCACCTTGGTCTTATCAGTTTGAATTGTCCAGTGTGAATCTGGGCCAGTGTTGTCATAATACTATTGTTACTTAGACTAGTAAGTAAGTTGCACCTGCTGCTTATGTATATGGTGTGTTCGATGGAATGATTATTGTGAATTTTGTTTTGGGGGTTCTGTTGCTGTTTTGTATTTCTAGTAGTTTCTGTTGGTGGGGTGGGGGTGTTAGTTATGTCTGCTGGTTTGTGGTTTGTTTGGTCTGTGTTTGTGACCAGAATTTGGGGTCCCAGTGTGATGTCGGTTGAATTGGAGTTTGCTGTGGTTGGTACGACTTGCGTTAATCTTGCTTGTTTTACATGCTTTATTGGTGCTGTTTGGAGTTGCGATACATCCAATTATTTTACTGATTTGTTTATAAGATTGTTTGGTGGCTTGTGTGTTTGCATGTTTGGATTGAATAGAGCCATTTGTTTGGATCTAGTTTGCATTCTTCTACTTAAATTGCGTCTAGCATTGAATGATGACATATCGTTTGTTTTTGTTCTAACGCCCATTCTGCTCCTCTGCTCCAAGTTTCACCTTTGTTCATTTGTTTTATGTTTCGTGTTCCTATCGTTCCTTTGTTTGAGAATTCCTTTGTTAATTCCTTTGTTCTGTGCACTTCCTTTGTTCACGGCTTGGCGGGTTGTTAATCGTTTCCTCTTCTTAGTATTATTTCTTTGCTCTTGTTTTTTTTTTTTCCTTTCTTCTATGTTAATTGGTGATGGTGGAACTTTTAAAATTATACACCAAGCCGGTTTTACACAGTGAACAAATCAAGCAAATTGAGAGATAGTTTTCAAACTTTACGGTATGGGAATGACGTCACTAAAATAAACAACGTTACTTTACATATAATTGTTTGTCATTCTATGTAATTCTGAATATATTTAAAGGATATTGAAACAATCGTCACAAAAAAACTTACACAATTCTCTCTCGGCAACAGGGTGTAATATTCGATAACAGAACTGTTTCCATTTGCAAAGTAACTTCAATAAAATATGCAAAAATATCAGAGCTAAAAAATACGTTTGTTCGCTGTGACGTCAGGAACGAGACTTCGTGATCATGCGTTGTGCGTGTTAACACAACGAGATTGTTTCTCATACGTCTCAATGTAGCACTCGATCACAATTCTGATGGCAAAGTTAAGCATGGATTGTATTGGTCATAATCAGCTGTGTAAATAGATCTCTGATTTACCATAAAGTGCGAGGGGCACCGAGTGGCCGAGTGGTCTAAAGCGCTCTCCGTTAAATAGATCTCTGATTTACCATGAAGTGCATGATCAAGTACAAAACTGTTCAATTTTGTCAGTTTCAGGCTGGCGTTATGTGGTTATGCAAAGTAGGTAAACAATATATTTATGTGTTTAGCAGGCAATGCTTTTACAATATTAGGTAATTCAGCCAATGTGGGTATGTGAGAAAGCTTGCCAATAGCTTCTCGTGGGTCGGTGGTTCTTTCCGGGGGTTTTCCCGGGTTCTTCCTCCACCATTAATACTGGCCGCCATGTATAGCATATCGTGTGCTGAAAAATGGCGTTAAACCCTACAACAACAACAACAACAACAATATTAGGTAAAACATTTTGAGTATGACGTAGCAAAGTGACGACTCCATTACAAACAAAAAGTAGGTGAATCTGATCTAATATAAAAAACGTCCCTTTTTATGTGTGTGTTTGTGTGTGTATGTATGTATGTGTGTGTGTGAGAGAGAGAGAGAGAGAGAGAGAGAGAGAGAACGAGGATTATGTTTAAGGAAACAACAATCCAGATTTACATATATAATTTACTTACATAGATATAAAATAACTTCTTTTAATTTTTACTTACTTTCAAAATTTCGTTCTCATTCTTCTGCTATACAAGGGAATTGACTTATGCAACGTCATAATCACAGTCTCATACTCGATGAATTGCTCTTACGAGATCTATAGACAAACATATCGAATGCTCTGCTTGTAACAGGTACAACAATACGACTGTGTGGTGATCTAAAATATTTGTGCTTAAATCTTGTGTAATAAATCGACGTGTTGATTAATCTTTGTGAAGCCCATATCTTTTTTGTAGTGATGAAGAAACCCTACAAAAGTGTCCCAAAAATAAAAACAAATGTTTGCAATTCTGTTTACATAGGATAATGACATTACCTTCGTCTGTGGTTGGACGGGCCTAAAACGTAAACAGAGTTATACCCTCGCGCACCCCCACCCCTAAATAAAACAAAAACTGCAAAACACATTTATGAAAATCGTTGGATGCATATGCTACAAAAGGCCAATAAAATTAACACTTACTTTAATAAAGAAATTAGACTCCTCACGTGACCTTTCATTTCGCCATTAAATCATAGTTGTATGGTTTACGATTAAATAACAGCATTAACCTTGCCATCAATTTTAGACGAAATAGTCGTTTTTGCCCGTGTTTCCAGACACGGAAAACTTATTTCAGTATCATGACCGAATGGGTTACAGTATGTAGTAGACAGACATTGGGAATGATTTTTTTGAAATGAAAATCCAGAGGTATATATCATGACACATTATGCTATGCATATGCTGTACGAGTCAGATCACGAAATGAAAATCCAGAGGTATATATCATGACACATTATGCTATGCATATGCTGTACGAGTCAGATCACGAAATGAAAATCCAGAGGTATATATCATGACACATTATGCTATGCATATGCTGTACGAGTCAGATCACGAAATGAAAATCCAGAGGTATATATCATGACACATTATGCTATGTATATGCTGTACGAATCAGATCACGAAATGAAAATCCAGAGGTATATATCATGACACATTATGCTATGCATATGTTGTACGAGTCAGATCACGAAATGAAAATCCAGAGGTATATATCATGACACATTATGCTATGCATATGCTATACGAGTCAGATCACGAAATGAAAATCCAGAGGTATACATCATGACACATTATGCTATGCATATGCTGTACGAGTCAGATCACGAAATGAAAATCCAGAGGTATATATCATGACACATTATGCTATGCATATGCTGTATGAGTCAGATCACGAAATGAAAATCCAGAGGTATATATCATGACACATTATGCTATGCATATGCTGTATGAGTCAGATCACGAAATGAAAATCCAGAGGTATATATCATAACACATTATGCTATGCATATGCTGTACGAGTCAGATCACGAAATGAAAATCCAGAGGTATATATCATAACACATTATGCTATGCATATGCTGTACGAGTCAGATCACGAAATGAGAGCAATGTTAAATGCAGAGTTGAAAGGTCAAGTATCAGCCAAAACTGTTTCATGGTTTTGCCTCGAGTTGATATATGAAACATATGGACAGATTACACATTAGTTGTTAAACTTGTTACGTGATGTTACTCTGGGTGAGTTTGGGAACTTCAACTAATTCTTACCAATACGTGTCAAGTACTATTTAGACTAATACAAGCACTGCAATCCATCCATGCCAACGCTAGCAGTTTTCCTGTCATTTTACAGATTTCTGATTTGGAATGGCATGTAGATAATATAAATATAGCTGTAGTCAACTTCATAAAAAGGCATGGCTGTGCATGCACCTCGCGTGCTGATGTATCCTGGACAGCAGTAGGGGGGGGCCAAATCGGACATTTTGTCCAATCGTTATTTTGCTTTATTAATACTTTCTGCACTCAGCGGATCCGGTGTAGTCAGCGCCTGGTAAAAAAAAAAACGACGACGACGTAGGGGGGTCGTCCAATCGTTATTTTGCTTTATTAATACTTTCTGCGCGCCGATCCCAGCGTCGTCAGCGTCCGGTAAACACAGCGACGACCGCGTCGATGTCATTGCCCCCCCTGCTGCTAAGGGGTTATTTACAATGATCTTACAAACAGAGTGATCACTAACTCCTCCTCTTGTAGATCACTTAGGTTATTTGACTGATCGGTAAGTCTAAAATTAATTCTCGTTAAAAACCGATTATGGCATCGCATATAGACTGGATTAATCGGGCTCTCAACGATTAAGAATCCGGGAGGGGCTGTTGGTGAAAATGAATAAAGGATATACCCCTGTTGAGCTTGATTTGATTGCTTGGTATCTACCTGGTAACTCCCTTCGATAACATCACACACTAGATTGATTGCTATCACCGATGCGATATTTACGTTGTATGGAGCAATATGCCTACCACCATCTCCGTTATCGTGTCTGAGGATAGTTGATGGACCGAGAAAATCATTAAGAGACTTTCTTAGTTCTGGCGCGTTGTATCCTGGAAACTTGAAATCGGGTAAATCGGCTTCTGTGATATTATACTCGATTAGGAACTTTTGTTTATTACCATCGCTGTTAGCGGATATTATTTTAACGATTCGTTCATTGATATATTCCATGTCTGATATAAGTTGATTTAACATCTCAACGTGTTTTCGTGCTTTTGTTTTCCGTAGTTGTTCTAGTTGCAATCGGTAATTACGATTAATCTCGATAAAAGCAGTATCGATATCATTTAAATTAACTGTTAATATGACTTGCGATTCAGGAGTTTCCTTATACGGAAAATACCATTGCATGGTATTCCTGTCTTGAAATATAAACCCGCTGGGTAATAACGTGCTTTTCATAATAGACAAATCATCTTGATAACTGGTAATAATTTCATGATACGATTGTGCATTCGTGTGCAAGTCCGCGGGGGATTCATGAGGTGGATTCTCGGGCCAACCTAGTATGGTTCTTATTGAACTGTTATAAATATCAACCATATACCCCGGTGTGCTTATTTCAATCGTCGACGATAACGTCGGTTCATGAACCGTAATATCGATTTTTGATTCTTTTCCTGTGATCGATTTTATCCTGCGTTGAAATTCTTTATTGATTTGTTCTACTTGGTATGACCCAGTTGGTATTGTAACCTCCTTCCAGTCTGGGGTCCCATCGGGTTTATTTGTCCATGCAAAAACCAGCGAGTTATTAGGTTGTTGTCCGTTAAATGCATCCGCTCGGATATTAGGCCAACTGTGATATACTCGCAATTTTGCCAGCGCTATTTCCTTCACTGGAATCGGAGAAGGGAAGTTTACACTGAATTCTGGCTTCGTTGATGTTATCGATATCATACTTGTTTGTACCGGAGTGGTGTTCTCCGCGATCCGTTGAAGTAATTGAAACCCTTCGGGGTTCAGCGACATTATTATTATTTGTCGTTTCTAGTGTTTAATTTCAACACCGAATATTAACAACCTGCTTGTTTTCAGGAGAGTGTTTTAAGCCCATTGAAGTGGTTTCAGCGACGTGGTTTCCAGCTTCCAGTTGAAAATCCTCGATTTTTGACATCGCGGAGTCATACAACTGGACCATCGTGGAGAATTCAACATCAGATATAAACGAATTATCTATCGCCAACGAGATCAACCCGGATAATTTCGAGTACGCGTCGGATACTATTTGATGTTTTACTGTATACTCGTTGAGTTTTTTCTGAGAACACGATGATATCTTTCTAGTGATTGCGTTGGCGACTCCAGCAATTGTTGTCGCCGCGGAGATAGCGATTGGAACAGCGATCGGGGCCATCATGGTCACCGTGGATAAAATAACACCGGTACCGGCTACTATACCTGACACCGAGTACACAACCGCGTCGATGGCGGTTATTTTTCGGCGGTATTTTTTTATTTTTATACGGTATTGTTCGGAAAGCGTTTTCAAATTCGCGGAGAATTCTTTTACGGTATTGAATCGATATTGATGTGACGTCGGTGATACCTCTGATTCAATTACCTTGGTGGTCATTTTTATTTTAAAAGAGCTAGTGTTTTTAATTACTTAGATCCGCTACAAATTCCACATACCATGTAATGTTTGCCCTGGTTAAATTTCTATCAACGGCATAAATTGTAAACGGTTCAGTTGCGTCCTTGTCTATAATTGTTGATATTGTATTGTTAAACCCGGATGAACTCGACGATAATATATTAAACTGCATCATTGAAACCAGTGTCAATCGATAAATACCTTTAACAGTTGCGGTAATATTTACCATATTCTGTGTAGGAGTCCAAGTGAATGATCCATGCCGAATCGTGTATACTGTGTTGATGGTGTTCTCATGAGGGATTTTTATTTTTGTCATTTCCGGTAGTCTGTCTTTGATATCTGTAACATCAGTACTGATTGTTCCTATTTCCTGTGTATGCGCGTCTATATTCCCCTTAATTGCTGCAACATTAGTTTTGATTGTTTCTATTTCCCGTGTATTCTCGGTCATACTTTTTTTGTTCGCTGCAACATCAAGTTTGATTGTTCCTATTTCATATGTATGCACGTCTATACTTTTTTTGTTCGCTGCAACATCAGTTTTGATTATTCCTATTCCCCGCCAATACGCGTCTACATTTTTTTTGTTCGCTTCAATATCAGTTTTGATTGTTCCTATTTCCTGTGTATGCGCGTCTACACTCTTTTTGTTCGCTTCAATATCAGTTTTGATTATTTTTATGTCCTGTGTATGCGCGTCTACATTATTTATGATCGTTGTAACATCAGTTTTGATTGTTTCTATTCTTCGTCCATGCGCGTCTACATTATTTATGATCGTTGCAACATTAGCGCCGATTATTTCTATTTCCCGTTCATGCGCGTCTACACTCCTTTTGTTCGTTGCAACATCAGTTTTGATTGTTTCTATTTCCTGTCCATACGCAGTGATATCATTTATAGTTATTGTAATTTCATCCGGTTTGACATTTTTTTTACCAAAGAATTTATCAACGGCGTTATCAACCTTGTTAAAATTTTTTCGTAACGAGGTAAATTGGCCCGACAGCGTTGTAAACTCCGAAATACTATTTTTTATCCCTACAAGATTCGGTTCGGTCACCGTCGGGGTCCCAAAAAAACTAGCAGTAGTTAGTTGTATATCGGTGACAGACTTTTGTATCCCCTCGAACTGATTTGCTTGCGCGTCAAATCTATCATACAAATTTTTTAACGAATCCGACATGGATATATAATTGTCGCCCAGTGTATTTATTTTTCCATTTATCGTCAAGATGGATTCACCTGATTTAAGTCGTCCGTCATCGGTATACAACGCGATAGTGTTCTCGGTGGCATCACGCTGTCGTATTAAAACGTCATTCAGCGACACATTACTGGATTTCAATTTACCCTGGCGGTCTTGAAATACAACTATTTCGCCCGGGTCAACACTGGTTAGATTTAACGTATCAGCGATTTCATCCTCGATTAGTTTTTTTATGTCATCGGTGGCGAGTGTTTCCGTGGATGCTTTCAGCGCCGAAACTGGTCGTCCCCAGATATCAATCATTATTATTGTAAAAAAACAGTGTTTTTAATTAACCCGCCGGGCCTCTACGACCCCACTAGTGTATTCGTTTACAACCACATGAGGTGGTTTCCGCGATGATGAAATCGCCTCGAGTACGTTCAATACCTCACGGCCGCATATCGGTGGGTCACTTAATTGCTGTGTTGGCAGCGTGGAAAAAAACCGGGGCTGAACACTCCCGGATATACCGCATGAACTCGTTTGGCGGGGCTAACCCGTATGAATCAAAATAGACGATCGCACGCGGATCAATTGCGTATGCAACCCAATGAGTTCCCGCTCCGGAGGATTTATCGAGGTTAATTATACCGGTTTCAATATTCCTTGGTTTTGCCGGTAATTGATCCCTCATAAAAACACCTCTGAAGTTTTTTTATCGCTAACGCGTTTGCGGCATCTATTAAATCAAAATTAGACATAGGAGTCATTAAACGGTTCCCGGTAGTCTTAGACCCTTCCCCGAGTACCATGAATACGGGGTTCCCGGTAGTCTTAGACCCTTTCCGGCTACGGGTCGTCCTCGTTTCTTTTTTTTATAGCCTTTCCCGGTTGCCTTCTTCAATGCCATTCCCGCCGCGGTACCAACGGCCCCCAACGCAGCCGCCTTCGCCACTGCTGGGGCCGCCGTGGCAATCAACGCTGGAATCGCAGCTAACAGCGGAAATATCCCACCGGTCTTTTCCATGTCTTTGATCGCTGCGGCCGAAAAATCTATTTGAACACCCTTTTTATTCTTCATCGCATCATTGAAGTGTTTTATTTGACGCGCCGTCAACGATATCTTATGATTACCACCTGCCATCTGTGACGGCTTTAACGCTATTGTGGTTCCACATTGTTTAGCTCACTTTGATCGTAATTTCTTGACTTGACCATCGGTCAACTCTACACCGACAACACTATACGACATTTTTATTGTAAACGCGTTTGTGTTTTCAATTACATGTTTTCCACTGGTGCATCAACGATTCTCATTCGTCCACCAACACCTTCCAACAGCATTGATTTATCGCTGAGAATGATAGCAACCGCTCTATAATCAACACCACCCGGGGCTATACTAGCTCGGAAGTGTATATCAACGACGGACTGTCTCGTTAAATCAAGATGTTCCAGCGAAAAGTAATAAATCGGATACAGGTTTTTAAAATCAAGTTGTGATATTTGCAAACCGGTGTCAACGTTTTGATCACGACCCATATATGACAGCATCCGATGATACACGCGAGCAATATGGTTGTTGTCGTAATTAAGCTGTATATCCTCGGATGGTTCCTGTTGTCCGTTTATTCTCAGCGAAACCTACCTGACTCCTAATCGATCAAATATCATATGACTGTGTTCTTGATTACCCAATAGATCCCTATTCTGTAGCGCTATAAATATATGACGCGGGGCTGAAACGCCTTGTTTTGATGCCAGGTGCCATGTAAATGTATCAGCGACATTATCCTCTTTAGCATCAGTTGTTACCGCTAGCCAACTTAACAACGATTTCCCCCCCCCCCCCGTTCCATAAATGATAACAATCGTGCTTCCGTGGTAACTGATGGAGTTAACACCGGCATCCACAATACTATTTTAGTTAAAATGACTTTACCGGCAGCGACACCAGCAGCACGCCATATTGCATTGTTATCATCGCCCCTTCGCGTTAGAGCGATTGTGTGCTTAGCCCCATAGATAACTTTTCTAACATTTCTGCAAAATCCGAATATGTGATGGAGTGGAATCGCGCATGAAAACTGTCGACGTTGTCCTTGCAATGTTGCTACTCGTGTTGCAAACCCTAGATTAAAATTATCGTTAGTACTTTTTATAATAGTAAAATCAGCGCCTGGTCTTACTCTGCGGTCTGGATTGGCTGCTTCAGCTTGATTAGCAACTGAAGTATCTTGTGGTGTCAGCACGTTAATGTACTGAATATGATCAGCGTTATTAGTGGTGTCCTTTGCGAACATCATAGATGGGCCCGCCGATCTTGTATAATCATCTGAGTATCTTGCTAGCCCAATTATCGTCGTTGCAACATCAACCTCGCGTTCTATTGATTCAATTTCTCGCCCGTCAATAAGATATCTGGCACTCTCAAATAACGCCATGATACCGTTGTTGACAAAACCAACTCGAACACGAGGGTTATTTGCGTATGGTGCATTATCGGCAACATTTGTTACAAGTTCTCCCTCAATTTCGATAAACGCTTCACACGGCAAAAAGTATTTACTGGTATCTTGGACTTGAAGTTCAATTCGCGATCGTAGGTCGGCTTGTGGTGGTTGATAGGAATAAAATTGATAATCACGGACAGAATCATCCCTGCGCACTGGGGCGTCCATATCAAACGCAGGATCAGCGGTTCGCGCAAACATTTTATTATTTATCATGTTGACGTTTTCAATTGCGAAACTCTTTGAGTGGAAAATCGTGGATTTTCATCAACGTCGTTTTCGTCGTAAATTCTTTAAGCCATTTCCCGCTATCGCGTTCATGAGCGCGTTGGTGGATGACTGAGCCGCCAACGACTCTAGTTTTTCTTCCACGGCGTTATTTATTACTTTACTGACATTTGCAGGCATCACTGTCGTTGATGGCATCACCGGTGGTTTCTGTTTTCTTTTTCTCACCAACGATGCTAGTTTATCTCGTGCTGCAGAAAACGCCCTTCCGGCAACATCTCCAATAGCACTAATACCCCTATCACGAATAACATCAATAGCCTTCATTCCTAATTGTTTAGCTAACGGCGCCACTTTTGGAGCCATTCTTGTAAATAACCCCGCAATGGTGCTACCGAGACCGTCTCCGTACCACGCGCGGTATACAGGCAATCGTGAGTTTACCACGTAGACGCTGACTGGTTTATCATGGTTGTAGTGTATGATCATTTTATTATAAAACACCAGTGTTTTCCAATTAGTGATTGATCACCAGTGATTGGTCACCAGTGATTGGTCACCAGTGATTGATCACCAGTGATAGGTCAATCGCTGTAATGACCGTGGTCCACAAGTTCGTCTATGAGCGTTCGATATACATTAATGTCCATGATACCACCGGTAAATAACCGCCTGCAAATATCAGCGGCCTCATTGATTATTTCCGGAGAGTTATTTCCGGCTCGTTTCCCTCCGATTAATACCTCCAGCCGTGATATATCACTGAGAACACTACCAGGACAAGTAACGCTAGCGTTGAAACCAGAAGAGTATCCTTTTCCGTGCTTTGGTCTTTTACTTTTTACTTTATCGTGGAATATTATATAATTATTATCACGCGGTGGTAATACATTTTTATGTTTACTTGCCAAATACACTATTCTTGTCCAGTCCTTTAACGACTTTATATTTTTCTCGTAGCCGCTATTGATATGCTCATCTCGTGTGTCCTTATTAAAATTTGTAACAGTAAAATTAACTAATCCTTCGTAGCTGTTGAAGACTCTAATTTTATCTATTGTGCTCTTTGTAAGTACTTTAGAGGGTATATTCTCCTTTATCTCTATTTCTTCCGGTATTTCTTCCGGTATTTCTTCTTCTGATTCTCTTGCGGTGGCGCCTAGTTCTTCTTCATCGGCCATTGTAACATAAGGTTCTTGTGGGTCCGTTATAGCGAGTGGTGGCGGCCGTGTTGTAGCAACCGCTATTTTCGCAGGAAGTGTTTTCAGAGACTCTTTTGTTTGCTCGGTCTGAGCCGCTATCTTTTCAAGCGCACCGAGGACGGGCACAGTTGCACTCGTTATCGGAGCAAAGAGTTGTTCACTTCCAACAGCAAAATCAGTTTGTAGTTGTTGCCGCGTTTGAAGTTGTTTTCGGACCCTGTCTCGTAACGGTATGAACTTTTTAAGCGCTGCTAGCCGCTCTCTGGCCAGCCGAGTAGTAAGTGATTCGCCTACCATTTATTATAAATTGCTCCGTAGTTTCTAATTTCCCTGTGGCAGCCGTTACCACGACCTATCGGGGGGGGGGGGGGGATGTATACAACGTCCGTACGCTACATGCCAGGCTCCACGGAGTTTTCGTCTATAATCCTTCTAATGTTTTTAATTTTATTAGAAATCTCCCGGCGTCGTTCAAAAGCCTGTCCGAGTTTTTTTCGTACTGTCTCAACGGCAGTAAATAGTCCAATAAATGCATTTACGTCATTGCCATACAAGTTTTCATTGATCGTATATTGTAATCGCATTATAAAAGAATACTCGCGTGGCAGGGTATATCGACCTTTCTTTGATTGCTCGTTAATAATTTCATAATCGGACAATATTTTTTGGTTATCAAGCTTATCAGATAATACAATTCCTTGATTTTTTAATTTTAAAATCTCGGTTAATATATTATTGATGTCTTCGATATTCATATTCTTATAAAACATCTTATTTCTAAATAAAAAAAAATTATTTTACAAAATGAACCCTGCGTATCAATCCCGAGGTGTGTTATCTAGTATGAAGTATTAAACAGACAATTCGTCATGGTGGCTTCGTCACGGTGACAAGGATTTATTTATATATGAAAATCGAATTCTGCGACCCGTCTTTTTTGAGATCGCTGTTTTAGTTATATTCTCTGCAACATCTCGAACTGATCTACTACAAATATCGAAGTACCTACCAGCCGCATTCATAGAGTGAAAAATTTTTTCTTCGTGCGTTATTGTATCAAACGATTTGACACTTTTTGCTTTTTTTGCGTATTTACCAGTTTGACCCTTTTTGGTATTCTGACTTTGCGAGATAGCTTGTAGGTTTATAAGAGAATTATTTAGACAATCAGAATCAATGTGATCAATAACGAGACCGTCCTCGATTGGCCCCTTAAACGCTTAATATACCACCCTGTGAACAAGATAAATTTTCCCCCCGGCACCAAACACCAAATACCCGTGATTATTTTTCCGTCCAACCGGCTTCTTCAGTCTACGATGTCTAACAACGCCGTCGCGAGATACCTCGTAATTAACGAGCACAGGATGCGGCTGAAATTCTTGGTTCATTTGTATAATAATACTACTTGTCTAATTCATTATTTGGTTTAATTATAAACCTTTCAATGTAGTCCTGAGGAGTTTTGATGATTTTGTCCTTGACGGAGTCAAGGACTGAGTCAAGGACGGAGTCAAGGACGGCGTTTTTTATTCGTTTATCATAATAGCGTTTTAGTTCCCTGTATCGCTTTCCGCCACAATTGATACATAATTGTGATTTTCCTCTTACACCAACGCGGCAAACCAAGCACGGGAGGGGGCCAAGAGAACCATTACGAACGCTTTGTAAATGATACCCGCAGAATTCACCTCTACATGATTTATTGCACGGGGTTGTCGACCCAATCATCAACCATTTGCAGTGATTCATTATACTATATTCTTTCATTTAAATACTTGTTTTAATTATATGGAGGAGTTTGAGAGATTATCAGCAATTAAGCCATGGAAAAATATTAAGTTCAATCTCGATAGAGTCCTCAAGGACGCACCAAAAGCGTTAATAAACGATAGAACCCTGTTGAATAAAATACGCGATTGTATCAATGAATTCAAGCGTGATGGTGCATCTCATAGTTGGTCAACATTTCGAATTGATGGTGTTGTTGATGCTACCATGAACGACAACCGCGCGGCAACGATAATATCACAACTTGACGGTAAAAAGTATTTCTTCAGAGTAAAATTCATTATCCGGGTGGAATCAGGTAATTGGATCATACGTGATAAATTTGAACCGGTTCTCAGCGACAAGAAAACAGCTATTGTTAGCCGCGACTCCAAGCCAGGGCTGTTAACCGGAGTTGACAGACCATACTATGAACGAGCGTATCCTGAAACAGCAGTTGTCTATGGAATATACCCGTTAAATAAGAAACCTGATATCGGAAAACTAGCGCCGATGAAACAGTCAACGGGGATAAATTGTGTAGCAGAACGAGTAATAGAGCATTTTACAAATGCGTGTCGAGGAAATAAACTGACCGATTTACGACGTAGCAAAATAAACCAATGGGAGGAGACAGTGCGCGAGCGAGGAGCAACCATCAGCGACATAGCGAAATTAGAAACGTCGCTGAGATTTCCAATAACCGTTACAACAATAACCGGTGAAGTATTATATGAATCAAAGTATAGATCAAAGGGAACCCCAATCAAAATTATTGATCATAACGAACACGCGTGGACGTCCGCGGTCACAATATTTCCACGGGATAGAACAGTAAAGTATATCCCGGGGAAATTCCTGGGAGAGGATGGTTTTCTCGCGGAGAGGAAACTATTTGATGCTATTGCTTGTTTGTGTAAAAACGACCCTGTGTCAGTGTGGTTACTTCGCAGCGCTGAAAACGATGTGGATACCTTTGATCAGTTTGTAAGACCAAACGGTGAATTATATCGCACTGAAGCGTTTCACAACAAAATGAAAAAAACCGCCATGGAATTTGAAGAGCATGATGAACAACTGCTAACAAATTGTTTTACGATTCCATCGGTTGCGGCTCATGTTGCAGCAAGGAAAAATGCGTGGAGACCAACGCGCAAGGAATTTCTACCGGATGTACAATCCAGTTGTTTGGAATATTATCACGGTGGACTATGGAACACTGAATACAACCGCGACGCTATGATTTCCGTTGATATGGTTGCCTGTTATCCAGCGAGTTTTCTCGGGTATGGATCCGCCGCTGAGTACTTTAAACGATTTGGACACCCCAGACATGAAATGACTCGTGTTGCTATTAATGGACCACTGCCTGATTTTGATTTAACCGGATTCGCTCGCATAGTATCATTTGAATTCGCGGCAGGACTTCATCGCTGTTGCTATATTTGGATCGGTAGACACATGGCTGAAAAGAAGTGGCTGCCAATAGCGCTGCTACGGTATATGATTGATTGTAGCATGCTTGTATCGTTGATTGTCAGTGACGCGATTATATCATACCGGGCACAGACTGAAGTCTGGTTACCAGAACCAGAGCGTCTAGATAGCATAATTGACGAATCCAGAAAACACATTGATGCCGACGAGGAATATATCATCGAATGGTCCAAACGGGTATTCAACCAACGAAACCGCGAGGCAAAAGATCTCGGTAGAAGAATAATTGGTAAGTTCACACAAGGTGGAAAAAACTGCGACTACAAACGATATTGCTCACGGCTGATTATAGATGACGCAGAATATGATTTCGTAATCAAGGACGCAGTGGCAAAAAATAGATACGTGAACTGCAAAACAGCTTTCTTGTCCAATGGAACAAAGTCGGGTACAGTTGTTACTTACGCCGATGGAGACAGCCCCGCGTATCCACATTTGAGGGCGTCTATGCTGGGTTACGCCGCTATCAATTTATTCTCGATGATAAATAGATTTCCCGACACCGCGGTTAGAGTTGCGATTGATTCATTTTATATAGACGTAAAGTATAAGGGAAACATAGCCGAGTTTACTAGTCCGGACGAGAGTTGGGGTATATGGAGAATTAAAAATGAAATACGACGCGATTATTCCCCGTCAGCAGATGTCACCGTTGAAAATAATTACTTACGCGGTGATAATCTATCAGAATGGTCTAATGCACCACCGTGTTCTGATCCAATTTGTAGATATAAAACAGTTTATTTAAGCGGCTGTGGCGGGTCAGGAAAGACGACTCGGGCAATTGAATTATTTCGAACGCGGGCAAGTATAATCGTGCTTACACCGACCCATAGACTAGCGCGAGAGATAAAACAACGAAATGTTGACGCCGTTACTTATCACAGCTTTTTTTCGATACAGCGGCGGTGAGTGGACTCCTGATCGAATGGGGGAAAAATTTATTCCTGAGGTTATCATCTGGGATGAGATATGTACTGTTTCGTTAGATGTTTTACAAATGTTTCTTGAGTGGTTGCTGCGCGCGAATACAGCGGTGATAATTTATGGCCAACCACCACCATTTGTCGGCGAGGGTCCACATGATTGGTTAAAGGGTTTTGTGGACTATTATGAAGAAACCGATACTGATTACCGAGCACTTGATGAACAACTGCGCGAGGTTAAAAAATTAATCAGATTACGGCCGGATAGAGTTCAATGTGAAATAATCCGCGAGGTGATTCCGGAAACGCCGTTAAATGAATTCTGGGAAACATGGAGACCAAACGATTTGATTGTAGCGAGTAGAAAGATAGTCAGAGACACACTTCAGCGGAAGTTGTTTGCGTTGCATAAGGAAAAGTTTCCAACGCGCCCAGTGCCGTTATGTTATAGACCCGCGGACACACGACGGCAGAACATTGAAGTTGAAATCCCGGGCCCGACAGCGTCAGGGACAAAAAAACAAATTCTTGTGCTGAATGATATTGTGCTCGTTGATATCAGCGTCGTCGAGGACGCGCTACGTGCTGATAAATCGCCATGGACGCTAGGATACGCAACAACAATACACTCCTCGCAGGGATTGACTATCACGGATACAATTGTTTGGATAGTTGATAATCGCATCGAATGGTCAAATTTAGTCTATCTCGCAGTGTCCAGAGTACGGAGAATGAATCAGCTTCGAAGAATTGTTATTGACGAAGCCAGTGACAAAGTCACCGACAACGATGACATTATTGATGCTAGCGTCATTGATAGAAAACTCTCGGGTTACCGCCAACAGGATAAAAAAAAACAGCGGCGTTTTGATATTGATGCCGAATTAATAATTGCGTTACGACAACAACAGAATAATCACTGCGTGAGTTGCAATTGTGTAATGCGCTGGCGTTATTCGGATAAAGACGCTCGCCAATTTACCGTGGACAGGATCGATAACAGTCTCGGTCATGTCAAAAACAATGTGAGGTTGACCTGTCTTGAATGTAATAGACGCAACGGCGCTAGTTAAGACCACGCGGGGGCAATTGAGTATCGTCAGGTATCACTTGTAGTTGCTCGCGTGTAAACCCCGCTGTGGGGCAGTTGAATCCAGTCTATAGATCGGTGGTCTACCAGTTGATCGTGTTATCGTTGATATGTTATGTGTGGTAACACTCCAAATAGGATCAGTAGCTCTTTTTTTACCGCCTTCAAGTTCTCCTGGTTCATATAAATATCTAACAGTGACATTGCCGAGAATCGGCTTGGAAACGCTATCTATTTTTGATCTTCCGGGTATATACTTTTTTTTAATCGCGTCGCTGGGCTTCATGTTGATTGCTCGGGTAATCTCGTTATTTAACGCTGCAATTACGCCTGGCAACCTTTTGACCCATTCACGAGATCGTTTTTCTTGGATGAATTCCTTCGCGTATTGATACCCAAATAACCGTTCAGCAAGAGTCCGATTGAATCGTTCAACAATTGCCTGATCACGATGTAGCGCAGTATGACCTCGTCGTATCGCGACGCTATGATGTTTCAGCGTTGATAAAACAGCGCCGCGAAATTCATTGCCAGGATCAACTTGTAATAGATTTGGCCAGCGCAGAGGACCCCTTCGGTAAATCCGCTCAAACGCATCGGCTACTTCAGTTGCTGACTTTGTTTTTAACGGCTCCGCTTGTTTGTATCGACTCGCAACATCAACTACGGTTAGCGCGTATTTGTAACCGTTGTCATGCGGCAGAAATAGTATATCAGCCTGATGAACTTCATTAGGTACGCTGACATCAAAGCGCGAAAAGTTGATTTGTTTAGGCGGTGGTAGATAAATTTGCCATATAGCCTGTTTGGATAACCAATTAGCCGCAACGGCCTTTGTTACCTTTGCAGCGCTTGCGAGTTTACCAATTGCGGCCTTCCCCTTCCAGTATCCTCTCGGAGAATAATAGATGGATTCCATGTTGTTATTATAAACGCTAGCGTTTTCAATTACCAGCGCGAGAAGCTCCGCTTCCAATCATTAATTTACCTTTCATAGCCGATTTTACCAACCATGAAGCCAATTTTTCTTTGAATGATTTATCAGGAATAGCATTTAACGCGTGAATTAATTTTACATCCGCGATATGACGCTGTTGCAGATCACCGCTACGATAAGCTATATCATGTATCCGACATGCTTCGTCGATAGCGTTTATTGGATACTCACCGGGTCGCGGCTGATTTTGATCATTGAGTCTGATATCTAATCGTGTTCCGGGGCCACAGTAGCTATATCCTGGGAGGTGCTTTTCTCCTGGATACTTTGCCCACGGTGTTCCGGGGAGTTTTGATAACTTGGCTGCAATATCACCTCCTCGCTTTTTTTTAAAGCATCCCCGGGTCTAGCAGAAATAAATCTAAATTTTTTTGTACCGCATTGTACACACTTACCAGTAAGTGCCGATCTGTTATTTCTCGTTGTAACGGTTGTCATATCATTTGTGCCAGTACGCACTCTACACTTCACACAATATAGATCCATAATTTATATATAGAGATATGAATATAATTGATTTTTCGGCGACTAAAACAAGAGAACCAGTTAAGCATGTTGCAGCGTTACCAAACTCGATCCGGATGATTATCATCGGACCATCTGGATCCGGCAAGACGCAATTGTTACTCAATTTAATAATGAGATGGATGAAGTGGGATAAGTTGTATTTAATCGCCCCTAGCGTGGATGATCAACGATGCTACGAGGTGTTGAAAGATTTTAACGAGAATGCATCAGCGATCGCTGAAAAAAATGTTATTGAGTTTATTACAGATATCAATGATGCACCGGGTATTGATGATATTGATGGCGACGTTAACAATCTAGTCGTGTACGATGATGTTATGTTAGACAATCAAAAAAACCCAGCTAGGATATTTTCCAGAGGCAGGCATAAAAACACCGACGTGATATATGTCACTCAACGATACACTCAGATTCCAAAAGTAATCAGAGACAACTGTAATATTCTTGCTGTATTCAACGGTGTTGATACACACACGCTACGAAATATTTGGCAGACATGGTGCGGCGGTGACATGGACTTTAATGGTTTTCGAAACTTTTTTAGTCATGCTCAGTCGACCCCACATGGATTTGTAACGATAAATTTACATGATCCTCGGACACGATATCGTATCGGACTTGACCAAATATTCGGTTAGTTGTAAATAATTTTCATTGTAAATAACCCCTTAGCAGCGGGGGGGGGGGGGTAATGACATCGACGCGGTCGTCGCTGTGTTTACCGGACGCTGACGACACTGGGATCGCTGAGTGCAGAAAGTATTAATTAAACCAAATGACGATTGGACGAACCCGCGACGTCGTCGTCGTTTTTTTTTACCGGGCGCTGACTACACCGGATCCGCTGAGTGCAGAAAGTATTAATAAAGCAAAATAACGATTGGACAAAATGTCCGATTCGCCCCCCCTGCTGCTTGGACATTCGTGCATACCAAGCATGCGTAGTCCATGCTGACAGCCTTACTTATACAATCACACTGAACATAGTCTCTCGACCACCCAGACACCATACCAATCAATATAGTGTTTGAATATAGCGAGAACAAAGCAAGCAATCTACCCGTTGAAAGCTAGAAGAACGGATCTTCACTGTTTATACTTCAATTTATTGATTGTCCAATACGTGATTGATAACAGATCTTCCCACATCGTTAAAATCCTTTATTCTGTATCGGTATCATTATCATCACAACATTGATCTGTCATTGAAAACAAAACAGTAAAAACATTCCATATGGACATAGATTACAGACTGATAATTCCGTGGCTAGATGGATAGATACATAAATAGGCAAATAACGCATTTCTTGCGTATTTTTTTACGTCTGGTGTTAAATTTCGATACATGAGATTGAAAACAGTATTTGACAGGACCGTTCATTAAATAGTATACTCAACTAAGATCGACCATAAGTGAAAAATGGCCGTTATCAGAAAAGATGTTGTGGCCTCACAAGACCTCTCATGAGTACAGCAAAGTGAGACCGTGTGAAAAATAATGCCAGTTGAGGTTGAATGAATGCAAATCTGGCATAACACTTAAACATAAAGGAAGAAAAAGGACAAAAACTGTACAAAGTGTTGGTGGAGCCCAAGTAAATTACTGCTGCTGATTTTAAACGGTTGATACAATAGTGATGTTAATGCCATATTATGCATAATGAGCCTCTTGAAAACACATAAAACAATTAATGTAGGTCACAACATACCTCGGTCATTAAATGCATTAGGTGACATTATTTCCTCAGTGTATACTTTGTATATTGCAAAGATGTTGTTTTTTTATGATATCTATGACAGTTAAAATATTAATTTTATATGCTTCATGCAAATTCGTTTTATCTAAGATTCGTGATTTTTTTCAAAACTATAAATTAATAAATAAAATATAAAATCAAACAAAGTTAAAGAATTAAAAATAATTTACAGTGTATTAATCCCTAGAATATCCTAAATTGCAAAATCATTTTCTTACTAATCCGGAAACTGTCCAAATGTATTCCGAATGAAGGTTCAGTATCTTAAATGAGACAATCATTGACCTACATTTGAAACTGACACATTAACAATTCCAGCAAACGTCACAGTTTGGACGGCGACGAATTTATCTCAACCACAGTCTCGTGACATTTGCTTGAGGAACAGTTGACAATGAGGACATTTACGGGAATATCCATTCTCTGTCCAATAATTGGTAAGTCAACATGTCCTTTAATTTGTCAATTAACAAAATATATTCATTAATGATGGCGTGTGCCAAAATCTCCCTTAAATATGTAAAGTTAAAGATAGAATACTAAGCTTCCATATATCAGTTGTACAATTTCATCCCAATCGAACCTCACGAGTGTTAACCTCGCAAGAGGCAATATGAGCCCTTGTCATGGTCACATGACTCTTAATTCGCATAAGACCCTGGGTGCCAGGATTACATAAGTTCAATACGGAAAAGATTTATTAGTTGTCAGATTCTTCGAAACCAGAAGTAAGTCTTAATCATTCTGATTTTATAACATGGTAAATAATTTTTGAAACTTTGCTCAGTGTTTTAAAAGTATTGAACTTAACTAATCCATGCCTTCCACAGTTCCCTTATCTTTTGCCGTCCTTTGCGTTTAAGTGTGTGTGTGTGTGTTTAACGTTGCTGTAACAATCTTAGTCATCGCTACCATGTCTGCAGTGTGGCATTTTGTAGTGATGTATATAGCACTGGGCATCCTGCCGCAGGCATGTGGCATTATGTCCCACGCAGTCACATTATCATGACACCATGCGCTAAGCGAGGAAGCTGTTATTACCATTTTAGGAAGTCTTTGCCATGATTAGACAGGGTTCGAACCCGCGAACTCGCGCATCAGAGGCGGGCGCTATAACCACGTAGGCCAACCTGTTCTCACGCTTTTTGCAGAGGCAGGTACAGCATTTGAATTATACAGAAACAATCACAACTGAATGGAACAGATGAGAGAAGAAAAGCGCAAATCTTTATAGAAAAAAGACACTCTTCTACATTCTGAACACTTGTTGAATGGATGTCTGCTCTTATATAATATAACTGGGCATTGAATGTCGGAACCATTTCCGTGTCGGTTATACTAAAACATGCTCAGTTGGTCATATATTAGAGTACGTGTATGTATCTTCTTAAGAAAGGGTCATTCATTCTTCTAGCTATTAATATCCAAAGTATGTGTTTTTATCAGGAGCCGCTCTTCTTCTATCTTTAAGTATGATTTTTAAAGGGCCAGTTATTATTCGTGCTGCAAATATATCCTTTTAAAATTGGCCAATCATTCATCTACATATCTTTTTTTAAAGGGCCGCTCAATCTTCTAGTTTAAAATACGCCTTTTTAAAGGGCCACTTATTAATCTAGATGTAAATGTCTTGTTAAAAAAGGCCACTTATTTATCTAGATGTTAATGTCTTGTTAAAAAGGGCCACTTATTAATCTAGATGGAAATGTCTTGTTACAAAGGGCCACTTATTAATCTAGATGTAAATGTCTTGCTAAAAAGGGCCACTTATTAATCTAGATGTAAATGTCTTGCTAAAAAGGGCCACTTATTAATCTAGATGTAAATGTCTTGCTAAAAAGGGCCACTTATTATTATAGATGTAAATATCGCGTTAAAAATGGGCCACTCTTTCTTCCAGCTACAAATATATCTTTTTTAGAGAGGGGCAATCATTCTTCGGTCTGTAAATATGTCTTCAAAAACTGGCCACACAGTTTCTACCTGTAAATATATGTTTTCAAAACGGGCCACTCATTCTTCTAGCAGTAAATATGTCTTTTTAAACTGACCACTCATTCTTCCAGATATAAATGTCTTTTTGAAATTAGCCACGCATTCTTCTACCTTATATATATGCTTTTAGAAAGTGTCACTCATTTATCCAGCAATAAATGTCTTTTTAAAAGGGCCATTCATTATTTCTGGCTATAAATATGTTCTTTAAAAAAGGGCAACTCATTCGTCTTGCTATAAGTATGTGTCTTTTTGTAGAAAACAATGGCCACTCGTATTTAAATCTATAAATACATTTGCTGCTTCACTGTTTTTACTTCACACAAAATATATATAGAGGTTAAATACTGCTCTGATCAAGACATTCAACACAGGAGCAATTTGCAATACTTCTACCGTATATCCATGACACTATATTGGTTTAGGCTAAAGGTTAATTTAGTCCTATTAGTTAGCACACTGTCAACAATTATTTTTTTTATCATGGGAAGAGGATGTCCCACCCAGTCACATTATCCTGACACCAGGCCGACCAGTCCTAACACTAACCTCTTAATGCTGAGCACCAAGCGAGTTAGCTGTTAGTACCATTTTTGTAAGTCTTTGGTATGACTCGGCCGGGGATCGAACCCATGACCTACCGCATCCGAGGCGGACGCTCTAACCACTAGGCCACCGGATCAGTGTGAGGATAATGTAGGTACGTTAAGCTTATTTGTATAAAATAGTAAATTTTCTGAATGACATTTATTCCCCGAAAGTACATTATTTGATTGAGTCTAAATTAGGACCGCTCCGGTGGCCTAGATGGTTATAGTTTTCGCCTCGGTTGCAGAAGTCGCGGGTTCGGCCAGCGACATACTCATCTCAGAGAAAAATGGTACTAGCTGCTGCCTCGCTTGGCACTTAGCATTAAGAGGTTGTTGATAGGACTGGTCGGCCTGGTGTCAGAATAATGTCACTGGTTGGGACATCTTGCTTCATGTCTGCGGCATGAGGCCCCAGTGCTAGACATCACTATCAACTGCCACACTGCAGACATCGTAGCGACATGACTGAAATATCGTTAAAGCTAGTTTGAAAATGCAAATCACAAATCATAATGTTTTGTTTTGAAATTTTATTAAGAGAACATTATGATATTTAACAGCTAATATACCAGTTTTTCACTGTCTCTCTTCTTTTACTTATTGTCATTGTAATCATTATTATTATTTTTTCATCATGCGTTCAAACGTGTTTTGCAGTGATGTAAGCGACTGTTGATATGAGACCTGTCGAGAATCTGGCAGGATCACCACCATTTCTCCCGCGATCAGTACAGGTTCCCAGCACACCAGTCTAAATACACTGTCCATCACACACACACACACACACACATATATATATATATATATATATATATATATATATATATATATATATATATATATATATATATATATATATATATATATATATATATATATATATATATATATATATATATATATATATATATATATATATATATATATAGTTATATATATATATATAGTTATATATATATATATATATATATATATATATATATATATATATATATATATATATATATATATATATATATATATATATATATATATATATATATATATATATACATACATACATACATACATACATACGGGAGCGCGCGCGTTCTACGTTCAAATCATTAGTTTATATATAAACACCAAGATTTGTTTGTATTTCTTCCTGTCTTATTTTCTGTGTCCCCCTTGTCAAGAAAGAGGTCTTGAGTTCGAAACTTGTGGCGGCAAACTTTCTTTTAAACTCGCTCATCTGGAGTTTTTAGGGTTTTTTTTCTTCTTTTTCTTTTCAAACTTTCTTTTATATTTTCTGTTCTAGGGCAGGCAATTATTTATCTTCATGTGTATACATCCTGCCAAACAAGAGTGATATCCCAAAATGTTTAAACTACATTTTTGTATTTTTATGTTCAAACTTTCTTTAAAACTCGCTCATCCCATTTTTATTTTTTTTATTATTTCTTTTAATTATATCGCCTGTTGTTATACTTTTATGTTCAAACCTTATTTATCTCTCCTGTCCTAGGACGGGCAACTATTTGTCTTTCTCTGTGTCCTGGGTGCCAAAACAAGAGGTCACGAGTTCAAAACTCGAGAATCCCAATTTTTTTTAAGAACTATTTTTGCATTGGTATGTTCCAAATTTCTTTTAATCTATTCCTGATTTATATTTCCCACAATTGTGGGCTTTAATTTATAATATTAAACGTAATCTATGATTTTTAATTTATGATTATTAATTTATGATTATTGATGTATGATTATTAATTTCTGATTATTAATTTATGCTTATTAATTTATGCTTCTTAATGTATGATTATTAATTTATGATTATTAATTTATTATTTTTAACGTATGATTATTAATTTATGAACGGTTGATCATATCATCTCTTGAGAGCTTTAATAATGCAATCCACATAAATAATATAAACAATAAAACGAAAATCAGTGGCTGTTTATGCACAAAAGTGCCTAACCCATTATTATTTTCAAATACATTTAGGATGCAATGCTTTATTTATATATTAAACATATAACATAAACCCCAAAACCATCTTCTCATTATTATTATTATTATTCATTTTGTACATACTACTGTGACTGACTACTATCGCTGCTACTGGGTCAGTGTCTGCAAGGTCTACGTTGGTGCTGCAGCAAGTCTGATGGAATCTGTCACTGTCGCAAATATTAGGATGCGCTCTTATTCAACTGTCACTGCATACAATATTGAAAATATGCTCATTTTGTCTCTTTTTTTAATACCCGAAATTCGTATATAGCACCGCATGTTTTTCCCTTTGTCATCAATAATTAAATTCTTCATCGCAGCTTTGATTTAATGTTTTTCCTGATATTGTTCTATGAATGCTTTTAATTTTTTAAAGTCGGGACTTTAGTCCTCGAGGAACCAGCCGCGGAATAAGGCAAGGCAAAGGAATTTAAAAAAGCAAATAAATGCCTATGGATTGACGATTGTGTTTCACGTACAACCACAATGATGGAGCACACATTTAGGTAAATGTCTTTCTACCGGCCTGGTTACATCGTTTTAGAGTCAGTTACATGAAGGAGTTTTGGACTGTGTTTCTGCAGACATTAATGTGTTCTTCTCAACGTTTTGTCCAGGTAAATGTTACATTTTTTGAACATTTACGTTATGTTTGCTCCACGTAACCACTACCATGGTTCTGAGGTGCCGTAAAGCGCTTCTGCAAACAAAGAAATCATCCATTGGGCCAATCGTTCCGTCGATAGCAATTTTTCTCGAAACGGATAAATATTCTTAATGGCTCATCCACAAATTATGTGACATGACCGCTAGCAGTGACTACTAGCGCTGCTATTGGGTCAGTGTCCGCAAGGTCTAGGTCGGTGCTGCAGCGAGTCTGATGGAATCATGTGACATGACCGATTCATGATGACTAATTGTTTTCTTTTGATGGTGAAATATTCCTCGTAACGTACGTACACATCAAAGTCATGATGACACAGTTTTGACTGAATGGTATAATTTCACTCATGGCATATTTTTGCATAAATATTGCAGCATTTGTCTGAATTATGTAGCAATTTAATAATGAGACGGTATTAGAAATTAGTATACCCCGAAGGCAATACTGTATGATAAAATTAGCTTAATGAGAATTATCAAAGATAAGAGAAGGATCAGAGTGACCTAATTTTACTATTGAAAATCTTTCTAATTACCTCATTAAACAAAATAGAAAAGTTTATGATAACAATATGATGATGATGATGATGATGATAATAATAATAATAATAATAATAATAATAACAACAATAATAATATGATGATGATATAACGATTAAGGCGACGAATGAAAAGAAAATCGTAAATGGGATTAAACATAGTCTATTAGTGATTAAACGGATTATTTCAAACAAACTTTTCAACACCGTGTTTATTTTGCAAAGTCCTAACAATATCCATCTACGATCTATGAAGTATCACTCTTCTCGCTTACAGACCTATATTTATAAATTTTGCCGTTGTTGTAATTAATCCAGTCAAACTGCATCTCAAGAATATTTTAATATCTCTAATGTTAAATTAATGCTGTTGTATCGATGTAACGAATTGGGATACTGATTCAAAGAAAGACATACAAGTAGAGAACGAAATTTATATTTACTTTCATTTTAATTAACATTATAACGCTTAAACATTGTTGATTGCTATCTGTTTTCAAGCCTTCACACACACACACACACACACACACACACACACACACACACACATATATATATATATATATATATATGCTTTTGTACTGTGTACATAAGGTAACAATGTCTCAATATGAAGTTATTTGTATGTTGTTAATATAATTGTGATAAATACTGGTTTCATTATGAAAAGCTTTTTTATAACGTCCTTTTTATACCGTGAAATGCATAACATAAATATTATGTTAAAAAAATAGCTATATTTTAAATTTTAAAAATGAAAATGAACATGAAAGACATAATATGACCTTAAAGTCAATGACAAAATACAAACGCTCTCTTAGATTAAAATCTAAATGGTTACCGCCAAGTAATCTTGCAATTTACGGATGAAAAACCAGAATATTAAGGAGTCAACCTGTGCCTTGCGCTATCATAAGTCTAAAGCGATTATATTTTATGTGTAATTAGCAATGACAGTACAGAAAAAAAACGTATCATGGATATTACAGACTAAATATAACAAGAAAAAATATGGCAAACAATTTCCTATCTACGTACATGACCTTTTAATAAAATTCACAAAAATTAAACTATCCAGTTTGAAATAGTTGTATTTTGCAAGAATGTTCTTAAAAATGATAAAACAAAATATTTCACAGAAGAACACTTTGCAGAGATATGTGCGTTTAAAACGTACAAGAATCAATACGCATTGTTCATTCTCCTCACAGGTACCTTTTCATGAAAACAAGTGGGAAAATTATACACACATTCAAAAAGCATCGGTACTAATTCTAGATTGAAAAATGTTATCATTTTTAATTTGTCTATTTTGTTTTGAACCTTTCAATTCTTATTTGAGTATTATTTCAATTGTTTTCCAATATAAAATTGCAAGATCATAACTGAGCCGATATGAGTGATTCAAATTTATTTTCATTTCATTAAATTTTTATATACATTTTTCAAGGGAGGTTTACATTTGACAAGAAGTCAAACTTTCCACTGAGCCTTATCTTAAATACATTATTGTATAGTCTGTATATATTACTTTTATTCAATACGCATGAATGAAACCGATCTTTAATTTAAGACAGAGAGTGTAAGAATGACTATGAAGATCTTTCTTCAGAACCCATTGACCTCTAACTAAATTAGCATTGGTAGGTTTCTTGCATAAAGACAAGTCCATTCTTTCTATTGACAGCTGGTGTTAATTATCGATGAACTAACCACATGAATATTCTTATTTTGCAGTATGCAGTTCTTACGAGCTTCCCACCTCCCTCATATAACGTGTAGTAACTCTAAAGGTGACCAAAGGTAAGATCTACAATAAAAACATCGTGCAGACTTGACGTTAACAATTCATTCTTGAGACAGAATTCGTGTTGTGTAGAAAGAAGAGTTGCATGATAAGATTATGACAATAAAATAACACTACGCTAATTTATTAGCGGGAACTCTCAGATCGATAGAGAGATGACAAATAGTTCCAGCCTCCTTTACAAAGGTGTTGCTCCTGGCCATGCTAGTGTTATTTCACATCGTTGGGGATGCGAAAAGAGGTATGGATTCGAACTATAAAGGAAGTCGAACTCTCTTAGTGACAGATATACAGAAACTGTATTGAAATATAGAATACTTGACATAGAAAATTATATTCCGGATGTAGCAATTAATACCATGAAAGGATTCATTTTGTTTGTGTGTTTCTGTTTTATGAATTTTTAACGTAGCCTTAAGAATCATGGTCATATCGCTACGATGTCAGCAGTGTGATAGTTGATATTGGTGTATAGCGTTGGAGAATCATGCCGCAGACATGAATCATTATGTCATACCCAGTAACATCATCCTGTCACCAGGCCAGCCAGTCCTAACACTAACATAGTAATGTTGAGAGCATAGGAGGGCAGCTGTTAGTACCATTTGCATGTCCTTGGTATGAGTCGTCCGGGGTTCGAACCCGCGAACTACCGCATCGGAGGCGGAAATTCTAACCACTATGTCACAGGATCGGTCCCAAATGTGGAGTTCATCTAATGATTATAAAGAACTATTATCACCGTAATCAGTACGCAAGCTAGAAATATATTATACAAGACATATTTGGGGAGCATTATAACATTTTCTTCTGATTACAGGTGGATTTTGTGCAATAATTATTTGTTTCCATATAAACATAAATTTTCATTTTTGATGGTTTGGTTGTCTTTAGAAATATAAGAAACAATCATTCATCTCTGAAAAAAAGGCAATATGTATTAGTTACTCTAGTGACGAATATAGAAGTTGCATTGAATCCCTATACAAATTTGGATTGTGCGAGAGAGCCAGACGTAGAGGAAATTACATTCTGAGGGTATATAGGGCCATTTCTGTTTAACTGGAAAACTGACTATGGAAAAATTCATTATGGTCCCACCTACTGTGCTGCATCTGATTGCACACACACACACACACACGTTCCCTTTGAAAACAAATGCGTAATGCTGAGCGCCAAGAGAGGCAGTTGCTAGCACCATTTTTATAAGTCTTTGACATGAATCATCCGGGTTGAAACTGAAAACCTCCGGTTGTATCTGTGCTTGGGATGATCATGGTTGATTTTATGCTCAGTTAGGGTTTTACGTTTCTATTGGGCAGCCCCTCACAGAGAAGATAGGGCAGGAAACGTATTTTCCTTCTTATAAAACTCATCTGATATTTTGGTTTCTATATTTTTGTGGTGGATTGTCACAACAAAAGAGAGATCTTATCAGTACTTTGTAGAGAGGTACTTTAGATACTTTTAATCAGAGTTTGCAAGCTTTGAATGCTACTATGAACCTATGATTGCTCGTATTACATCATACTGACTTTCATCACGCTGAACACGTGAGTAGTGATAAGGGATAACGTAGGGACTATAGGGTATACCATTAAAAAGCACCCTTGGATCAATATAGGGACAATGTAAATTTAACATGGGAAAAATGGCTGGGTCAATATAGGGACAAGGGGAATTGAACATGGGAAAAATGGCTGGGTCAATATGGGGACAAGGGGAATTGAACATGGGAATAGAGTGTGGGTCTGTCTAGGGACAAGGGAAATTGAACATGGGATTTAAAAAAAAAAAATAAAAAAATAAATAAAAAATGGGGTAGGCAATTGAAAGTCTATCTCTTTTCGAGACCTATGAGTGGCCCTGAAAAGGGCCTTTGGGGTTATGTTAATATTAAGATATATTAACATAAAGGGCACCGCCTTGGTCTTCTTCTTGTCCTTAGGCTACGTCTCACTGTAGGACCATACATTAACACTCTTTTGAGACATCCTTGACGTTCTACATAGATCCTACGTATCCATAGACTCGTGTCTGTCCTATGGATAACTGCCCAGTTGGATCGGACATACATGGGTATGTCCGTCCGGAACATCATCGAAGAAACAAGGGTTGATGATTCGACTGTGGTCCACATCTTGAAGCACCGAGAACAGGTGAATCAATGCAGTGAACTGCGCTTATTTATAGGTAAAGGAAGGATTGAAACGGATTGAGTTCATTGACCAATCCAAACAAGCGTTACAAAATTCAGTCAGCTCGCATCCAATCCGAAGAGAGCAGTCTGTGACGTCACGTGGTCTATATAGATTTGCTAGCGACTGTGCGCAGTCAATTCATGCGACAGTTATTCAACATGACGGAAACTCAGAAAACGATCAATTGGGGTGCACCAGCAGTGGAGACCACCAAAGGGAACCCGGACTTACTTTCAGAAGAGGTAAATTGGGATTTTGTGGATTTTCTTACCTCGCAAGAATTTGTTCCGGAACCTTCGTCATCTTCTTCATTACCGCACGTGGACAATTTTATACAGAGACAGAAAGAAGAATTGGAGAAATTTATACAACAGCAAAAAGAAGCGGAACAAGCTTTTCTCCTACAGCAACAACAGCAAGAAGAAGAAGTAAGAAAAAAAAAACAAGAAGAAGAAGCAGCAGCAAAGAAACAAGGGTGTGAAAATCAAAAGGTTAGGTACTACCGTGCCACCCTTAGTGATTTCAACCAAATCATCATTATCATCATCAACAGTACACAGTCCAGAAGTAGGCCTTGGCCGTGGCAAAGGCTTAAGGCAGTTAAAGTTGATTGCTTAAACTCACTCCTACACCAAGAAAAAAGGCCCTTTTCAGGGCCACCCACTTCTCTCGAACAGAGATAGACTTTCAGTTGCCAATAACTCAAAAAAAAAAAAAAAAAACATTTTACCCCTATAGTACGTGTCTGTGTATGAGTGCGTGAGTGTACGTTCTTATTTTAAAATCAAAACCCAAAGACACTTACCTTTATATCTAATTTATTCTTTTATCAATATTTACAATTCAATTCACAATTCACAAAAAATCACTTTAAGAAAGTTCATACACTTCTTCTGTCTTATTGTTCACTCTCTCTGTTTTTTGAATTTCTTCACCATCACATTCTTTTCCTCCTCTTCCTCCTCACTTTCTTCCCTTCTTCTTTTCTTGTCCTGTTTCTTTTTCTTCACCTGTCTGCTTTCTTCCTCTTCTTCCTCTGAAGAATCCCTCTCTTCTTCTGACTCTTCTTGTTTCTTTTTTGGGCAATCTGGAGACCAATGTCCTTTTTCTTGACAATAATAACAGGTATCTTGACTTTGTCTTTTCTATCCCCTTTTTTTCTTTTTTGACGGCCCGGACACTCTGAAGACCAATGCCCTTTCTTCTGACAGATATAGCAAGTATCTTCACTTTTATCTCGCAAGGAAGGAGAGTAGTCCGTCGGCTGGTCTGAAGAGAATTTTCTAATGACCCTTCGCAAAGCTCTGATGAAACGTTCGATTTGGGTAGTCTCTTCCATCGTTGTGCTCGGTTTGAGAGTGAAATGAATAGCGAAAGGACAAGACACACACCCTTTTATATACGCTGGTCTACCATGACTATAAATTAGACCATGGTGTTTAAATTTTAGTCATTTGACTTTTTGCAGTCAAGATGAAACGATTCAATTCATTTGAGAAGAAAGAAGAAAGTAAGAGGCAGAAACGTGATCTATCGCCTTGTACCAGGGCTGAAGTCTTTGCACAAAGTCATGCCAGTGATTTTGAAGAGGACATGAGTGAACCAGAATTCAAACCCAGAGAGTCTTCCTCTAAACAAAGTTCACCACCCTTCGTCAACCCTGAAAAGTACTATTCCATTCGAGAGACAGAAAAGCGCTCCTCTAGAAAATTTAGAACCACGGCTTACACCTACACGGTGAAGTTTAAAAATTTCAAGTCCGACGTACCGTTAGAGAAAGCAGAAGGGTTCATCACTGAGATGTGTGATTCTTTGCTTACCACACTCAAGCGACAATGTCAAGCCAAAGAAGACGATCGCTTGAGACTTTCCATACAACACGACGGCTTGAAATCCCCTGTTTGGATCGAGTTTAGTAGCCCTGCAGAATTGACCCCTTCCAAAGTCATGGACAAAATTCAACACGTACAACAATCCAATGACCAGTTTGACATCACCGACGGAAAAGCCACACTGTTTATGACCCACGTGTCTCCTCCTCAAGGGACTGGACGCAAAAAAATGTTATTGGTGAACAACCTTCGCACCATTAAGCGTAGGCTCGTCCAAATTCACAACCCTCAAGACCAGATGTGTTTAGCCAGGGCTATTGTGGTGGGACGAACCTATGCCAACAAAAACGACACGGTAGAATGGAAAAGAGCCTGGGAGAATATTCGAAAATCGGATCGAGCCAAACAACGAAGTGAAGCAGAACTCCTGTTGCAACAAGCCGACTTGCCCAAAGACACACCCTGCGGTATTCCTGAAATGCGAAAATTGCAAGATGTCCTAGCTCCACGCTACACCTTGAAAGTGCACCCTCAAGAAGTGGGTGGGCCTCTGTTGTTTCGAGGCCAAGATTTTAAGGATGGAAAATACATTCACGTCTATCATCACGATGACAATTTTGATACCATTACCAGTATCACCGGATTCCTGGGATACGGTTATTATTGTGAGAAATGTGACTATGGCTATAACAATCGAGAGCAACACAAGCATTGTGGATCGAAATGCTCAAGATGTTTGGCCTCTCCACCCTGTTTGAGCGAAGGACAAGAACCAGTGCATTGTTTCACTTGTCTCCGCACGTTTGTCAGCCCTGCCTGTTACCAACAGCATTTGAAAACACAAGGTTCACTGAAGAAATGCGCTTGTCAACTGCTGAGATTGTGCCCTACGTGTGGACAAGACATATGTACCAATGATGCCAAGGCACATGTATGTTTAGGAAAGAAAAAATGTCACATATGTCATCACATCGTGGATCACCATTGCTACGTGCAAAAATACCAACCAGAGAAAGAGGATGGACACAAGAAGAAAGGCAATTTCATCCTTTTCGATTTCGAATGCATGCAAGAGACCGGTATTCACATTCCTAATTTCTGCGTGGCTCATCGAGCTTGCGAAAAGTGCATTCAAGAACCTATTTTCAGTCATTGCCCTTACTGCAGTAAGATTCCTGGAGGGCGTGAAAAAATCTTTCGGGGACCGAACACGCTTGCCGATTTCGCTCGATGGGTCTTAGACCCCATCGACAAGACGTGGAGCCAAGAGGACATCGAACGTTAGGGAGAGTGTCATTGCCATGCCACGGTGATGGCTCACAATTTCTCCGGATACGATGGACAGTTTATTTTGAAGTACTATACGGAACATGGCACCGAACGTCCTAAAGTCACTTTGAACGGAGCTAAAATCATTTTCATGCAAGTGGGACAAGTACAGTTTAAAGATTCGATGAGTTACTTGGCCATGCCTTTGAGTCGAATGCCTAAAACGTTTGGAATGACAGAAATGGCTAAAGGGTACTTTCCACACTTTTTCAATACGGAAGCCAATCAACATGCCATTCTACCCCACTTGCCCGAGGCTCACTATTACGACCCCGACAACATGAGTACCGAACAACGAGAAGCTTTCTACGCTTGGTACCAGGCTCACGCCTCCGACCCTTTCGACTTTCAGGAAGAAATGCTAAAGTATTGTCGTTCCGACGTGGACATTTTACGACGTTGCTGTGGAAAATTTCGAGAACTGTTCATGGAACACGGAGGGGTCGATCCTTTGAAAGAAGCTTGCACCATTGCCAAAGCGTGTTCCTTAGTGTACCGACAATGATTCATGCCTGAAAACACCGTCGCTGTCATCAGTCCTCAAACGACCAACTATGTCAAACGTCAATACTCGGTCAAAGCCCTACGCTGGTTAGGTTACTTGGGTGACAAGGAAGACAAGTGGATTCATCATGCCCGCAACGGAGGAGGAGAAAAGACCATCGGAACGCATTCGGTCGATGGCTGGGACTTGGAAAACCCCAAGATCGTTTACGAGTTTAACGGTTGCTTATTTCACGGATGTCCTGTCTGCTACCCTGACCGTGGCACTAAAAATCAGTTTTTACAACGAACCATGGAAGACTTGTACCAGGCTACTTGTCAGCGACGCCTAAAGTTAGAACAGCAAGGATACCAAGTGGTGGAAATGTGGGAACACGAATACGATCACCGTTTGAAAACCGATCCCGAGTTTAAACGCCTCGTGGAATGTTACCAGTTCATGGACCCCCTGAACCCAAGGGATAGTTTGTACGGAGGAAGGACCAATGCCACCTGTTTGCTGTACCAAGCCGACGAAGAGAAAGGAGAAGAAATGAAATACTTGGACGTGTGTTCGCTGTATCCCTACGTGTGCAAATATTGTCACTTTCCTGCAGGGCACCCACAGTTGTTCACGGAACACATCGACCTGAAAAACATTCGGCAATGCGAAGGCTTGATCAAGTGCAAAGTTTTGCCTCCCACGGACTTGTACCATCCCGTCTTACCTCACCATTGCCAAGGCAAACTGATGTTTCCTTTGTGTCGTACTTGTGCCGAAACGTGCAACCAAGATCAACCTTGTCATCACACCCAGGAAGAACGGGCCTTGACGGGACGTGGGTCAGCGTAGAATTGTTCAAAGCTCTGGACATGGGATACCAACTGTTAGAAGTGTACGAAATTTGTCACTTTCCCAAGACACAACAATACCACAAGGGTGACCCCAGTCAGAAAGGCATTTTTGCAGACTACGTGAATGCCTTTTTGAAACTGAAGCAAGAAGCCAGCGGCTATCCTTCCTGGTGTCGCATTCCCGAAGACCAAAAGACATTCAAAGAGAAATACTGGGCACAAGAAGGCATCACTTTAGATCACATCGAGAAAAACGAAGGCAGGCGATCGTTTGCCAAAGTGATGTTAAATTGCTTGTGGGGCAAAATGGCACAACAGCCGTGTTTACCCAAAACGGAATATTTGACCGAACCTTCCCGCTACTTCCAGATGATTCATGACAAAACGAAATTCATGAAACACGTGGACGTCGTTCGCGAAAATTTGATCTTAGTGAATTACGAAGAAGATCTGGACTTTGTACAAGACGACCCTTTTCGAAATGTCATCATTGCGGCTTACGTGACAGCTCATGCTCGCTTAAAATTGTACGAAGCTTTAGAACTGTTAGGGGAACGCGTCCTGTACTTTGACACGGACAGTTGCATTTACATCCATCACCCGAGTCAACAGCACCCTGACATCGATGGAGACCGTTTAGGAGTCTGGACAGACGAGCACCCCGACGCCAAATTCTAAGTTTCGTCAGTGGTGGTCCCAAAAATTACGGCTATGAATACCGGGACAAACAAGGAGAAGTGCAGACGACGTGTAAAGTGAAAGGATTGACTCTGAATTATCGTACCAGTCGAGTGGTGAACTTTGGGGTATTGAAAGAAGCCTTGCAGTCTAGAGAAGATGAACACTTTTAAAGTGATCACCTATCAGCCCAACAAGATTGTACGTTTACCCACTCACCACATCGTCACTCGATCCTTGGAAAAAGTCTATCAAATCGTGTACCAGAAGCGAGTGCGACTTCCCAATCATTTCACCTTACCGTATGGACACATCGGTATTGGTCTGTATATAAAAAGGAACCCTAGGCAAGATCGATAGTTCATTGTGACTACCAAGACCAGGCGAACAAGATGAATACTTTCAGAGAAACACAAAACAAGTTTAGACAGGCACAATTCAAGTTTGGGGCTTCTGAAGTGGAATGCGATTGTGAACCTTGCGATGGGAACGATGCTGTATGCTGTGACCTTAGCGATGCCGTAAAGCATCATGGGAACTTTGTTCTCACTGCCCCTATCATGGAAAGTGATGCTGTGCATGTCAAACCTGAGGGATGCGAAAGCGATGCCGCTCGTCCTCTTGGACACTTTACTGGGTTTCGTTTTAAAGGTGAATGTCCACCTTCACGTCTACCTCCCTACGGACGTCATCCAGCCCTGAGCAAACTCCTGTCCATGTCACCCAACCCTCATTGAAACGAACCTGTGAAAGACGAATATTCGTTTCCTGTGCGTTTGTCGGAATACTGCGTCTTTGAAAATCGTCTTCAATCGTTCAAAGGAAAATGGCCTAAGTATCTGGGAGGACCGACCCCCGAAGAATTAGCCAGAGCCGGATTTTTCTACTTGGGCGAAGGGGATAAAGTCAAGTGCTTCAGTTGCGGTGTGTCACTTCACCACTGGGAACCGCAAGATTCGGCCTACGTAGAACATGCTCGATGGTCACCGAATTGTCATTACTTACCCTTAGTTTGACAGAGACATTGAAGTAACTTACCATGTCGTTGACGAAGAAGAAGAAACCAGATTGGTTAGGGGTCAAATGTTTGATATCACCGAGACCAGTATTTAAAATTCATTGCAAAAACGATATTGAATCATTACCTAAAGAACTGCAAGAGAAGATTTACAAGGAAGTTTGGCAGGGGTTTGCCAGAGTGAAATCTCAATGGGTGACTGTAGAACTTTTGTGCCGAGAAATTCACAAGAGGAAAGTGAAAAAAGTCAACCAGTGTGTTAGATTTCTCTGGGTCGAGTGTGCATTCGTCCTATTATATTACTCTAAACCGTTTACATCAAAAGAGTTCAATGAGATTCTTGGACGTTACCCTGAATGGCAGTGGCCAGAAATTACTCACTATGTGGATTACTTTTGCTGAAGGAGAAGATTGTGAATTGTACGGACTGACCTATTCATGGATGCTTTGTTAGAGAACATTCGTGCTTTGCCTGTGGAGTTGAGAGAACGCATTTACCGAGAGCTGGTCAAAATACAAGTCAAACGTAAAAAACAACTGCATCCGTTACGTCACCGGTGTTTGAACCACTGGTACCTGAATGCTATACAAGGACTGATACAGTTGAAAGTATTCCATTGGACAGACATTGATCAACGATCCCCTAGTTTTAAAAAGGATTGGTTCGCTATTGATGATTCTATCTACTACATTGTAAACTTACTGCATCGAATTCCAGAGGAAGAGTTAACGAATTACCAACATCTTTTGCGCAGTGTCAACTTAGTGAAAGAGGAAGCTTCTGAACGAATTGTAATGTGTAAACTAGGGACTAAACGATTTAAATTCGACACTGAAGTAAAACAATGTCTGTGCAATCGGTAGATTTCTTGTGTCAGAAAGAGGATTTAGTATGACCTATTCATGGATACTTTACAAGAGAACATTCGTGCTTTGCCTGTGGAGTTGAGAAAACGCATTTACCGAGAGCTGGTCAAAATACAAGTCAAACGTAAAGAACAATTGCATCCGTTACGTCACCAGATCTTTAACCACTGGTACCTGAATGGTATAAGAGGACTGATTCGTCAGAAATTGTTTCAGTGGTCAGACCTTGTTCATCACTTTTAGTTAGTGAATGAACTAAATGTTCGTAATTTTGGTTACTTCGAGATTCAGCTAGTGCAACGTATTGAGGAAGACGAGTTAAAGGATTACCAACGTATTTTTCGTGGAATCTGCTTAGCGGAAGACGAAACATCTAGACAAACTCTGAAGTGTAGGTTACAGTATGGAAGATTTAGATTCCCTACTGGAGAACGAAGATGTCTAGTTAGAAAGTACCTTTATTGCTTCCGAAATAAAGAGACTATAAAATCAGGAATCCATGCCACGACTTATGTCACAAGTGATTGAACAGATTCCGTGGAAGGAACTCAATGACCATATTCAAACCGTTGATCATTACCATCAGTTATTACAAGAACTGTATCCATTCAATTTGGGACGACGCATAGTGTGTGTCTTAGTGACTTGTTTTCTGGGATTTCGTTTACCAGCCGATTCCTTGTGGACTCTTTACGATCAGTACTTACCACCCCAATGGCCTTAAATGGTCACGAAAGACTCCTTTTGCTCAAAGCCTTGCGTTTTCATCTGGATACTTCTCGACCTCAACAGGAAATAAAGATTTGTGAACTTTTAGCTACCGAAGACGTGTATGACGATGTGTGTGTAGCTTGTGACTTACACCCCCATTGGACAGATGTTCGTGACTGGAAAAAGGGGGGTTTTGAGGTTTGGACCCAAGAAGTGGCCCAGTATGCACAAGAGTTGTTCAAGGAAAAAAGTTACTTTTCAACCTGTGTTAGTGACAGTGCCAGAAGAAGAACCCGTCACCCAGGACAGAAGAACCCGTCACCGAGAACAACCACTCGCTTCAGGACAGGACTGTCATGAACATTCCTGAAAGGTCATTCCGGGAGGACAGTTGTAGGACAATACCTCATGTAGAGACTGTAGGAACATTACAAACTGTCCCTAGGACATCTTGGTTACCCAAAACATGTTGTACAGAAACTTGTTTATATTCTCCTTTGATCGTTTTGATATGTTTTTTATTCCTGTACATAACTATTTGGCTTTTATGTATTTTTGTCTTTCGTGTTGTTCTTATTTGAAACATTCAATAAACCTGTCCTGAAAAAAGTATATAAACTCTCGTCTTGTTTGTTTTCGTGTCACAAGTGACGTTCCTAACACTACGGCTACCTCTGCTGTCTCTGCTCCCTCTTCCTCCACTGTGAAAGTCATCGACGAACACTTAGATCGTACCAGTTGGGAGGCTTTTTATCTTCGCCATCCCTTTAACATGCTCATTGCTGGACCTAGCGGTTCAGGCAAAACGAATTCGTCAAACGTTTGATCGAACATAAACATCATTTGATCGATCGACCACCTCAACGCATCGTGTAGTGTTACAAAGAGTGGCAATCGGCGTACAGCCTCTTGCGAGAAAGTCAAGGCGATTCCATCGTGTTTGTGGAAGGCATTCCTAAAGAAGACGACGGCATCGTCTCTGATTCCCGTCAAACCCATTTGGTCATTTTGGACGACATGTTAGGAGAAGACGAAGAAGAAATTAAACTGTGGTTTACGCACAAAGGGCATCATCGTAATGCCAGTGTCGTTTACATCACCCAAAATTTGTCTCAACAAATTAAAGCCCATCGCACCATCAGTCTCAATGCACATTACGTGGTCTTGTTTAAAAGCCCTCGAGATAAATCGCAAGTGCAAGTCTTAGCCAAACAGTTAGGAACGCCTTGGCTGACTCAGGCGTACGACGATGCCACTCAAACTCCACACGCCATTTTACTCGTCAATTTGAAACCTACGACCCCCGATCATTTGCGATTTCGTACCCACTTGTTTCACCACTGGTGCCAAGATGGAGGGCCTGTCCTGTACACGTCTCCGTCCTCGACTTTATTTCACTCAACAAAAAAATCTATTAAAACCTCAGACGCTTTTCGTCTGTCTCACACAGTTTGAACATGACGTCCCTTCAGTCGCATCTTCCCGTCAAATTGATTCGTGCCTTGTATGGCATCAGGCGAGAAAAAAATCCACAAATACGGGCTCGTGTCTTAGAAGCTAGTCTCAAAGAAGTCTTACGGTGGTTCACGGTGACAGCACGTCAATTACTCCAAGCGATCATTCAGATTCCTCATCAAACCAAACGCTTTTTTGATCGAAACAAAGTTGCTTTGACCCAACTGGCCGATCCTCGCATCGACACTCAAACCAAAAAACAAATCATTTTGAAACCTGGAGGGAACGGTACTCTAGGAGGGGTCATCATTCGCTCTCTCTTAAGATGGGATCCTAATGCTCCCAAACTTCTCCCCAAGAAAAAAGTCAAACGAAGCTCCAAGAAGAAGAAAAACAGCCATGGTGTCAAGACCAAGTCCCCATGGAGACCCGTGTCTGCAAGAACTTCTCCAATGGCGGGACCCTCCTCTTACCAGACACCATCCCGGTAAAAGAAAAGAAGCCCCCAGAAAAAGAAACAGAGAAAAAGTCCCCAGAAAAAGAAAAGCCCCCAGAAGAAAACTAGTCGCAAGAGAGGTACTTCGGCCAGGACGCAACATTACACTCGCAAACCACGACCTGCAAAGGCGGTGACCGCGTCTCCGGTAGCCTCAGGTTCATTCACTTCCCCGTTGATGTCACCAAGAACTGGAGAGTACTTGGAGACGTTGATCACACCAAGAACATCTTCGTTGATAACCCCAAGAACTTCCCCAGTGGCAGGTCCCTCCAATTTAGCGGCAGTGGCTGCTGCTCACAAAGTACCTTCTCCCAAAATCAAAGTTCAAGAAAGATCGGGCATGTTACAAAGTTTACTGGATTTGTCCAAGCAAGAACTGGCTCGATTTAGTCCGTTACGTACCCCTGCACGACGTGTCATGCCTGTCCTGAAGTTGATACGCCGTAAAGACAACCAGTGGCGACGCGTTCTAGTATAAAAAAGGCCTGTGACTAAGTAGGGGGTATCAGTGTTTTTGGTGTTGAAGACTCAAAGATGTCACCCTCCAGAAAACATCCCTCTTCTAAACAACCCCAAGGAAAGAAAAGGAAAGGACTGCCTCCTCGTTTAGTCAAACATGGGGACATGTTATCTGTCCTGTCCAAAGCTTCTCCACCCCATCGAAAAAACTCATTCAATCAGCCTCCAAAGAGGTCATCGATACCGTGTGAGAATGTTGTTTGAACGTGTTGAAAGGCACGATCCCTTTGTCCAAACACCAGAAACAATGCTTAGGTAAACATCGTCACGTTCTTCGCCAAATGGTTCAAAAGAAAATTCCCATTCGTCAAAAGAAGAAGATGTTGGTCCAACGTGGAAAAATTCTACCCCTCTTGTTAGGTCCATTGCTGAAAGGAGTCTTGGGAACCATGTTGGGAGGACTAGTCTCAGAATCGACCCCTGACAACCCCATGGAAGGACGAAAACTAGCTTTAGTGCCTTACAAACGATGGATGGAATACCATCGTTGGCAAGAACAACGCAACCCGCATTTACCTCCCAATCCCCATTTGAGCGAGATGTCCCAGTTACAACACGAACTGCAGTCCTTGATGGATCGTCAAGATTTGTCCGAAACAAGAAAAATCGCAAAAGTACGGTCAACTCTTGCAACGACTGCAACTCTTTCACCAGATATCTTTAGACGAAACAGCTCTTAACACTCTGAAAGATTTTAAGACCTTGATGAAAAGACCAGCACCATCATCACTACCACCACCACCACTACTACCATCCCCAGGGGTCACCAGAGATGCTACCCACGAAGACCTCAGGAAGAACAGATGCGAGAAGTGTTTCAAACACCGTCAGCAGCTCCCATTTCAAGTAAGATTGCAGCATCTTTGTTGACCCCGTCCCCCACACCCCAACGAGAAGAAATGAAAGCTTGGGTTAAAAAGATGATGTCCACTCCTCCTTCGACAGAAGTGAAAAAGAAAGAAGGGAAACCAGAAGTGAAAAAAGAAAAGAAGACCAAAGCCATTCCATTGCCACCTCCACCACCACTACCTTCGTCTTCTGCTCCCGTAGCCCATCGGACACGTAAATCCGTTTCCAAACCACCCTTTCGTCCCACCCAAAGTAGCATCATCGAAGAGTGGGTGACTTATTAACACACAAAAAATGGAGAAGGTGTTAACCAGCATTTACTACGATCCCTCCCATCCTGCAGATTACGCAGGAGTTCAAAAATTGTATCGTGCTGCCAAAACTCGACTGAAAAGTCTCCGTTTACCTCAAGTGCAACGATGGTTACAAGAACAAGCTACCTACACTTTACACAAACCCATTCGACGCAAGTTTTCCAGAAGTCGCACCCGAGTGGAAGGCATCGATCATCAATGGCAAGCCCTTTTAGCCGATGTCTCTCATTTGGCCAGCTACAATCGTGGCTACAAATATTTGTTTTGTGTCATCGACGTCTTTTCCAAATTTGCCTGGGACGTGCCTTTGACTTCCAAATCGAGCAGCGAGTTAGTGGGAGCCCTGTAACGAGTGTTGAAACAAAGCGGTCGTCACCCTCTTCGATGGCAGACGGACAAAGGTACCGAATTTCTGAACCAAGCTTTCCAAAAAGAATTAAAGAAACGTGACATTCATTTTTTTACCACCGAGAATCCCGAAACCAAAGCCAGCATCGTGGAACGTTTTCAACGCACTTTGAAAGAACGCATGTGGAAATATTTTACGCATCACCACACTCTGAAGTACATCGACATCTTACCGCACCTGGTGCAAGCGTACAACCAATCTTACCATCGAAGCATTGGACGTGCCCCGCAAGAAGTGACTCCCGACAACGAAGTGCTGGTGTATGAGCGCCTGTTTGGTACGTACCCGACGAGGGCTGTTCCCAAGAAAAGTGGAGAGTTGACCGTAGGAGATTGGGTGCGCATTGGCAAAACCAAACGCACTTTCGACAAAGGTTACTTACCTAACTGGACGACCGAATTGTTTCGTGTCACTGGACGAGTGCATGGCCGTCATCCTGCCGTCTATAAATTGGAAGACATGAACGGAGAAGTACTCAAAGGAACGTTTTATTTGCCCGAGTTACAACGTGTCACCAAAAAAGAAGACGACGTGTACGACATCGAAAGCATTCTCGAACGCAGAACCCGTAAAGTGGGCAAACGACGTGTCAAAGAAGTCAAAGTATGTTGGAAAGGATATCCACCCAGTTTTGATTCTTGGATCGACGCTTCGCAAGTCATCGACTATAAAAAGAAGTGACCATCATGCCCTTTCACACAGACGCAGCTACGTCGACCACTCCTTCACCTAGTTCTTCTCTGCAAGATTTACAAAAACAACCTTTGTGGGTGTGGTGTGGAGAACGTGTGCCTAAAACGCAAATCGTCTTTTTCTGCCAAATCTTCGTGGTGTATTGTGTCATCGGGACAGCCATTGCCAATTTGAGTTTGCAACAGGAGACAAACAATTGTGGACCATTTTATTGAGCAGTTGCATCGGTTACCTGCTTCCTATTCCCTTCCTGAAATTCTCCTCGAACGGGAAGAACGGGAACCTTGTGTCCAGTGCCAGTGCCAGTCACCACTCCAACCACAACCAGAACCCCATTTTGGGCGGAGACACGCCTCTGACGTCCAGTAACCCCTCGGACAGCCACAGAACTCTGGAATTATGAGTCACCAAAACCAATTTTACTTAACCTTACCCAGTGACAGTTCCATGGAGGTGTTTCCCCACAACACGTTGTGCTGTTACACGGCCAAATTACCTCAGGCCATCCCATTAGATCATGAAGCCCATTGGGAAGTGGCTTTGGTAGAAATGATTTACCCAACACAAATCAAAAACATCACTGAAACTCAAAGCATTTTTGACGTCGATATTGTGGACCAAACGGTGCAGCAAACCATGATGACCACTCATCAACATAAATCACTTCCGAAGACCCTAATACCCCGCAGCAGCAGTGACACTTATCCTCCTTTTTATGTTTATCACTTTAAAATTAACTCAGGCCATTATTTTAGTGGTCAACATCTGGTGGAGGCTATCGCTGACAAATTCTATGCAGCATTTGACAAAGTTCTGACCGGACTAAAAAAACGTGTCACCATTGAGTACCATCAACTGTCTCATCGTCTACTCATCAAATTTGAAAGTGAGGAAAGAAGTATACGTATTAAATTTTGCCCTGAATTGTATGACATTTTGGGTGGAGACCTCAATATGGTCACGGATAAGCAGACCAAAAAGATTCACATAGCAGACATTGAGAACAACGGGCATTTTGCGAGGCATTTTCGTTTCGCGGTAGAACTGAACCAAGGACTGAATTTGATATTCGTGTACTCCAATGTGGTGGAGTACAACGTGATGGGACACACCTCCGTGCCGTTACTGCGTGTCATTCCTTTCAAAGTAAATTCTGCCACGAACACTGACGAGGAAGGTGGAAACACTTATCACGTCCACTGCGAATTTGTACATCCTCATTATTTGCCTGTCAGCAAGTCGTATTTGGACACGCTCAACATTGCTATAAAAGGAGATTTGGGACAAAATATTCCATTCACCAAAGGAAAAGTGACGTTGAAACTCCATTTTCGAAAACGGTTCTCTAGCGATTCGTAAGTCATGTATCCAGTGTACCGAGGGGTTGCTCGACAGCGAGGACACGGTTTAGGAGATATGTTGAAATCGGCCTTTCGTTCGGTGGCTCCGGTGTTGAAACTGATGGTGACACACGGATTGCATGCCTTGAAAGATGACGCACTGACGCAAGGCAAAGAATTTCTCCAAAATGTCATCATCGACAAACAAAACCCGAAAGAAGCCTTCTTGAGGGCAGGTAAAAATGTCTTGTTGCAAACGGGTAAAGACCTTTTGGGCCGACGAGAAACAGCCATAAATGCCATGCACGCTACCGAGTCAAGCATTCAGCAAGGACAAGGCAGAAAGAGACGACGAAGAAAACACCCTTTCACCAGACTTCACACGTCTAAAGCTAGAAAGACAAAGAAAAGAAGAACCGTTCGAGACTGAGACGTTTTTGATTATTGAGACACAGAAAAAAATGATGCACCGAGAATCTTGCGCCTGTTCCAAGTCGGAACTGGATCTGTTTGCCATGACCCCACCATGATGACGATGCAAAAAACCCAATGGGTGGAATTTCACCCCGTCTCCTCATTGACAGATTCCACTCCCATCGAGTTTGAAATCAAAGGACAGCCCGAAGATTACATCGATCTGAATAGCAGTTACTTGTACTTGAAAGTCAAAGTTCTAGATAAGGATAATGATGGAGTAGAAGACGGTGAGAATATAGCTCCCGTCAACAATTTCATGCATTCCTTGTTCAGCTCAGTGGACTTGTACTTGAATAGCAAATTGGTCAGCAGCAGCATGGATACTTACCCTTACCGTGTCTACCTGGAAAATCTCTTGACGTACGGAATAAACGCCAAGAATACTAATCTCAATGCCTGTGTGTTATGGGAACCTGACGAAGCGAACAAGTTCGACAAAATAGATGGAAGCAATAGCGGCTTTGAGGAAAGAGAAAGCAAAATCTTAAATAAGAAGAGTTTAGAACTGATGGATCGTTTGCATTTGGACATGTGGTTGCAAGAGAAATATTTGATGAACGGTGTAAATGTCCGCTTGAGACTGAATCGTAGCAGTGCCGCTTTCCATTTGTTGGCTAATAATACTGGTGGCAATCCCAAAAGCAAAATCGAGGAGGCCAAACTCTACGTACGACGCGTGGAAGTGTTACCTAAAGTGGGAAATGACATCACTAACACGTTGAGCAGAACGACCGCCAAGTATCCCATACGACGCGTGGAAGTGAAAACGTTCACCATTCCCGCTAACCATCAATCCATGATCGAAGATCATCTGTTTCAAGGACCGTTACCCAAGCGTTTAATCCTTGGTATGGTCAACAATGAAGCCTTCAACGGAGACTTCGATAAAAATCCTTTCAACTTTCATCACTTTAAGGTGAAGAAAATCGACGTTAGTCGCGATGGCAAGACCTTGTGTACCCGACCTTTCGATCCTGACTTTGAGAAGATGAATTACTTTAGATCGTACTTGTCCCTGTACGAAGCCACTGGACAGTTAGGGACCAACACCAGTCACGGCATTACGTACGAAGATTACGCAGGAGGCTATGCTTTGTGGGCATTTGATTTCACTCCAGACCAAGGCAGCGACGAGGGATATTTTCACCCTATAAAATCAGGCCAGATTTGTGTGGAACTTCAGTTTGCAGAACCACTGAAAGAGACAGTGAACGTTATCCTGTATGCAGAATTCGATAATACCATAGAAATCAACAGTTTGAGAGAAGTCATTCTAGACTATTAGAGGCTATGGAAGACTGTTATCCCTCTTTACCTAGTGGAGAAACTTTGGAGATGGAATGTGAGGAGACTGTGGAAGAAGAAGAAGAAGAAGAAGAAGAAGAAGAAGAAGAAGAAGAAGAAGAAGAATCCCAAGACGAAGAAGTTATCATGATGAAGTCAAGATGGCCAGAACAAGAAGAAGCCCATTTAGTCTCCTGTTTTGCTACATTCCTGGCAGATATAATGAAAGAATTGATCAAGGAAGAGTGTTATGGATGTCACAACGATCATCCCAGTCAAATTCAACACGACGAATGTCTGATGTTGAGTCAAGAAGAAAAATTGGACGAATATCTGGACAAAGCTTGGGGTCACATCGAGATAGAATTCGTGTTGAACGAGTGGTATAAAGGCTTGGATAAACATTCTTCTCCTCCATTAACGTCTCTGGAGCGCCGTCGCATCGAATCTCTCTTGGACCAGAGTAAGAAGTCGGAGCCAAACGCCTTTTACTTGTCAGACATTTTAAAGCAAAAAGTCAGGATCGAATTGATCACTTATCATTACCTGTGAAGAAGAAAAAAGAAAAAAACCACACAAATCAATGGATACCTGGGAACTTTATTACCTTTTGAACCACAGTTCGTACACGGCTTCTTGGAATCCTGTCGTCTGTGCTAAAGATGAACTCCCTCATCGCAAACCTCAAGACCATCAAGCTTATGTGATCAACACGGACGACAGTAATCTCCCAGGAACTCACTGGGTAGCCGTCTACTTTCCTCAAGAAGGATGTGTGCAATATTTCGATTCGTACGGATTGCCTCCTTTGGAGGACGATATCATTGACTTTATGAGAAGAAATGCTCAGACCACCCGATTCAAAAATGTGAAATTACAAGGCACAGATTCCTTGGTGTGTGGACAGTACTGTGTGTATTTTCTGCATCATCGCAGCCTGGGCTATTCCTTAGAACATTTAGTGACTCATTTTGATCCTCGTTCTTCTTCTAGAAACGATGTGAAAGTAGATCAATGGTTTTGTGACCATTATGCTTATCTTTTATCTCAAGCTAGGAAAAGTAGTGTCCATCAATGGCCTAATGACTTCCAACAGTGGAAATCACAATTTCATTCACAACGTTGTCAACCCTGTTTAAAGTAGAGTGTTAATTGAAAAAAAATGTTTGTCATTTGAAAAAAATGTTTGATGTTATATTGTTAGATTATTGTTAAAAATGTTAGAGTTGTTTGTTAGTATTAAGTGATTTTGAATAAAAAATGTTGTGTTTTGAAGAAAAAATGCCTTTGTGGTTTGTTTGACTATAGAAATCTTGATTCATGCTCTTTGACTTCTTACTATCCCTCTCATGACACTCATTGAACGTTGCGGCTCGAAAACCGTGGAGGGATGTTTTTCTTCACGTCCGCGCTTTAACTTTAAAGCCGGGGTAGCCTCCAGTCTAACCATCCATTGTCGACTCATCCTCGTACGAAGATGTGCTCCAAACTAGCTAAGCTAAACGAAGCCTACGTGAATTTGCATAGGGTCAGACACAGTCTGATACCGAAGCCAGAAGAGATAGAGAATGTGAGAATGTTAAAAGTCACTGAAGACCTGATAGAAGAGCTCTTCAGAGAAGAAGTGAAAAGGGAGAAAGAAGAATGGAGAGAGAAGTACAGACTTCAGAAACAGCAGAGAGAGCAGCAACAGCAACAACAGCAGCAGCAGGAACCTGAACCTGACAGAGGCTTTGTTGATTGTCGTATCGACACCAAAGAGTTCTTCTTCTCTTTCCGAAGAAGCAGACCTATCGTCAGAAAGTCTATCGTCAGAGGACGTCGCATTCTTAGAAACTAATAGATCGCCCTAGCTTCAACTTCACACAAGCAAAAAAAAAAGCAGCCCTTTTCAGGGCTACCCATTACTCTAGAAAAGAAATAACAATCGATTTGCCAATGTGCGTATGTAGAGTAGTGTGAATATAAACACTAACTCTTTTCTGGTGTGATTGTATGTGTTTGTGTGGATAGTAGATAATGATCATATTTATTTTTGCTGTTTGACGTGCGTGGAGAGTAGATTTGGGGTTTTATTTTAATTGCTTTGCGTATGTGGATAGTATATTATTTGTTTAATAAAATTTTTTAGAATTGTAATGGGTAGTATAAAAAAGTGAGTGAGTGTTTCTTTTAGGTCCTCGCGTTGTTTGGTCATAATCTAGGTAAGATCAATTTTGTTTTAGGGGGATGTTTTCCTTCACGTCCGCGCTTTTAGTATAAATTGAAACTCGCTCGGCAGTCTAGCTACCCTTGTTGATTGATCAAGAGAATGAACACCAGACTAGCAAAACTGCTTGAACTTCATGTACACCTGGAATATGATAGGCGTATAGTGAATGAGCTGGCTGCAGAGGCCCTAGTAGAAGAGGGAAGAATGAAAGAGGAGGAGAGAAGAAACAAAGAAGAGGTGGAGAGAAGAAACAAAGAAGAGGAAGAAAAGGAGAGAGGAAATTTCAGTATCCCAGAGACAGAAGATTGGGATTCTGAAGCCACTTATCCCGCCTCTGCTCTCCCCCCAAACAGAGTGAAAGGAGACTGGGGAAGAAGATGTGTGTGTGGTGCCAGACCTGGAAGGTGCCATCATTAACCAGGTGTCATGGAGTTCAAAAAACAAACAGCCCTTTTCAGGGCAACCCAAACCTTTAGAAAAGAAATAGTAATCGATTTGCCAACGTGTGTATGTAGAGTAGTGTGAATATAAACACTGACTCTTTTTTTCTTATTGTGAGTGTATGTGTTTGTGTTTGTAAGTACTCACGCACGTTTGTGTGGATAGTAGATTATTGGGTTTTGTAAGTGCTTAAGTTGGTTAGTGTGGATAGTAGATTTGGGTTTCATTTTAACGCTTTGCGTGTGTGGATAGTAGATTTGGGGTTTGTTTATTGCTCCTTCACGTATGATAGTAGATCATATGAAATGAGAAAAGTACGTGATGTTTTCCTTCACGTCCGCGCGTTGTTTGGTCATGATCTAGGTAAGATAAATTTTTGTTTAAGGGGATGTTTTCCTTCACGTCCGCGCTTTAACTATAAGAACCCACAAAGTTTGATGTTAGAACCATTCCACGGAATAACGAGAAAGAAGATGGTAGTTGTAACAGAGTTATTTAACAACTTGAGACACAGTTATTTTTGAATAGTAGATGGAGTATATGTGGTGGAAAGAGTAGAAAAGGAATGGAAATATCCAGTTACAAGGGATTTTGTGACCAGACAAGTGAGGAGTGTGAAACTAGCTATGGATCTCCTTGACGGTATGTTAGAAGAAGAAGTGAAGAAAATAAGAGGATTCATTGACCCTCCCTATGTAAGAGTAGGTAGCTTGAAGGAAGCTCTGGATAATACAACATTAGTAAGATGCTTCCTACAAGATATCTTAGTATGGAGTGAGTGGTCTTTCGTGAAATGGGGTGTTGACCAACTTATAAAAGCCGAGGAACTTATGAAACGAGTGCTTACCCAAGAAGTAGAGAACATAAAGGAAAGGTGGACTAAAGAAAGAAAGGAAGAACAGAATAAGAAGAAGAAATTAGAATTCGACCAACTGAATAACAATTGGATGAAGATACAGGCCAAGTTCCGAGCCATGGGTCACCCTGACTGGATGCCGGAAACAGAAAAGAGAAAGAAGATAGGAATTTTGGGGAAGATAAGGGGATGGTGGAAAAAATGGAGGAAATAAAAGAAGAAGCAGAAGAAACCAAAGGCCGTTTTCAGGGCCACACCAATTTCTCGAAAAGAGATAGACTTTCAATTGCCTACCCCATTTTTTATTTTTTTTTATTTTTTTTTTTAAAAATCCCATGTTCAATTTCCCTTGTCCCTAGACAGACCCACACTCTATTCCCATGTTCAATTCCCCTTGTCCCCATATTGACCCAGCCATTTTTCCCATGTTCAATTCCCCTTGTCCCTATATTGACCCAGCCATTTTTCCCATGTTAAATTTACATTGTCCCTATATTGACCCAAGGGTGTTTTTAATGGTATGCCCTATAGTCCCTACGATATCCCTTATCACTACTCACGTGTTCTTTTCTTCCGGTCACTTAAATATAGAAGAACGTTTTTTTTTTTTATTCATTGAATTCATCTAAATTATAAGATCGGTAAAAAGCAAGAAGTTGATCGCACATTGTAAAGAAAGCCGAGGTCACACATTAAATTAGTTAGAAAACATTTTCCCTATTATAATAGCAATGATGTATTACGGTAGATGATACACAATATATATTGTCAGAAAAAATTCGATAGCTTAGCGCCCTCATTTACTGTACCTATATCCTTTTTGACCCCATACTTTACAATACTGCTATAAGAAAGTCTTCAATTGACTTTCAAATCTCTGAGGGCGAAATGTTTGTTATAACATACTGATAAAGTGGGGTTAGATGCTGCGGTCTGTGCATGCATTACACGTTCTGTACGGTTGGATATTCCGTTATAGTGGCTGTAATAAGGAGTGATACGGTAATGCGAAATTAAGTTTCTAAACTTACAATTTCTTTCGAGTTTCGGCTTTTGATTCCCACTTTTTCTTTCAATATGTCTCTCATAATGCTAACATGCGCGTGTTGTTTATTGTCCCTGATCTTTTCTAATGCGGATTTTCTTTCTTATTGGTAGCTACTAAGGGGAAACAAATGTTGCCTCATCTATTGTGTCTGCCTGTTGGATTGTAAAAATTTTCACACATTTAAGAGAGAGAGAGAGAGAGAGAGAGAGAGAGAGAGAGAGAGAGAGAGACAAAAGGCGTAGTGCATCAGTTTGATGATCAGGCCTAAAGTGTTTATATTATGATCCACTATTTAGAAAATTACCCACATGTGGAAAGAATCCTGGTTGTCGAATAGCGCGTGTCGGCATAAAAAACGTTAAAGGCTAAAGATGTCTTGGGGCGTCTAGTTCCATAACAACAGATAATATCAACACATTACACTGAATTTAGCTATAAAATAACATGAAAACATTACATAGCCATCTGATGTGGATTTATGAGCTAAGTGTCACAGTCAATGATTGTCTGAATACCCTGTAGTCTTTGAAACTGTCTTGGTTGAAATGGTATTTTAGTTGGTCGCATTTCTGGACTTTCGGGACTTATTTTTATTTCCCGTGTTAACTGCGTCGATTGGAAATCCTGTGATACGTTCATCGATTGTAAAGGAGTAAACACACACACACACACACACACACACACACACACGTTCCCTTTTGAAAACAAATGCGTAATGCTGAGCGCCAAGAGAGGCAGTTGCTAGCACCATTTTTATAAGTCTTTGACATGAATCATCCGGGTTCAAACTGAAAACCTCCCGTTGTATCTGTGCTTGGCATGATCATGGTTGATTTTATGCTCAGTTAGGGTTTTACGTTTCTATTTGGCAGCCCCTCACGGAGAAGATAGGACAGGAAACGTATTTTCCTTCTTATAAAACTCATCTGATATTTTGGTTTCTATATTTTCGTGGTGGATTGTCACAACAAAAGAGAGATCTTATCAGTACTTTGTAGAGAGGTATTTTACATACTTTTAATCAGAGGTTGCAAGCTTTGAATGCTACTATGAACCTATGATTGCTCGTATTACATCATACTGACTTTCATCACGCTGAACACGTGTTCTTTTCTTCCGGTCACTTAAATATAGAAGAACGTTTTTTTTTATTTATTGAATTCATCTAAAATATAAGATCGGTAAAAAGCAAGAAGTTGATGGCACATTGTAAAGAAAGCCGAGGTCACACATTAAATTAGTTGGAAATTATTTTCTTTATTATAATAGCAATGATGTATTACGGTAGATGATACACAATATATATTGTCAGAAAAAAGTCGATAGCTTAGCGCCCTCATTTACTGTACCTATATATTTTTTGACTCCATGCTTTACAATACTGCTTTAAGAAAGTCTTCAATTGACTTTCAAATCTCTGAGGGCGAAATGTTTGTTATAACTTACTGATAAAGTGGGGTTAAATGCTGCGGTCTGTGCATGCATTACACGTTTTGTACGGTTGGATATTCCGTTATATTGGCTGTTATAAGGAGTGATACGGAAATGCGAAATTAAATTTCTAAACTTACAATTTCTTTCGAGTTTCGGCTTTTGATTCCCACTTTTTCTTTAAATATGTCTCTCATAATGCTAACATGCGCGTGTTGTTTATTGTCTCTGATCTTTTCTAGATGCTGATTTTCTTTCTTTCTTATTGGTAACTACTAAGGGGAAACAAATGTTGCCTCATCTATTGTGTCTGCCTGTTGGATTGTAAAATTTTCACACATTTAAGAGAGAGAGAGAGAGAGAGAGAGAGAGAGAGAGAGGCAAAAGGCGTAGTGCATCAGTTTGATGATCAGGTCTAAAGTGCTTATATTATGATCCACTATTTAGAAAATTACCCACATGTGGAAAGAATCCTGGTTGTCGAATAGCGCATCGGCATATAAAACGTGAAAGGCTAAATACGTCCTGGGGTGACTAGTTCCATAACAACAGATAATATCTACACATTACACTGAATTCAGCTATAAAATAACATGAAAACATTTCACATTCTAAAAGCTATTAAAACATGTAATATATTTACATAGCCATCTGATGTGGATTTATGAGCTAAGTGTCACAGTCAATGACTGTCTGAATACCCTGTAGTCTTTAAAGCTGTCTTGGTTGAAATGGTATTTTAGCTGGTCGCATTTATGGACTTTCGGGACTTATTTTTTTCCCGTGTTAACTGCGTTGATTGGAAATCCTGTGATACGTTCATCGATTCTAAAGTAGTAAACACACACACACACACACACACACACACACACACACACACACACACGTATGCCCACGTGAGCAAATATTCATAAGAACAGAATAAAACAAGCATATACGGCAGTTCGACTCATCGTGTAATAATGATACGAAAACCTATATATATTCATCCGTCTCAAATTAATGATACGGAAGGTACAAAGAGATGTGTGTGTGTGTGTGTGTGTGTGTATGTGTGTCAGAGAGAGAGAGAGAGAGAGAGAGAGAGAGAGCATATATTAACCAGTATTCTGCTGTAGCGTGGAGCCAAGACGTTTTGCAAATTTTGCATTTCAGCAATGCCACAGGATGTGTCTTTGGACAGATCAGCTTGCTTTAAGAGGACTTCTATTTTTCTTTGTTGTTTGGCACGATTCGATTTTTGAATAGTTCTCCAGGCTCTTTTCCATTTTACCGTGTCGTTCTTGTCGGCATACTTTCGTCCCACCACGATGGCACGGGCTAAACACATCTAGTTTTAAGAGTGTCTAATTCGAACGAGGGTCTTCTTGGTGTCACGAAGGTCGTCCAACAATAACATTTTTTTTTGCTTCCGGTCCCTTTGGGAGTGAGAGATGTGGGTCACGAACACTGTCTCAAGAATGAATTGTTAAAGTCAAGTCTGCATGATGTGCTTTTATTGTAAATCCTACCTTTTGTCACCTTTAGAGTTACTACATGTTAATCTAAGGGGGATAGGAAGCTAGTAAGAACTGCAATATTTCACCTGTTCCCGACGAATATGCAAAATGAACATTCATGCGGTTAGCCCATCGATAATTAACACCAGATGTCAATAGAAAGAATGGACTTGTCTTTATGCAAGAAACCTACCAATGCTAATTTAGTTAGAGGTCAATGGGTTCTGAAGAAAGATCTTCATAGTCATTCTTACACTCTCTGTCTTAAATCAAAGATCGGTTTCATTCATGTGTCTTGAATAAAAGTAATATATACAGACTATACAATAATGCATTTCAGATAAGGCTCAGTGGAAAGTTTGATTTTTTATCAAATGTAAACCTCCCTTGAAACATGTATATAAAAAGTTAATAAAATGAAAATAAATTTGAATCACTCTATAGGCTCTGCTATGATCGTACAATCTTATATTGGAAAACAATATAAAAAAGGCTCAATTAAGAAGTCAAAGGTTCAAAACAAAATACACAAATTAAAAATGCTATAATTTTTCAATCTAGAATTAGTACCGATGCCTTTTGAACGTGTATATAATTTCCCCACTTGCTTTCATGAAAAGGTGCCTGTGAGGAGAATGAACAATACGTGTTGATTCTTGTACGCTTTAAACGCACATATCTCTGCAAACGTGTTAGTCTGTGAAATATTTTGTTTTATCATTTTTAAGAACTTTCTTGCAAAATACAACTATTTCAAACTGGATAGTTTAAATTTTGTGAATTTTATTAAAAGGTCGAGTACGTAGATAGGAAATTGTTTGCCATATCTTTTCTTGTTATATTGAGTCTGTAATATCCATGATGCGTTTAGTTTCTGTACTGTCATTGCGAATTTAATATAATACGTAATCGCTTTGGATATCTGATAGCGCCAAGCACAGGTTGACTCAATCTTCTGGTTGTTCAACCGCAAATTGCAAGATTACTTGGCGGTAACCATTTAGATTTTATTCTAAGAGAGCGTTTGTATTTTGTCATTGACTTTAAGGTCATATTATGTCTTTCATGTTCATTTTCATTTTTAAAATTTAAAATATAGCTATTTATTTAATATAGATTTAAACCCAAGAAACCGTTTGTATTTTGTCTTTGACTTCAAAGTCATATTACTTCTTTAATCTTCATATTTATTTTTAAAATTTAAAATATAGCAATTTCGTTAATATATATATATATATATATATATATATATATATATATATATATATATATATATATATATATATATATATATATATATATATATATATGTGTGTGTGTGTGTGTGTGTGTGTTATGCATTTCACGGTATAAATAAACGTTTTAAATTTTTTTATAATGAAACCAGTTTTTATCACAATGAAATTAATAACAGACAAATAACTTCCCATTCAGATATTGTTACTTTACGTTTACAGTACAAATGCACTCTCTCACACACACACACACACACACACACACACACACACACACACACACACATACACACACACATATATATAAATATATAAATATAAATAAATAAATAAATATATATATATATATATATATATATATATATATATATATATATATATATATATATATATATATATATATATATATATATATATGTGTGTGTGTGTGTGTGTGTGTGTGTGTGTGTGTGTGTGTGTGTCCATGTGTGTTTGTGTGTGTGTTTGAAGGCTTGAAAACAGATAGTAATCAAATAATGTTTAAGCGTTGTAATGTAAATTAAATGAAAGCAATGATAAATTTCTCTTTCTACTTGTATGTCTTTCATTGAATTGGTATCCCAATTCATGTATTATACATTTCACGGTACAACAAGACGTTTTAATTTTTTTATATAATGAAACCAGTTTTTATCACAATGATATTAATAGCAGACAAATAACTTCCCATTGAGACATTGTTACTTTACGTATAAAGTACAAATGCACTCACACACACACACACACACACACACACACACACACACACATTATATATGTGTGTGTGTCTGTGTGTGTTTGTGTCTGTAGGCTTGAAAACATATAGTAATCAAATAATGTTTAAGCGTTGTAATGTAAATTAAATGAAAGTAAAGATAAATTTCGCTTTCTACTTGTTTGTCTTTCATTGAATCAGTATCCCAATTAATTACATCGATATGACCACATTAATTTAACATTAGAGATGTTAAAATATTCCTGAGAAGCATTTTGACTGGATTAATTACAACATCGACAAAGAAAGGTAATTTCATCTTTTTCGATTTCGAATTCATGCAAGAGTCTGGCATTCACATTCCTAATTTTTGCGTACCTCATCGAGCGTGCGAGAAATGTATCCAAGATAAAAGCTTTAGTTACTGCCCCCACTTGCAGCAAGATTCCTGGTGGACGTGAAAAAAATCTTTCGGAGACCGAACACGTTGACAGATTTCGCGCAGTGGATCTTAATCCTCATCAACGAAACGTGGAGCCAAGAGGACATCGAACGTTACGGCCAAGGCAATGGCTCACACTTTCTCGGGATACGATGGTCAAGTTCTTTTGAGACACTATACGGAACTAAGTACCGAACGTCCTAAAGTGACTTTGAACGGAGCCAAAATCATTTCCATGCAAGTGGAACAAGTACAGTTTAAAGATTCAATGAGCTGTTTGGTCATTTCTTTGAGTCGAATGCCTAAAACGTTTGGAATGACATAAATGGCCAAACGCTATTTTCCACACTTTTTCAATACCGAAGCCAATCAACACGCCGTTCAAGCCCTTTTCAGTGAGGCTCAGGAACGTGACCCGGACAACATGCGTACCGAATAACGAGAAGCTTTCTACGCTTGGTAGCAGATTCACGGCTCGGACCCTTTCGACTTTCAGGAAGAAATGTTAAAGTATTGTCGTTCCGACATGGACATTTTAAGGCGTTGCTGTGGAACATTTCGAGAAGTGATCATAGAACACGGACGGGATCGATCCTTTGAAAGAAGCCTGCACCATTGCCAAAGCGTGTTCCTTAATATACCGCCAACGATTCATGCCTGTAAACACCCTGGCTGTCATCAGCTCTCAAACGACCAACTTTGTCAAACGCAAGTATTCGGTCAAAGCCTTACGCTGGCTACATTACTTGTGCGACAAGGAAGACAAATTGATTCAGCACGTCCACAACGGAAGAGGCGAAAAGACATATCGGAACGTATTCGGTGGATGGTTATTATTTAGAAAAGCCCAAGATCGTGTACGAGTTTAACGGTTGCTTATTTCACGGATGTCCCCTCTGGTACCCTTGAAGTGGCACTAAAGGTCAGTTTTTACAAGGAACCATGGAAGACTTGAACCAGGCCACTTGTCAGCTCCGCTTGAAGTTAGAATAGCAAGGGTACCAAGTAGTGGAAATGTGGGAACACGAATACGATCACCGTTTGAAAACCGATCCCGAGTTTACACGCATCGTGAAAAGTTACAAGCTGTTGGATCCTCTGAACCCGCAGGATAGTTTGTACGGAGGACGGACGAATGTCACCTGTTGGCTGTAACACGCTCACGAAGAGAAAGGAGAAGAAATCAGATACTTGTACGTGTGTTCACTGTATCCTTACGTGTGCAAATGTTGTCGCTTTCCTGCACAGCAGTCCGCAATTGTTGACGGAACATATTGACCTGGGCCACATTCGACAATACGAAGGCTTGATCAAGTGCAAACTCTTGCCTGCCACTGACTTGTACCACCCCGTGTTACCTCACCATTGCCAAGGAAAACTGACGTTTCCCTTGTGCCGTACTTGTGCCGACATGTGCAATCAAGACCAGCCTTGTCAGCACACCCAGGAAGAACGCGCCTTGACGGGAACGTGGGTCAGCGTAGAGTTATTCAAAGCTTTGGACATGTCATACCAACTGTTAGAAGTGTACGAAATTTACCACTTTCTCAAGACAGAACAGTACCACAAGGGCGACGAGACTCAGAAAGGCGTTTTTGCAGACTACGTGGATGCCTTTTTGACACTGAAGCAAGAAGCCAGCGGCTATCCTCCCTGGTGACACACTCATGAAGACCAGAATGATTTTAGATAAAATACTGGGAGCAGGAAGGCATCACTTTAGACCACGTTGAGAAAAACGAGGGAAGGCAATAGTTTGCCAAAGTGATGTTGAATTGCTTGTGGGGTAAAATGGCACAACGACCGTGTTTACCTAAGATGGAGTATTTGACAGAACCTTCCCGGTACTTCCAGATGATTCACGACAAAACCAAATTTATGAAACACGTAGACGTCCTTCGGGAGGATTTGATCTGAGTCATTTATGAAGAAGAAGTAGACTATGTACAAGCCGACGAATTTGACGAATTCTACCCCATTTGCCTGAGGCTCACTATTACGACCCTGACAACGTGCGTACCGAACAACAACAAACTTTCTACGCTTGGTACCAGGCTCACGCCTCAGACCCTTTCGACTTTCAGGAAGAAATACTAAAATATTGTCGTTCCGACGTGGACATTTTACGACGTTGCTGTGGAAAATTTCGAGAACTGTTCATGGAACACGGAGGGGTCGATCCTTTGAAGGAAGCTTGCACCATTGCCAAAGCGTGTTCCTTAGTCTACCGGCAACGATTCATGCCTGAAAACACCGTGGCTGTCATCAGTCCTCAAACGACCAACTATGTCAAACGTCAATACTCGCTCAAAGCCCTACGCTGGTTACATTGCTTGTGCGACAAGGAAGACAAGTGGATTCAGCATGCCCGCAACGGAGGGGGTGAAAAGACCATCGGAACGCATTCGGTCGATGGCTGGGACTTAGAAAACCCCAAGATCGTGTACGAGTTTAACGGTTGCTTATTTCACGGATGTCCCATCTGTTACCCTGACCGCGGCACTAAAAATCAGTTTTTACAACGAACCATGGAAGACTTGTACCAGGCCACTTGTCAGCGACGCCTAAAGTTAGAACAGGAAGGATACCAAGTGGTGGAAATGTGGGAACACGAGTACGATCACCGTTTGAAAACTGATCCCGAGCTTAAATGCCTCGTGGAAAGTTACCAGTTCATGGACCCTCTGAACCCGAGGGATAGTTTGTACGGAGGAAGGACCAATGCCACCTGTTTGCTGTACCAAGCCGACGAAGAGAAAAGAGAAGAAATCAAATACTTGGACGTGTGTTCGCTGTATCCCTACGTGTGCAAATATTGTCACTTTCCTGGAGGGCACCCACAATTGTTCACCAAACACATCGACCTGAAAAACATTCGACAATACGAAGGCTTGATCAAGTGCAAAGTTTTGCCTCCCACGAACCTATACCACCCCGTCTTACCTCACCATTGCCAAGGCAAACTGATGTTTCCTTTGTGCCGTACTTGTGCCGAAACGTGCAACCAGGACCAGACTTGTCAGCACAGCCAGGAAGAACGGGCCTTGGCGGGGATGTGGGTCAGCGTAGAATTGTTCAAAGCTCTGGACATGGGATACCAACTGTTAGAAGTGTACGAAATTTGTCACTTTTCCAAGACACAACAATACCACAAGGGTGACCCCACGCAGAAAGACATTTTCGCCGACTACGTGGATGCCTTTTTGAAACTGAAGCAAGAAGCCAGCGGCTATCCTTCCTGGTGTCACACTCCCGAAGACCAAATACAATTCAAAGAGAAATACTGGGCACAAGAAGGTATCACTTTAGATCACATCGAGAAAAACGAAGGCAGGCGATCGTTTGCCAAAGTGATGTTAAATTGCTTGTGGGGAAAAATGGCACAACGACCGTGTTTACCCAAGACGGAATATTTGACCGAATCTTCCCGCTACTTCCAGATGATTCACGACAAAACCAAATTCATGAAACACGTGGACGTCGTTCGCATGGATTTGGTCTTGGTCAATTACGAAGAAGATTTGGACTTTGTACAAGACGACCCCTTTGGAAATGTCATCATTGCGGCTTACGTGACAGCCCATGCTCGCTTAAAATTGTACGAAACTTTATAACTGTTAGGTGATCGTGTGCTATACTTTGACACGGACAGTTTCATCTACATCAATCGCCCAGATCAACAGCACCCTGTCATCGTAGGAGACCGATTAGGAGCCAGGACAGACAAACACCCCAATGGGAAGATTCAAAGTTTTGCTAGTGGCGGTCCTAAAAACTACGGCTACGAATACCGGGACCCAAAATAAAAAGTGCAGACGGAGTGTAAAGTGAAAGGATTGGCTCTCAATTATCACACTATTCAAGTGGTGAACTTTGCCGTGTTCAAAGAAGCCTTGCAGTCTGGAGAGGATGGCAACTATAAGTGACCACCTACGAATCATACAAGATTGTACGTTTACCCACTCACCAAATTCTCAGTCGTGTCCTGGAAATGATGCATCAGATCGTGAACCAGATGCGAGTGCGTCTTCCTAATCACTTCACTTTACCGTATGGACATGTCGGTATAAAAAATGGTTGCAATAGGATAGCCGCCAACAAAAAGGATGACTTCGCCACAGCATGAATCGAGTGAGAGACCCAATGAGAACTCCAAGTTCAAACATTACCATTTTCCTGTCTTCGTGCCTGACTAGTGTGGTTGTGCCCATCGATATGAAACGTTTCAAAATGGCCCACGGAGAGGGAAGGATTACCGACTTCGAATGTTTTTAGCTAAACAGGGTTTGTCTACTTGTGACCTGAGACTGGATTGGGATACGAAGCACAGTGTTTCAGTTGTGGCCTGAAGTTACGAATGGATCTATGTATCTATAAAGATTCAGCTATTCTGGAACATACTCGATCGTCTCCGCACTTTTCTTACGTTTCTATGGCCTTTCCACCTATCATACTGCGGTACATTTATGACGGTACCTTAGAAAAGGTAGCACCGTTGTCCAGGAAGAATAAAAGGAAGACTTCCAAAGCTAGACATATAAAAGGAAAGATGTACAAGCTCGAGACTTCATTAAGGCTAGGATAAAAAGGGACAACGTCCATTGTCACTACCACGACCAAGCGAGAAAGATGAATCCTTTTAAACAAACATCATTTAAGTTCGGTGATTCTCAAGTGGAGTGCGATGTTGTGCCTTGCGATGACAGCGATGCAGTAAAGCACCATGTGAAGTTTGTTATAACTACTACTACTACAACTACACCTACTATAGAAAGTGATGATGTGCGTGTCAAACCTGACAGATGCAAAAGTGATGTCACTCGTTATCGTGGACTCATTACTGGTTTTCATTGTCTATGCCAACCTTCACGTGAGACCATGCGTCTATCACCCTACGCATGTCATCCAAAAATGAGCAAACTCCTGTCGATATCACCTTGTCCTCATCTAAACGAACATGTGAAAGATGACTATTCGGTCCCTGTGCGTTTGTCTGTATACTGTGACTTTGAAAATCATTTTCAACCTTTCCAAGGAAATGATCTAAATATCTGTGAGGACCATCCCCCGAAGAATTACCCATAGCCGGCTTTTTCTACTTGGGCGAAGGGGATAAAGTCAAGTGCTTCAGTTGTGGTGTGTCGCTAAACCAGTGGGAAAAAACAAGATTCAGCATACCTGGAACATGCTCGATGGTCTCTGAATTGTCACTATTTACCTTTAGTGGGACCAAGTTATTGAAGTGACATACGATGTCTTTTAAGAAACCAGATTGGCTAGGAGTCAAACATTGGACACCACCGAGACCAGTATTTAAACCCCATTTAAACATAGCATTCAATCATTACCAAACGAACTGCAAGAGAAGATATACAAAGAAGTTTGGCTGGGACTTGCCAGAGCAAAATCTCAATGAGTCACTGTAGAACGTTTGTGTCGAGCAATTCACAAGCGGAAAGTGAAATAAATCAACACACGGATCATATTTTTCTGGATCAAGTGTGCGTTCACCCTATTATTCCACTTTAGACCGTTTACATCAGAAGATTTCATTGACATTCGTGACCAGTACCATGAATGTCAGTGGTCAGAAATTACTCACTATGTTCATTATCTTCGCTCTAGGAGAAGATTATAAGGAGAATAATACTGACTGACATGATCATGGATACTTTACAAGAGAACACTCGTGTTTTACCTGTGGAGTTCAGAGAACGCATTTACCGAGAGCTGATAAAAAATACAAGTGAAACGCAAAGAACAATTCCATCCGTTAGGTCACCGGTGTTTAAACCACTGGTACCTAAATGCTATAAAAAGAACTGATTTAGATGAAAGTATTCAAGTGGTCAGACATTGATCAGCTACCCAATGGCACAAAGGATTGGATTGCTGTATATCGTTTGTTTTTTGTTTTTTTTACTACAAGGTAAACTTACCAAAATCATTTACACAACATAAACTTAGTTGAAGAGAAAACTTCTGAACGGTGTCTTATGATGTGCAAGTTAGTGACTAAACCATTTAGATTCCCCACTGGAGTAAAATCATTTCTGTGTAGAAAGTACACTTATTGTCTCCGACAAAGAGAGGTATAAAAACAGGCTACCATGCCAAGACCTTTATCACTTGCGATTCAACAGATTCCGTGGATGGAAATAAATGAGACGATTCAAACAGTGGACGATTACCAACATTTATTACCAGAACTGCGTAAATTCAATTTGGGTCGTCGTGTGGTGTGTGTCTTAGTGACTTGCTTTCTGGAATTTCCTTTACCAGCCGATTCCTTGTGGATCCTTTACAAGCAATACTTACCACAAAATAAAATATGAAACTGGTCCCTTTTCATGTCCACGAGAGACTCATTTTGTTAAAGGCCTTCCGTTTTGATCTTGATACTTCTCGACCTCTACGGGGAAAAAAGGATTCGTCAACGTTTAGGTACCGAAGATGTGTATGACGATGTGAGTGTAGTTTGTGACTTACACCACCCACTGGATAAATGTTTTTGACTGGAAAAATTGTGTTTTTGAGGCATGGACCAAAGAATTGGCTCATTATGTTCAAGAGGTGTGACCTTCCATTGAAACGTCATGGTGAAAAAGTCACTTTCAAACCTGTTTTAATGACAGTACTAGAAAAACCCGTCACCGAGGACAACCACTCCCTTCAGGACAGGACTGTCATGGACATTCCAGAAAGTCCATTCCGGGAGGACACCTGTGTGACATTACCCCATTAGATACTGTAAGAACATTACACACTGTCCCTAAGACATCATGATTACCAAAATCATGTTGTACAGATACTTGTTTATATTCCACTTTGATCGTTTTGATGTGTTTTATTGCTATCCGTAACCACTTGGCTTTTATGTATTTTTGTCATTGTGTTGTTCCATTTTAACTTGCAATAAACGTGTCCAGAAAAGTATAATACTCTTTTCTTGTCTGTCTTCGTGTCAAAAGTGACATTCCTTGCACTACGGCTACCTCTGCTGTCTCTGCTCCCTCTTTCATCACTTTCAAATTCATCGACGAACACTTAGACCGTGCCAGTTGGGAGACCTTGTACCTTTTCCATCCCTTTAACATGTTAATTGCCAGACCTAGTGGTTCAGGCAAAACCAAATTTGTCAAACGCTTGATCGAACAAAAAATCATTTTGATCGATCGTTCACCTGAACGAATCGTGTGTCTTTACAAAGAGTGGCAATCGCGAGAAAGTCAAGGCGATTCCATCGTCTTTGTGGTAATCATTCTTAGCAATCACCCCAGTCAAACCCATCTGGTCATTTTTGATGACATGTTAGGAGAAGGCGAAGAAGAAATTAAACTGTAGTTTACGCGCAAAGGTAATGACATTGTCATTTACATTACTCAAAATTTGTTTCAACAATGTAAAGCCCATCGCACCATCAGTCTCAATGCTCATTACGTGGTCTTGTTTAAAAAGCCCTAGAGATAAATAGAAAGTGCAAGTCTTAGCCAAAGGTTAGGAACGCCTTGGCTGACTCATGCGTACTACGATGCCACTCCAATCCCACACGTTTATTTACTCTTGGATTTGAAACACACTACCCCTGATTATTTGCGATTTCGTACCCATCTGTTTCACCACCGGTGCCAAGACGGATGGCCGGTCCTATATACGTCCCCGTCGTCGACGTAGGAAAAACAGTCTATAAAATCTCGAACAAACTGGGCCTGTCTCATACATACATCGTCAACATGACGTCCCTTCAGTCTCATCTTCTCTTTAAATTGGTTCGTGCTTTGTACGGTATCAGTCGCGAAAATAATCCACAAATACGTGCTCGTATCATAGAAGCCAGTCTCAAGGAAGTCTTACGACGGTTCACGGTGACAGCACGTCAATTACTGCAAGGCATCATTCAGATTCCTCATCAAACCAAACGTTTTTTTAACAGAAGCAACGTAGCCTTGTTACAACTGGCCGATCCCCGCATCGACACTCAAACCAAAAAACAAATTATTTTGAAACCTGTAGGGAGCGGTTCTACTGGAGGTGTCATCATTCGCTCCCTCTTAAAATGGGATCCTAATGCTCCCAAAGTTCTCCCCAAGAAAAAACCACGCAAAAAAATTCCAAACCAATCCCAAGATTAGTGGTGGCAAGACCAGTTCACAGAAAGTCCACAGAAAAAGAAAAAGAAAAGTCCCCAGAAAACAACGTATACTCGCAAGAGAGACGCTTCGGCCAGGACCCAACCTTATATTCTCAAACCACGACCTGCAGCGACGGTGACCGCGTCTCCTGTAGCCTTAGGTTCTTCCACTTCTCCGTTGTTGTGGATCGCAGCCAAACCCAATTTGACACCCGTTCTTCCTCAGTTGATGAAAAGATGGAAACACGCGTCGCCAAATTCTTCGCCACCAGCGGTGGCACCCTCCTCCTCTTTAACTGCAGTGGCAGCAGCTCACAAAGTACCTGCTCTCAATATTCAAGTCCAAGAGAGATCGGGCATGTTACAGAGTTTACTGGATTTGTCCAAGCAGGAACTGTCCCAATTTAGTCCGTTGCTAACCCCTCCACTACGCGTTATGCCTGTCATCAAGTTGATACGTCGTAAAGAGAATCAGTGGCGACGCGTTACAGTATAATAAAGGCCTAATGCAAAGCATGAGTAACAGTGTTTTCGTGCTTCTGAAGACCCAAAGATGACAAGCCCTAGACAATATCGCTGTTCTAAACCCAAAGGAACGAAAAAGAAAGGACTGTCTCCTCGTTTAGTCAAACATGGGAACAAGGCGTCCGTTTTGTCCAAAGCTTCTCCACCCATGCGAAAAAACTATTTTAAACCGCTTCCAAAGATGTCATTGGTACCGTGTGCGAATGTTGGTTGAACATCTTGAAAGGAACTATACCTCTGCCCAAACACTAGAAACAATGCTTAGCCAACTGTCGTCTCGTTCTTCGCCAAATAGTGGAAAAGAAAATACTCGTTCGTCAGAAGAAGATGTTGGTACAACGCGGAGGAATTTTGCCTCTGTTGTTAGGATCCTTGCTCAAAGGAGCATTGGGAACGCTGCTGGGATGACTTGTCGGAGGAAGATGATAAGGAGCAAGAAGATAAAAGGGCTTCTAGAGTCCAAACATCACAGACATGACTCTTGAAATCGAATGTAAGGACGAAACCTGGCCCTAGCGCCTTACAAACGATGGATGGAATACCATCGTAGGCACGAACAGCGGACCCCGCATTTGCCTCCCAATCAAAATATGACCGAGATGTCCCAGTTACAACACGAATTGATGTCGTTGATGGATCGCCACGATTTGTCCGATACTGACAAATCGCAAAAGTACGGTCAACTCTTGCAACGACTGAAACTCTTTCACCAGAAAGCTTTAGACGAAACAGCTCTACCCACTCTGAAAGATTTTAAGGCCTTAATGAAAAGTCCACCACCATCACTGTCACCACCCCCCCACCCCCCAGCAGTCAAGACAGACGCATCCCCACGAAGGCCTGAGAAGAAGAGGTACGAGAAGTCTTTGAAACAGAGTCAGCTGCTCCCATTCCTAGAAAGATTGCAGCGTCCTTGTTGACCCCTTCCCCCACACCCCAACAAGAAGAAATGAAAGCGTGGGTAAAAAGTTGAAGTCCACTCCTCCTTCGAGAGAAGTCAGAAAGAAAGAAGGGAAACGAGAAGTGAAATAAAAGAAAAGAAGACCAAAGCCATTCCATTACCACCTCCATGGACACTCTAAGCAATTTGGCCAACAGAGCGGATCATATTTTTTGTATAAAAGCGTACAAATAATATGATCATATTCATTCCAACTTATCAACTTCATACAATAATGGTACTTTTGTCTAATTTTCATAAAGATTATGGTTCCCCAGTAAGAGAATTCTAAGAATAAAATTATATTCTGATACAATTTCCTAACAAAATTCAATCATGACACCTATTTAAATCGATTTTCTAAGCTGTATCTTTGCTTGGGATGATCATGGTTAATTTTATGCTCAGTTAGGAATTTACGTTTCTATTTGGCAGCCCCACACAAAACTGATAAAGCAGGAAACGTATTTTCCTTCTTATTAAGCTCAGCTTATATTTTGGTTTCTATATTTTCGTGGTGGATTATCACAACAAATGAGAGATCTTATCAGTCCTTTGTTGAGAGGGACTTTACATTCGTTTAATCAGATTTTGCAACCTTTGTCATGCTACTATGAACCAATGATTGCTCGTATTGCACGATACTGACTTTCATCACACTGAACACGTGTTCTTTACTTCCGGCCGCGTGGATCTATAAGAACATCTTGTTATTCAATTCATCTTAAATATAAGATTGATAAAAAGCAAGAAATTGATCACACGTTGTAAAGACAACCGTGGTCATGCATTAAATTAATTAGAAATTATTTTCCCTATTATAATAGAAGTGATCTGTTACGATAGGTGACACACAATATATGTTTTTAGAAAAAACTCGATAGCTTAAGCGCCCTCATTTTCTGTACCTATATCCTTTTTGACTCCATACTTTACAACACTGCCATGAAAAAGTCTTCAATTGACTTTCAAATCTCTGAGGGCGAAATGTTTTTTATAACTTACTGTTAAGGTAGCAGTAGTGAAGTGGGCCACCCTAGGGACAATGGGAATTACCATTAAAAACACCCCTGGGCCACTCTGGGGACTATGTAAATTTAACATGGGCGATAGTGCTGGGCCACTCTAGGGACAATGGGAATTTAACATGGGGAATAGAGTTTTGGCTTGTCTAGGGACAATGGGAATTTAACATGGGGAATAGAGTTTGGGCCTGTCTAGGGACTATGTAAATTTAACATGGGCGATATTGTCGTGCCACTCTAGGGACAATGGGACTTTAACATGCGAATAGAATTTGGGCTTGTCTAGGGACAAGGGGAATTTAACATGGGAGAAAAAAACTACTTTAGGGACAAGGGGAATTTAACATGGGATTTTTTTAAAAAGAAAATAAAAAAAAATGGGCTAGGCAATTGAAAATCAAGATCTTTTCGAGACCTATGAGTGGCCCTGAAAAGGGCCTTTGGGTTTATGCTAATATGCCCTTAACATAAAGGGCATCTGCGACATCTTCTTCGTCTTAGGCTTCGTCTAATGGTAGGTCCATAGACTAAAACTTTTTTGAGGCATCCTTGCCTCTCCACGTAAATCCTACGTATCCATAGGCTGGTGTCGGTCCTATGGACAACTGTCCACTTGGATCGGACATACATCGGTATGTCCGTCCTGAACATCATCGAAGACACAAGCGTAGAAGATTGAACGTCGGTCCACATCTTGAGGCGCCGAGAACAGGTGAATCAATGCAGTGAACTGCGCTTATTTATAGGTAGAGGAAGGATTGAAACGGATTGAGTTCATTGACCAATCCAAACACGCGTTACAAAATTCAGTCAGCCCACGTCCAATCCGAAGAGAGCAGCCTGTGACGTCACGTGGTCTATATAGATTCGCTATATCCTGTGTGTAATCAATTAATGTGACAGTTTTACAACATGACGGAAACTCAGAAAACGATAAATTGGGGTGCACCAGCAGTGGAGACCGCCCAAGGGAACCCGGACTTACTTTCAGAAGAGGTAAATTGTGATTTTGTGGATTTTCTTACCTCGCAAGAATTTGTTCCGGAACCTTCGTCTCCTTCATTACCGCACGTGGATAATTTTAGACAGAGACAGAAAGAAGAATTGGAGAATTTATACAACAGCAAAAGGAAGCGGAACAAGCTTTTCTCCTACAGCAACAACAGCAAGAAGAAGAGGTAAGAAAAAAACAACAAGAAGAAGCAGCAGCAAAGAAACAAGGGTGTGAAAATCAAACGGTCACGGTACTGTTGACATTTTAACAAATGTATCAGACTTCTTTATTACGACCGAAGAGAATACGACCTTCCCGAGCTAAACACTCCAACCATGTGACTAAGCCTACCGTGCCACCCTTAGTGATTTCAACCAAATCATCATCATCATCAACAGTACGCAGTCCAGAAGTAGGCCTTGGCCGTGGCAAAGGCTTAAGACAGTTAAAGTTGATTGCTTAAACTCACACCTACACCAAAAAAGGCCCTTTTCAGGGCCACCCACGTGTCTCGAAAAGAGATAGACTTTCAATTGCCAACATCCATCCAAACTCAAAAAGAAAACAACCCATTTTACCCCTATAGTACGTGTATATGAGTGTGTGACTGTACATTCTTATTCTAAAATCAAAGCCCAAAGACACATACCTTTTTATACCTAATTTATTCTTTTATAAATATTTACAATCCAATTCACAATTCACAACAGAGCACTTTAAAAAGTTCATAGACTTCTTCTGTCTCATTGTTTAGTCTCTCTGTTCTTTGAATTTCTTCATCGTCACAGTCTTTTCCTCCTCTTCCTCCTCACTTTCTTCCCTTCTTTTCTTCTCCTGTTTCTTTTTCTTCACCTGTCTGCTTTCTTCCTCCTCTTCTTCCTCTTCTTCCTCTGAAGAATCCCTCTCTTCTTCTGACTCCTCTTGTTTCCTTTTTGGGCAATCTGGAGACCAATGTCCTTTTTCTTGACAATAATAACAGGTATCTTGACTTTTGTCTTTTCTAACCCCTTTTTTTCTTTTTGGACGGTCTGGACACTCTGAAGACCAATGCCCTTTCTTCTGACAGATATAGCAAGTATCTTGACTTTTATTTCGCAAGGAAGGAGAGTAGTCCGTCGGCTGGTCTGAAGAGAATTTTCTAATGACCCCTCGCAAAGCTCTGATGAAACGTTTGAGTTGTGTAGTCTCTTCCATCGTTGTGCTCGGTTTGAGAGTGAAATGAATAGTGAAAGGACAAGACAGACACCCTTTTATATACGCTGGTCTGCCGTGACTATAAATTAGTCTATGGTGTTTAAACTTTGTCATTTGACGTTTTGCTATCAAGATGAAACGATCCAATTCATTTGAGAAGAAAGAAGAAGAAAGTAAGAGGCAGAAACGTGATCTATCGCCTCGTACCAGGGCTGAAGTCTTGGCACAAATTCATGCCAGTGATTTTGAAAAGGACACGAGTGAACCAGAATCCAAACCATCTAAACAAAGTTCACCATCCTTAGTCAACCCTGAAAAGTACTATTCCACTCAAGAGACGGAAAAGCGACCCTCGAGAAAATTTAGAACCACGGCTTACAAAAACACGGTGAAGTTTAAAGATTTCAAGTCCAAAGTACCGTTAGAGAAAGCAGACGGGGACATGGGTCAGCGTAGAATTGTTCAAAGCTCAGGACATGGGATACCAACTGTTAGAAGTGAACGAAATTTGCCACTTTCCCAAGACACAACAATACCACAATGGTGGCCCCACGCAGAAAGGCATTTTCGCCGACTACGTGGATGCCTTTTTGAAACTGAAACAAGAAGCTAGTGGCTATCCGTCCTGGTGTCACACTCCCGAAGACCAAAAGACATTCAAAGAGAAATACTGGGAACAAGAAGGTATCACTTTAGATCACATCGAGGAAAACGAAGGCAGGCGATTGTTTGCCAAAGTGATGTTAAATTGCTTGTGGGGTAAAATGGCACAACGGCCGTGTTTACCCAAGACTGAGTATTTGACCGAACCTTCCCGCTACTTCCAAATGATTCACGACAAAAAATAATTCATGAAACAGGTGGACGTCGTTCGCGAGAATTTGATCTTGGTCAATTACGAAGAAGATCTGGACTTTGTATAAGACGACCCCTTTGGAAATGTCATCATTGCGGCTTACCTGACAGCTCATGCTCGCTTAAAACTGAAAGAAGCTTCAGAACCGTTAGGGGAACGTGTCCTGTACTTTGACACGGACAGTTGCATTTACATCCATCACCCGAGTCAACAGCACCCTGACATCGAAGGAGACCGTTTAGGAGCCTGGACAGACGAGCACCCCGACGACAAGATTCTAAATTTCGTCAGTGGCGGTCCAAAAAATTACGGCTATGAATACCGGGACAAACAAGAAGTGCACACGAAGTGTAAAGTGAAAGGATTGACTCTGAATTATCGTACCAGTCGAGTGGTAAACATTGGCGTATTGAAAGAAGCTTTATAGTCTAGAGAAGATGAACACTTTAAAGTGACTACCTATCAGCCCAACAAGATTGTACGTTTACCCACTCACCACATCGTCAGTCGACCCTTGGAAAAAGTTTATCAAGTCGTGTACCAGAAGCGAGTGCGACTTCCCAATCATTTCACCTTACCGTATGGACACGTCGGTATTGGTCTTATATAAAAATGAACCCTAGGCAAGATCGATAGCTCATTGTGACTACCAAGACCAAGCGAACAAGATGAATACTTTCAGAGAAACAAAAAACAAGTTCAGAAAGGCACAATTCAGGTTTGGGGCTTCTGAAGTGGAATGCGATTGTGAGCCTTGCGATGGGAACGATGCTGTACGTTGTGACCTTAGCGATGCCGTAAAGCATCATGGGAACTTTGTTCTCACTACCCCTATCATGGAAAGTGATGCTGTGCGTGTCAAACCTGAGGGATGCAAAAGCGATGCCGCTCGTCCTCTTGGACACTTTACTGGATTTCGTTTTAAAGGTGGATGTCCACCTTCACGTCTACCCCTCTACGGATGTCATCCAGCAATGAGCAAACTCCTGTCCATGTCACCCAACCCTCATTGAAACGAACCTGTGAAAGACGAATATTCGTTTCCTGTGCGTTTGTCAGAATACTGCGAGTTTGAAAATCGTCTTCAATCGTTCAAAGGAAAATGGCCTAAGTATCTGGGAAGACCGATCCCCGAAGAATTAGCCAGAGCTGGATTTTTTTACTTGGGCGAAGGGGATAAAGTCAAGTGCTTTAGTTGCGGTGTGTCACTTCACCACTGGGAACCGCAAGATTCGGCCTATGTAGAACATGCTCGATGGTCACCGAATTGTCGTTACTTACCCTTAGTGGGACCGAGACATTGAAGTAACTTACCATGTCGTTGAAGAAGAAGAAACCAGATTGGTTAGGAGTCAAATGTTGGACATCACTGAGACCAGTATTTAAACTTCATTTCAAGAACGATATTGAATCATTACCCATTACCTAAAGAACTGCAAGAGAAGATTTACAAGGAAGTTTGGCAGGGGCTTGCCAGAGTGAAATCTCAATGGGTGACTGTAGAACTTTTGTGCCGAGAAATTCATAAGAGGAAAGTGAAAAAAGTCAATCAATGTGTTAGATTTCTCTGGGTCAAGGGTACATTCATCCTATTATATTACTCTAAACCGTTTACATCAAAAGAGTTCAATGAGATTCTTGGACGTTACCCTGAGTGGCAGTGGTCAGAAATTACTCACTATGTGGATTACTTTTGCTCTAGGAGAAGACTGTGAATTATACGGACTGACCTATTCATGGATGCTTTACGAGAGAACATTCGTGCTTTGCCTGTGGAGTTGAGAGAACGCATTTACCGAGAGCTGGTCAAAATACAAGTGAAACGTAAAGAACAGCTGCATCCGTTACGTCAACGGTGTTTGAACCACTGGTACCTGAATGCTATACAAGGACTGATTGAGTTGAAAGTGTTCCATTGGACAGACATTGATCAACGACCCCCTTGTTTTAAAAAGAATTGGTTTGGTATTGATAATTCTATCTACTACATTTTAAACTTACTGGATCCAATTCCAGAGGAAGAATTAACGAATTACTAATATCTTTTACGCAATGTCAACTTAGAGAAAGAGGAAACTTCTGAACGAATTTTAATGTGTAGATTAGTGATTAAACGATTTAGATTCGACAACGAATTAAAACCATGTCTGTGCAAACGGTACATTTATTGCCTCAGAAAGAGAATTTAGTATGTCCTATTCATGGATATTTTACAAGAGAACATTCGTGGTTTGCCTGTGGAGCTTAGAGAACGCATTTACCGAGAGCTGGTTAAAATACAAGTCAAACGTAAAGAACAGTTGCAGCCGTTACGTCACCAGATGTTTAACCACTGGTACCTGAATGGTATAAAAGAACTGATTCGCCAGAAATTGTTTCAGTGGTCAGACCTTGTTCAACACTTTGAGTTAGTGAATGAACGAAATGTTCATCATTTTGTTTACTTCGAGATTCACCTAGTGCATCGCATTGAGGAAGACGAGTTGAGGGATTATCAACATATTTTACGTGGAATCTACTTATAGGAGAGGAAACTTCTAATCGAACTCTAAAGTTTAGGTTACAGTATGCAAGATTTCGATCCCCCACTGGAGAACGAAGATCTCTGGCTAGAAAGTACGTATATTGCTTCCGAAACAAAGAGAGTATAAAAACAGGAATCCATGCCACGACTTTTATCACATGTGATTGAACAGATTCCGTGGAAGGAACTCAATGACCATATTCAAACCGTGGATCATTACCATCAATTATTACAAGAACTGTATCCATTCAATTTGGGACGACGCATAGTATGTGTCTTAGTGACTTGTTTTCTGGGATTTCGTTTACCAGCCGATTCCTTGTGGACTCTTTACGAACAGTACTTACCACCCAAATGTCCTTAAATGATCACGAAGGACTCCTTTTGCTCAAAGCCTAGCGTTTTCATCTGGATACTTCTCGACCTCAACAGGAAAAAAAAAGATTCGTCAACTTTTAGCTACCGAAGACGTGTATGACGATATGTGTGTAGCTTGTGACTTACACCCCCATTGGACAGATGTCCGTGACTGGAAAAAGGGGGTTTTGAGGCTTGGACCCAAGAAGTGGCCCAGTATGCACGAGAGTTGTTCAAGGAAAAAAGTTACTTTTCAACCTGTGTTAGTGACGGTGCCAGAAGAAGAACCCGTCACCAAGGACAGCACTGTCGTGGACATGCCTGAAAGACCCTTTCGGGAGGACACTTGTGTGACCTTACCCCCTATAGAACTGGTCAGAACATTACCCAAAACATGTTGTACAGACACTTGTTTCTATTCCACGTTGATGGTTTTCATGTGCCTTTTATCGATGTACTTAAGCCTTTGACTTTTATGTATTTTTTTTCTTTCGTGCTCATGTTGAAAACATTCAATAAACGTGTCTTGAAAAAAATATATAAACTCTTGTCTTGTTTGTTTTCGTGTCACAAGTGACATTCCTGACACTATGGCTACCTCTGCTGTGTCTGCTCCATCTTCCTCCACTGTCAAAGTCATCGACGAACACTTAGATCGTACCAGTTGGGAGGCTTTTTATGTTCGCCATCCTTTTAACATGTTCATTGCTGGACCTAGCGGTTCAGGCAAAACCGAATTCGTCAAACGTTTGATCGAACATAAACATCATTTGATCGATCGACCACCTCAACGCATCGTGTGGTGTTAGAAAGCGTGGCAATCGGCGTACAACCTCTTGCGAGAAAGTCAAGGCGATTCCATCGTGTTTGTGGAAAGCATTCCTAAAGAAGACGATGGCATCGTCTCTGACTCCCGTCAAACCCATTTGGTCATTTTCGACGACATGTTAGGAGAAGACGAAGAAGAAATTAAACTGTGGTTTACATGCAAAGGGCATCACCATAATGCCAGTGTCGTTTACATCACCCAAAATTTGTTTCAACAAAGTAAAGCCCATCACACCATCAGTCTCAATGCACATTACGTGGTCTTGTTTAAAAGCCCTCGAGATAAATCGCAAGTGCAAGTCTTAACCAAACAGTTAGGGACGCCTTGGCTGACTCAGGCGTACGACGATGCCACTCAAACTCCACACGCTTATTTACTCGTCGATTTGAAACCTACGACCCCCGATTATTTGCGATTTCGTACCCAGTTGTTTCACCACTGGTGCCAAGACGGAGGGCCAGTCCTGTACACGTCTCCGTCCTCGACTTCATTTCACTCCAAAAAAAAATCTATGAAAACCTCAGACACTTTTCGTCTGTCTCACACAGTTTGAACATGACGTCTCTTGAGTCGCATCTTCCCGTCAAATTGATTCGTGCCTTGTATGGCATCAGTCGAGAAAAAAATCCACAAATACGAGCTCGTGTCTTACAAGCTAGTCTCAAAGAAGTCTTACGATGGTTCACGGTGACAGCATGTCAATTACTACAAGGGATCATTCAGATTCCTCATCAAACCAAACGCTTTTTTTTGGATCGAAACAAAGTCGCTTTGATCCAACTGGCCGATCTCCGCATCGACACTCAAACCAAAAAACAAATCATTTTGAAACCTGGAGGGAGCGGTACTGTAGGAGGAGTCAGCATTCGCTCTCTCTTAAGATGGGATCCTAATGCTTCCAAACTTCTCCCCAAGAAAAACAGCCAAAAGAAGCTCCAAGAAGAAGAAGAAAAAAAGAGCCACGGTGTCAAGACGAAGTCCCCAAGGAGACCCGTGTCTCCAAGAACTTCTCCAGCGGCGGGACCCTTCTCTTACCAGTCACCATCCCGGAAAAAGAAAGACACCAGAAAAAGAAACAGAGAAAAAGTCCCCAGAAAAAGAAAAGTCCAGAAAAAAAACTAGTCGCAAGAGAGGCACTTCGGCCAGGACGCAACATTACACTCGCAAACCACGACCTGCCACGACGGTGACCGCGTCTTCGGCAGCCTCAAGTTCCTCCAATTCCCCGAAGATGACACCAAGAACTAAAGAGTACTTGGAGACGTTGATCACACCAAGAACTTCTCCGTTGATGACCCCAAGAACTTCTCCAGTGGCAGGACCCTCCAATTTAGTGGCAATGGCCGCTGCTCACAAAGTACCTTCTCCCAAAATCAAAGTCCAAGAAAGATCGGGCATGTTACAAAGTTTACTGGATTTGTCCAAGCAAGAACTGGCTCGATTTAGTCCGTTGCATACTCCTGCACGACGTGTCATGTCTGTCCTCAAGTTGACACACCGTAAAGACACTCAGTGGAGACGCGTTCCAGTATAAAAAGGGCCTGTGACTAAGTAGGGGTATCAGTGTTTTTGTGCTCCTGAAGATGTCACCCTCCAGAAAACATCCCTCTTCTAAAACCCAAGGAAAGAAAAGGAAAGGACTGCCTCCTCGTTTAGTCAAACATGGGGACATGTTATCTGTCCTGTCCAAAGCTTCTCCACCCCTGTGAAATAAACTCATTCAATCGGCCTCCAAAGAGGTCATCGATACCATGTGCGAATGTTGTTTGAACGTCTTGAAAGGTACGATCCCTGTGTCCAAACACCAGAAAAAATGCTTAGGCAAACATCGTCACTTTCTTCGCCAAATGGTTCAAAAGAAAGTCCCCATTAGTAAAAAAAGAAGCTGTTGGTCCAACGTGGAGGAATTTTACCCCTCTTGTTAGGCCCATTGCTGAAAGGAGTCTTGGGAACGATGTTGGGATGACTGGTGGGAGCAAGATAAAAAGGCCCTCTGGAGTCCTAAGATCTCAGAATCGACCCCTGACATCCCATGGAAGGACGAAGACTAGCTTTAGTGCCTTACAAACGATGGATGGAATACCATCGTTGGCAAGAACAACGCACCCCGCATTTACTTCCCAATCCCAATTTGAGCGAAATGTCCCAGTTACAACACGAATTGCAGTCCTTGATGGATCACCAAGATTTGTCCGCAACAGAATAATCGCAAAAGTACGGTCAACTGTTGCAACGACTGCAACTCTTTCACCAGAAAGCCTCAGACGAAACAGCTCTTCCCACTCTGAAAGATTTTAAGACCTTGATGAAAAGTTCAGCACCATCACCAGTACCACTACCACCACTACCAGTTACCAAGACAGAAAAAGGAGAAGAAGAAGAAGGGTTTCAAACTCCACCAAAAAAGTACGCAAGTCAACAACACCACCTACCTCCAGAATTGGATGGATTAAAAAGATGATGACCACCCCTTCTTCATCACAAGAGAAAAAGACGGTGAAGACTGAAGTGAAGACAGAAGTGAAACAAGAACCGATATCCCCTGTTCAGACATCCTCCTCCTCGACACCTATTGCCGGTCACACACGCAAAGCATTGCAATCCAGGAAATTTCCCCAAGAGAAAAAGAGTAGGATCCTGCAAGAGTGGGTGTCTTATTAACAAACAAACAAAAAATGGAAAAAGTCCTAGCCAGTATTTACTACGATCACTCCCATCCTGTAGGTTACGCAGGAGTTCAAAAATTGTATCGTGCTGCCAAAACGCAACTGAAAAGTCTCCGTTTACCTCAAGTGCAACGATGGTTACAAGAACAAGCTACCTACACTTTACACAAACCCATTCGACACAAGTTTTCCAGAAGTCGCACCCGAGTGGAAGGCATCGATCATCAATGGCAAGCCGATTTAGCCGATGTCTCTCATTTGGCCAGCTACAATCGCGGCTACAAATATTTGTTTTGTGTCATCGACGTCTTTTCCAAATTTGCCTGGGTCGTGCCCTTGACTTCTAAATCGAGCAGCGAGTTAGTGCGAGCCCTGCAACGGGTGTTGAAACAAAGCGGTCGTCACCCTCTTTGATGGCAAACGGACAAAGGCACCGAATTTCTGAACCAAACTTTCCAAAAAGAATTAAAGAAACGCGACATTCATTTTTTTACCACCGAGAATCCCGAAACCAAAGCCAGCATCGTGGAACGTTTTCAAAACACTTTGAAAGAACTCATGTGGAAATATTTTACGCATCATCACACTCTGAAGTACATCGACATCTTACCGCACCTGGTGCAAGCGTACAACCAATCTTACCATCGAAGCATTGGACGTGCCCCGCAAGACGTGACTCCCGACAAGGAAGTGCTGGTGTTTGAGCGCCTGTTTGGTACGTCCCCGACGAGGGCTGTCCCCAAGAAGAGTGGAGTGTTGGCCGTAGGAGATTGGGTACGCATTGGCAAAACCAAACGCACTTTCGACAAAGGTTACTTACCTAACTGGACGGCCGAATTGTTTCGTGTCACTGGACGAGTGCATGGCCGTCATCCTGCTGTCTGTAAATTGGAAGACATGAACGGAGAAGTACTCAAAGGAACGTTTTACTTACCCGAGTTACAACGTGTCACCAAAAAAGAAGACGACGTGTACGACATCGAAAGCATTCTCGAACGCAGAACCCGTAAAGTGGGCAAACGACGTGTCAAAGAAGTCAAAGTACGTTGGAAAGGATATCCGCCCAGTTTCGATTCTTGGATCGACGCTTCGCAAGTCATCGACTATAAAAAGAAGTGACAATCATGCCTTTTCACACAGACGCAGCTACGTCGTCCATTCCTTCACCCAGTTCTTCTCTGCAAGATTTACACAAACAACCTTTGTGGGTATGGTGTGGAGAACGTGTGCCTAAAACGCAAATCGTCTTTTTCTGCCAAATCTTCGTGGTGTATTGTGTCATTGGGGCAGCCATCGCCAATTTAAGTTTGCAACAAGGAGACAAACAATTGTGGACCATTTTATTAGTTACCTGCTTCCCAATCCATCCCTGAAATTCTCTTTCAACGGGAACAACGGGAACCTTGTGCCCGGTGCCAGCGCCAGGCACCACTCCAACAACAACAACAACAACCCCATTTTGGGTGGAGACACTCCTCTGACGTCCAGTAACCCCTCGGACAGCCACAGAACTCTGGAATTATGAGTCACCAAAACCAATTTTACTTAACCTTACCCAGTGACAATTACATGGAGGTGTATCCCAACAAAACCTTGTGCTGTTACACGGCCAATTCACCTCAGGCCATCCAATTAGATCGCTAAGCCCATTGGGAAGTGGCTTTAGTGGAAATGATTCACCCTGCACAAATCCAAAACATAATTGAAAAGCCAAACACTTTTGAGGTCGAAATCATGAACGAACAATTGCAACAAGCTATGAATGAAATCGGGTTTTCAGGGGACACAAGACCATCCAACAATCCACCCTTCAATATCTACACCTTGAAAATTCCGTCAGGGTTTTATTTTAGCGGCCAACATTTGGTGGATACCATTGCTTCCAGGTTCGAGTTGCCCTTTGGCAAAGCCCTGAACAGAATAAAAAAAGTGTCACCCTGGAGTACCATAAAGTGGCTCGTCGCTTACTGATGAAATTTCAGGATACCCAAACGTTGTCTATCAGTTTTAATCCTGATTTGTTTGATATTTTAGGTGGCGACACAAAAATGGCTCCAAATTTTAAACGAAGATCAACAGCAATACGGAATTTTACAAGTTTTTTCGATTCCCTGTAGAACTGAACCAAGGAATGAATTTGATGTTTGTGTATTCCGATGTGGTGGAGTACAACGTGGTGGGACACACCTCCGTACCGTTACTGCGTGTCATTCCTTTCAAAGTGGATAGTGCCATGACCAGTGACAATGATGGTGGAAACACCTATCACGTACACTGCGAATGTGTACATCCTCATTATTTGCCCGTCATTAAGTCGTATTTGGACACTGTCAACATTGCTATAAAAGGAGATTTGGGACAAAATATTACATTCACCAAAGGAAAAGTCACGGTGAAACTCCATTTTCGAAAACGGTTCTCTCACGATTCGTAAGTCATGTATCCAGTGTACCGAGGGGTTGCTCGACAGCCAGGGCACGGTTTAGGAGATATGCTAAAATCGACCTTTCGTTCGGTGGCCCCAGTCTTGAAACCGATGGTGACACGCGGATTGCACGCCTTGAAAGATGCGGCATTGACACAAGGCAAAGAATGTCTCCAAAATGTCATCATCGACAAACAAAATCCTAAAGAAGCCTTCTTGAGGGCAGGCAAAAATGTCTTGCTGCAAACGGGCAAAGACCTTTTGGGTCGACGAGAAACACCTATAAATGACCTGCACGCTACCGAGTCAGGCATTCAACAAGGACAAGGCAGAAAGAGACGACGAAGAAAACACCCTTTCACCAGACTTCACACGTGTAAAGCTAGAAAGACAAAGAAAAGAAGAACCGTTCGAGACTTAGATGTTTTCGATTATTGAGAGAGAGAACAAAATGATGCACCGAGAGTCTTGCGCCTATTCCAAGTCGGAACTGGATCTGTTTACCATGCCACCCACCATGATGACGATGTAAGAATCAAAGTGGGTGGAATTTCATCCCGTCTGCTCGTTGACCGATTCCGCTCCCATCGAGTTTGAAATCAAAGGACAGCCCGAAGATTACATCGATCTCAATAGCAGTTACTTGTACTTGAAAGTCAAGTTCTAGATAAAACAGGAGGTCCTATAAACATTGAAGCAGTAGCTCCCGTCAACAATTTCATGCTTTCCTTGTTCAGTGGAGTGGACTTGTACTTGAATAACAAACTAGTCAGTAGCAGCATGGATACTTACCCTTACCGTGCCTACCTGGAAAATCTCTTGACGTACGGAATAGACGCCAAGAACACTCATCTCAATGTCTGCGTGTTATGGGAACCTGACGATGCGGGCCAGTTTGAAGAAAATTGAAATTGATAAAAAGAAAGACCACAATGAGGGATTTGTAGAAAGAAGAGACAAAATCAAAGACGGAGAGAGTTTAGAACTGATGGATCGTTTGCATTTGGTCATGTGGTTGCAAGAGAAATATTTGCTGAACGGGATGGATGTCCGCTTGAGACTCAATCATCGTAGCAGTGCCGCTTTCCATTTAATGGCTGATAGTGCCGATGATTACAAAACCAAAATCCAAGAAGCCAGACTCTACGTACGCCGTGTGGAAGTGTTACCTAAAGTGGGAAACGACATTAGTCACACGTTGAGCAGAACGAACGCCAAGTATCCGATACGACGCGTGGAAGTGAAAACCTTCACCATTCCCAAGGGGCAAAGATCCATGATCGAAGATCATCTGTTCCAAGGACAGTTACCCAAACGTTTGATCGTTGGTATCGTCGAGAATACAGCCTTCAACGGAGCTGCCAATAAAAATCCTTTCTACTTTCAACACTTTGGTGTGTCCAAGATCGAAGTCAGTCGCGATGGCAAAACCTTGTGTACTCGACCCTTCGAACCTGACTTTGACAAGAAGAATTACTTGAGGTCGTACTTGTCCCTGTACGAAGCTACCGGACAGTTAGGAACCAACACCAGTCACGGTATTACGTACGAAGATTATGTAGGAGGCTATGCTTTGTGGGCTTTTGATTTCACTCCAGACCAAGGCAGCGACGAGGGACATTTCCACCCTATAAAATCTGGCCAAATTCGTGTGGAACTTCAGTTTGCAATCCGAGACCCTGTTAATCCAACGTTGAACGTCCTCCTGTATGCAGAATTCGATAATACGATAGAAATCAACAGTTTGAGTAAAGTCATTCTAGACTATTAGAAGCTATGGAAGACTGGAATCCCTCTTTACCTAGTGGAGAAACTTTGGACATGGAATGTGAGGAGACTGTGGAAGAAGAAGAAGTTATCATGATGAAGACAAGATGGCCAGAACAAGAAGCCCATTTAGTCTTCTGTTTTGCCAAACACTTGGTCGAAAAAGTTACAGAATTGATCAAGAAAGATTGCTATGGATGTCAAAATGATCATCCCAGTCAAATTCAACACGATAAATGCCTGATGCTGAGTGAAGAAGAAAAACTGGACGAGTATCTGGATGAAGCTTGGAGTCTCATCTCGGACGAAGTCGTGTGGCATCAGTGGTATAGAGACTTGCGTGAACATTCTTGTCCACCATTAACCACTCAAGAGATCCATCGTATCGAAGCTCTCCTGAATCAGAGTGGGGAGACGAAGCGAAGAAACGGTTATTTGTCAGACATTTTCAAGCAAAAAGTCAGGATCGAATTGATCACTTATTATTACCTGTGAAGAAGAAAACCACACAAATAAATGGATACCTGGGAACTTTATTACCTTTTGAACCACAGTTCGTACAAGGCTTCTTGGTATCCTGTCGTCTGTGCTAAAGATGAACTCCCTCATCGCAAACCTCAGGACCATCAAGCTTATGTGATCAACACGGACGGCAGTCATCTCCCAGGAACCCACTGGGTAGCCGTCTACTTTCCTCAAGAAGGATGTGTGGAATATTTCGATTCGTATGGATTGCCTTCTTTGGAAGACGATATCATTGACTTTATGAGCAGAAATGCTCAAACCACCCGATTCAATAATGTGAAATTACAAGGCACAGATTCCTTGGTGTGTGGACAACATTGTGTGTATTTTCTGCATCATCGCAGCCTGGGCTATTCCTTAGAACATTTAGTGACTCGTTTTGATCCTCGTTCTTCTTCTAGAAACGATGTGAAAGTAGATCGATGGTTTTGTGACCATTATACTGGTCTTTTGTCTCAAGCTAGGAAACGTAGTGTTCATCAATGGCCTAATGACTTCCAACAGTGGAAATCACAATTTCATTCACAACGTTGTCAACCCTGTTTAAAGTAGAGTGTTAGTTGAAAAAAAATGTTTGTCATTTGAAAAAAATGTTTGATGTTATATTGTTAGATTATTGTTAAAAATGTTATAGTTTTTTGTTAGTGTTAAGTGATTTTTGAATTAAAAAATGTTGTTTTGAAGAAAAAATCCCTTTGTGGTTTGTTTGGCTATAGGAATCTTGATTTATGCTCTTTGACTTCTTACTATCCCCCTCATGACACTCATTGAACTTTGCGGCTCGAAAACCGTGTAGGGATGTTTTCCTTCACGTCCGCGCTTTGACTTTTAAGCCGGGGTAGCCTCCATTCTAACCATCCATTGCCGACTCATCCTCCTACGAAGATGTGCTCCAAACTAGCTAAGCTAAACGAAGCCTACGTGAATTTGCATAGGGTCAGACACAGTCTGATACCGAAGCCAGAAGAGATAGAGAATGTGAGAATGTTAAAAGTCACTGAAGACCTGATAGAAGAGCTCTTCAGAGAAGAAGTGAAAAGGAAGAAAGAAGAATGGACAGAAAAGTACAGACTTCAGAAACAGCAGAGAGAGAAGCAACAACAACAAGAACAACAATAACAGCAGCAGCAACCTGAACCTGACAGAGGCTTTGTCGATTGTCGTATCGACACCAAAGAGTTCTTCTTCTCTTTCCGAAAAAGCAGACCTATCGTCAGAAAGTCTATCGTCAGAGGACGTCGCATTCTTAGAATATAAAAGATCTCCCTAGCTTCAACTTCGCACACAAAAAACAACCCTTTTCAGGGCTACCCCAATCTCTAGAAAAGAAATAACAAAGAAATTCTTAAAATAGTAATGGGTAGTAAAAAAGTGGATGTTTTCCTTCACGTCCGCGCTTTTAGTATAAATTGAAAATCACTCGGCAGTCTCGCTACCCTTGTTGATTGATCATCACTAGAGAATGAGCAGAAGGCTAGCGAAACTGTTGGAACTTCATGTGCACCTGGAATATGCCAGGCTCATACTAAATGAACTGGTCGAAAAGGGAAGGATGAAAGAGGAGGAGAGAAGAAACAAAGAAGAGGAGGAGAGAAGAAAAAAGAAGAGGAGGAAAAGGAGAGAGGAATGGCTGTACCACAGCCACAAGAAGGAAATTTCAGAATCCCAGAGACAAAAGAATGGGATTCTGAAGCCACTCATTCCGCCTCTGCTCTCCCCCCCCCCAAAAAAAAAAAAGTGAAAGGAGATTGGAGTAGATGTGTGTGTGGTGCCATGCCTGGAAGGTGTCATCATTAACCAGGTGCCATGGAGTTCAAAACAAACAGCCCTTTTCAGGGCTACCCAAACCTTTAGAAAAGAAATAGTAATCCATTTGCCAATGTATGTATGTAGAGCAATGTGAATATAAACACTGACTCTTTTTTCATAGTGTGAGTGTATGTGTTTGTGTTTGTAAGCGCTCACGTACGTTTGTGTGGATAGTAGATTATTGGGTTTTGTAAGAGCTTAACTTGGTTTGTGTGGATAGTAGATTTGGGTTTCATTTTAATGCTTTGCGTGTGTGGATAGTAGATCTGGGGTTTGTTTATTGCTGCTTCATGTATGTGGATAGTAGATAATATGAAATGAGAAAAGTAGGGGATGTTTTCCTTCACATCCGCGCGTTTTAAGTAATGATCTAGTTAATATAAATTTTGTGTCTTGGGGGATGTTTTCCTTCACGTCCGCACTTTAACTATAAGAACCCACAAAGTTCGTCATTCACACCATTCTGCAAAGAATAAAAAAGAAGATGGCTTCGAACCACCTTGATAAAATGAAAAAATTGCAAGACGTCCTGGACAATTTGGGCATGATGGAGCAAATGTTAGTTAGGCTAAACGAGGATCACTATTCTTATTGTCCCCATCGAGTGATGATGTAGATTAACAACTTACGAAAACTAAAGGAAATCATCAGTGATCTGTTGAAAGAAATAAAGGAGGAGAAGGAGGATGAAGAGGAAAGGATAAGGATGAGAGCATGGAACGAAAAAATTGAAAAAGAAGAAGAAAATGAGAAGAGGAAGAAAGAAGAGGAGGAGAAGCAGAAAGAAGAGAAAAAGAAGAAAAGGAGGAAGAAAAGAAAGAAAAGAATAGAAAAAGTGTAGGACAAAAAATAAGAAGCTGGTGGAGAAATAGAAGAAATTAGAAGAAGAACCCCAAAGGCCCTTTTCAGGGCCACTCATAGGTCTCGAAAAGATCTTGACTTTCAAGTGCCTAGCCCATTTTTTTTTCTTTTTTTTTAAAAAGAAAATCCCATGTTAAATTCCCTTTGTCCCTAAAGTAGCTTTTTCTCCCATGTTAAATTGTCCTTGTCCCTAGACAAGCCCAAACTCTGTTCCCATGTTAAAGTCCCATTGTCCCTAGAGTGGCACGACAATATCGCCCATGTTAAATTTACATAGTCCCTAGAGTGGCCCAGGGGTGTTTTTAATGGTAATTCCCATTGTCCCTAGGGTGGCCCACTTCACTACTGGTAGCATTAGATGCTGCGATCTGTGCATGCATTACACGTTCTGTACGGTTGGATATTCCGTTATATTGGCTGTTATAAGGAGTGATACGGAAATGCGAAATTGAGGCCCAAACTCTGTTCCCCATGTTAAGTTCCCATTGTCCCTAGACAAGCCCAAACTCTATTCCCCATGTTAAATTCCCATTGTCCCTAGAGTGGACCAGCAATATCGCCCATGTTAAATTTACATAGTCCCCAGAGTGGCCCAGGGGTGTTTTTAATGGTAATTCCCATTGTCCCTAGGGTGGCCCACTTCACTACTGGTAGCGTTAGATGCTGCGGTCTGTGCATGCATTACACGTTCTGTACGGTTGGATATTCCGTTATATTGGCTGTTATAAGGAGTGATACGGAAATGCGAAATTAAGTTTCTAAACTTACAATTTCTTTCGAATTTCGGCTTTTGATTCCCACTTTTTCTTTCAATATGTCTCTCATAAATCTATCATGCGCGTGTTGTTTATTTAAATGCTGATTTTCTTTCTTATTGGTAACTACTAAGGGGAAAAGTTGTTACCACATCTATTGTGTCTGCCTGTTGGAGTGTAAAGTTTCAAATATTTAAGAGAGAGAGAGAGAAAGAGAGAGAGAGAGCATATATTAACCAGTTTTCTGCTTTTGGATGAATATATGCATTCTTCTCTTATTGAACTGTCTTTCTCATGCTTACACAATATAAAATGGTATAAATGAATCATGTACCCGTCACACATCAATACAATATACCTCAGGACTCACTTTACAAAATTCAGTTTCCATATTATACCTATGCAAACACCATGATATTAGAAATTCAATAACTTTAAATTTCTGAATGATCATGATCAAACCATTATGTATCAGTACAGATGAAACCGGGATGGCAACTTCTCTTTAGAGATAAAGATATGAGCTGCGACATTTTCTGGACCTACATGTGTTTGAAATGTGTGCGTTCGATTCCGCACTAAAGAGTCAAGTGCTAATTTGAGTAATGAGTGTTCCAAATTCTAAATGTTAAAAGACTGAAATTCCATCAAGAAAACAATGTATGAATTGTTTTATTTTAAATTGCAGATAGGATAAGCTCTCTAATTATTCTTTTACTTAATTTTTTTTTTATTATCAACCAATCCTGGCCACCCAAACCCATAGATACTTTATTTTATGTTCACCCATTTCCATGCTGGTTCCCATTTTCCCATACAATTAGTACAGTATATCCTATAAATAAAAAATGGCTCACCTCCAAGTTTGTACAACAACCGGATTTCTTCAGCTTCTTTTCTTGAATGTTCGTTGTTGAGCATGCGCAGCACTTCAATTATTTAGCTGAGGTGTTTTTATTCATGGTAAAAAGTAAACCTATACATCTATTTACAACGCTGATCGTTGCCCTGTGTTAAAACCGGATATTGGTTAATTTTTGCGCATGCTTATTTAGCATGGGGCAAAACAATGAAGAAAGACCTGTCAAATGTATCAATCGTCAAAATAGTATCAAAGTTTTATTCACATTGAAAACCAGATTTGTAACATGTTCTCCAATTCATAAGGAAATACGATTACCTGAAGTGTTTCAGAACAACACATTTAGGTTTTTGTCCTGTATTATTGATTACACAAATCTTGTAATTGTACCACCACCTTCGCTTAAGGTGAGGACTCAAACATACTCGAACCATAAAAAAGCACAATACTATCAAGTCCATCTGGTGCGATGAGATTCTTATCTGATTGTTGAGGAGGCCACCTAAGTGATATTTAAAGAGGAATTATAGACTTTGTTCTGCCTGGGAATGTCGTAATGGCCAATGGAGGTTTCAATATGAAAGGTACTGTTGCCCTAAAGGGTGTGCAAGCATTGTTACATCCTTAACAAAAGAAAAGGCCAGTTATCCCCTGAAGAACTTGAACAATCAAGTAATATGTCCAGAGAACATATTCACGTTGAACGAGTTATTGCGATAATTCGATATTTAAGATTGAGACAGGACCAATGTCAATAACATTTGTGAAAGAAAACAGTTTATGTAAAAACTACTGCGAGTGGTGGATGGAATTGTTGACATGAACCAGCTTTGTTTGAAGAAGTTAAACACAAGTGTAATCAAGTGTTGATTTTATTTTATAAAATGAACCTCATATACATAACGACGTGATCACTTAATAATATATATTTTACAGTATAATAATTAAAACATTTAAAATGAAATGGGATATGTCTAGGTTAAATGGACTGATGGTCGTTTTTTTAAAGACCACTATAATCTGGAAAAAAATATATTGCAATCAAATCTGAAACGAAAGAAGCATCAATGTTGATTTAAAACAACTCACTTTTCAGCTTAAAGTAGGTGTGGTCTTTATGAGAGCGCTGTACAGATATTATAAACTTCTGAAATAGTGACAGGTGTAAAATGAAACTGGTTGCATTTACAATATGCACGACGGACTGAATATTGGAAAAACTATGTCACTTTCATGTACTATGGCTGAAATTTCTAAGAATCTGTTTTGTTCAAATATTGGTGAAGAAGACCTGAGCTGTAAGCACAAATGAAGTTGCCCTTCATTGACAAGACTGTATAGTCTTTTAATTGACCTCGCGTCACAATTAATCATTTTCTAAACACAATTACATAATGGAAAATAACTTTCTAAAATGATCCTGACTTTTACAAAATAAAAATGTTAATTACTTTTAGAAACCTATTACTAAAATTAAAATATTAAACCTAGACTATATCATATACACCAGATAATTTCCAATAATCTTGACTTAGACCCAAATAAACATATTTACTTCTATTAATAATGATCCTGATATTAAGCCCATACACATAGACCACATTTTAGATGTTTATTAGTTGTTTGGACAAGGTCAAGTCAAACATACAATGGTATATTACAATAGCATGTAATGCAAAAGAGAAAAAACTAATAAAGCGTAACCAACAAACAATGTTATTAAACTAAACATACCAATTACCCTCATAAAAATAAACATTTACGCAATAAAGGTTTGTTTTTACTATAAGGCAAATAAACATGTGATAATACTACATAAGATGACATCTTAGGAATGACACAAAATATACATGAAACAATATAATTCTATATCGAGAAAGTGCATCTGCTATTAAATTGTCTTCTCCCTCGACGTGCCTGATGTCAATATTGTATTCATGCTACATGAAACTCGATTTTAATAACCTCTGGCTTTTGTTTGTCATCTTGCCAATAAAAGTAAGGTTGTTGTGATCATTAAACAAGATGATCGGAGAGGGAGATGAAATAATACAGATTTCAAAGTGTAATGCCAATATCAAAGCTCAACATTCCTTCTCGATTGAGGAATAAGGTCTCTGGTGCTTAAGCAATGTCGTAGAAATATAGCATACTGGATGATTTTCACCATTTTTGTCTTCTTGAATCAATACTGCACCAACACCAACATCACTTGCATCAACAAACATTTTAAATGATTGACTGAATTTTGAACCCAGTGCTCTCTTAGGTATGTCCTTTAACTTATAAGAAAGCATCATGACAGTTTTCAGACCAACGACACAAGGTCAAGCCTAACATGCAATGTTACATTACAATAGAAGGTGATAAAATATAAACTATACAAAACTAGCAAAGAAATAGTGCGAATTAAATATATATAACAATGGGTTGACCCCTGACGCCCTAATCGCTAAATCGATTTTGATAGAAACCTTAATTAGTGAAATTTGGGCTACAGAGTAAAAGGTAATGTTCATTGTATGCATCAAACCACGTACTAACAATCTTTTAAAACACATTATTTACATTATATTATATGAAACAATGTCATAAATGTTGAACACTGTTCTGGAACCGAAGAAGCAAGGTGAAACCTGGAAGTCAGAAACATTTATGTCCACTGCCAGTACTATACCTAGTATGTGCTGACTAGGTTATACATGGCGGCCAGTATTAATGGTGGAGGAAGAACCCGGAAAACCCAGGAAAGAACCACCGACCCACGAGAAGCTACTGCCAAGCTTTCTCACATACCAACATTGGCCGAATCCAAGACTCGAACCCACGCAGACAGCGGTGAGATGGCAGTGATCCGTAACGGAGAGCGCTTTAGACCACTCGGTCACTCAGGGCCACTACCACGTGTTTCCTAGGCATCACAGAGTGCATTAAACAGCAAAAGGTAGGCAACAAGCCGTACATTACCAAGTACGGGGTAGGAATTCAAACCGTTTATTACCAAGTACATGATAGGCATCACACCGTGCATTACCAAAGACATAGTAAGCATCACACCAGGCACTACCAAGTACAGAGTAGGCATGAAAACGTGCATTACCAAGTACAGGGTAGGCATGAAACCGGACATTAAAAAGTTCATGCTTGACAAAAAACCGTGCATTACCAAGTACATCCTTGACAACAAAACCGTGCGTTACCAAGTATATAGTAGGCATCAAACCATGCATTACCATGTCCATGGTAAGCATCAAACCGTATATTAACAGGTACATGGCAGACATCAAACCGTGTATTACCAAGTATATCGTAGGCATCAAACCGTACATCACCAAGTACGTGGTAGAGATCAAAACCGTGCATCACCAAGTACTTGGTAGAAATCTAACCGTGCGTTTTCGATTACATTGTAGGCATCTAACTGAGCACTACCAAGTATGTGGTAGACATCAAAACCGTGCATTACCAAGTGCTTGGTACACATCAAACCGTGCATTACCAGGTACATGATAGGCATCCAGGGGTGCATTATGAAATATATGGCGAGAATCAAACCGTGCATTACCAAGAACATGGCTGACATATAACCGCGCATTATCAAGTAAGTGGTAGGCATCTAAATGTGCATTATCACATACATGATAGACGTGCATTACCGTGTACATGGTAAGCATCAAACCGTGCATTACCACATATTTGGTAGGCATCACAGAGTCTATTAAACAGCACATGGTAGGAAACAAACAGTACATTACCAGATCCAGGGTAGGCATCAAACCGTGCATTACCAAGTACATGGTATGCATCACACCGTGCATAACCAAACACATAGTAAGCATCACACCAGGCATTACCATGTACAGGCTAGGCATGAAACCGTGCATTACCAAGTACATGGTAGGCATCAAACCGTGCATTACCAAGTACATGGCATGCATCACACCGTGCATAACCAAACACATAGTAAGCATCACACCAGGCATTACCATGTACAGGCTAGGCATGAAACCGTGCATTACCAAGTACATGGTAGGCATCAAACCGTGCATTACCAAGTACATGGCATGCATCACACCGTGCATAACCAAACACATAGTAAGCATCACACCAGGCATTACCATGTACAGGCTAGGCATGAAACCGTGCATTACCAAGTACATGCTTGACAACAAACCGTGCATTACCAAGTATATAGTAGGCATCAAACCATGCATTACCATGTCCATGGTAGGCATCAAATCGTGCATTACCAAGTACATGGTAAGCATCAAACCGTATATTAACAGGTACATGGCAGACAACAAACAGTGTATTACCAAGTATATCGTAGGCATCAATCGGTGCATTACCAAGTACGTGGTAGACATCTAACCGTGCATTATCAATTACATGGTACTCATCTAACTGAACATTACCAAGTACGTGGTAGACATCTAACCGTGCATTACCAAGTGCATGGTAGACATCAAACCGTGCATTACCAAGTACGTGCTAGACATCGAACCGTGCATTATCGATTACATGGTAGGCATCTAACTGAGCATTATCAAGTACGTGGTAGACACCAATACCGTGCATTGTCAAGTGCATGATGGGCATAAAACCTTGCATTACCAGATACATGATAGGCATCCAGGGATGCATTATCAAGTATATGGTAATCAACAAACGTGCATTACCAAGAACATGGTTGACATATAACCGCGCATTACCAAGTAAGTGGTAGACATCTAAATGTACACTATCACATACGTGATAGACATCAACCCGTGCATTACCATGTACATGGTAAGCATCACAGGCATCTAAAACCGTGCATTACCACATATTTGGTAGGCATCATAGATTGCATTAAACGGCACATGGTTGGCAACATACCGTACATTACCAAGTACAGGGTAGGCATCAAACCGTGCATTACCAAGTATATAGTAGGCATCAAACCATGCATTACCAAAGACATAGTAAGCATCACACCGTATATTAACAGGTAAATAGCAGACATCAAACCGTGTATTACCAAGTATATCGTAGGCATCAAATCGTACATTACCATGCCCATGGTACGCATCAAACAGTGCATTACCAAGTACATGGTAGGCATCAAACCGTGCATTACCAAGTATATAGTAGGCATCAAAGCCTGCATTACCATGTCAATGGTAGGCATCAAATCGTGCATTACCAAGTACGTGGTAGACATATAACCGTGCATTATCGATTACATTGCAGGCATCTAAATGAGCATTACCAAGTACGTGGTAGACATCAAAACCGTCAATCACCAAGTATGTGGTAGACATCTAACCGTGCATTATCGATTACATGGTAGTCATCTAAATGTGCATTACCAAGTGCATGGTAGACATCAAACCATGCATTACCAGATACATGATAGGCATCCAGGGATGCATTATCAAGTACATGGTAATCAACAAACCGTGCATTACCAAGAACATGGTTGACATATAACCGCGCATTACCAAGTACGTGGTAGTCATCTGTGTGTTATCACAAACGTGATAGACATCAACTCGTGCATTACCATGTACATGGTAAGCATCAAACCGTGCATTACCAAGTACATATTAAGCATCGCAGGTATCTAAAACCGTGCATTACCACATATTTGGTAGGCTTTCACCGATTGCATAAAACGGCACATGGTTGGCAATAAACCGTACATTACCAAGTACAGGGTAGGCATCAAACCGTGCATTACCAAGTACATGGTAGGCATCACACCGTGCATTACCAAGTCCAGGGTAGGCATGGAACCGTGCATTTCCAAGTACATGCTTGACAACATACCGTGCATTACCAAGTATATAGTAGGCATCAAAACCATGCATTACCATGTCCATGGTCAGCATCAAATCGTGCATTACCAAGTATAAGTACAAGTGTATGGCAGACATCAAACCGTGTATTACCAAGTATATCGTAGGCATCAAATCGTGCATTACCAAGTACGTAGTAGACATCAAGACCATGCATCACCAAGTACGTGGTAGAGATCAAAACCGTGCATTACCAGGTACATGATGGGCATAAAACCTTGCGTTACCAGACACATGATAGGTATCCAGGGGTGCATTATCAAGTATATGGCAAGCATCAAACCGTGCATTACCAAGAACATGGTTGACATATAACCGCGCATTACCAAGTAAGTGGTAGACAGCTAGCTGTGCGTTATCACATACGTGATAGACATCAACCCGTGCATTACCAAGTACATAGTAAGCATCGCAGGCGTGAAACCGTGAATTACCACATATTTGGTAGGCATGACAGAGTGCATTAAACAGCACATGGTAGGCAACAAACCGTATATTACCAAGTACAGGGGAAACATCAAACCGTGCATTACCAAGTACAGCCTATGCATCAAACCTTGCATTACGAAGTACATGGTAAGCATCAAACCGTACATTACCAAGTACATAGCAGGCATCACACCGTGCATTACCAAGTACATAGTAGACATCACACCAGGCATTACCAAGTACATGGTAGGCATCACATCATGAATTAATTCACAGAAATTGTATCTGTTGGAGATGACACTCATTATTATTAGCTGCGATGTATTCATACACCATATAGAAGTGGCAATGGAGGATTTTTTCAAAGCCTGTCTGTAACAGCATATAATAGTGTTTGTAATATATGGACAGGAAATGTAACAGCCAATGGATTATATGGGCTATTGTCATATTTGGATCCTGTGACAAACACATGGAAGAAGAAACATGTTCACAGACTGGCACTGATCTTGAAGTTGAGAAGTCTGACTATACCAAAGGAGCTAGATGCATCCCATTTATGCCATAATAGTTTGTGTGTGAATGTGGATCATCTGATTCTAGAGCGTCATTCCGTTAACAATAATAGGCAGTATTGCAAAGGTTATGGTCATTGCATTAGCCATGGTGACTCTCCAGACTGCATGTTAAAGTTGCAATTGTAATATGGAATAAATTCAGGTATCATGATATATCCTTTATACCCATCCACATACATATCAATTTATGTCTGGCATGGAAGGAATGATGGATGGATGGATGGATGGATGGAGGTGTTGAGTAGCAAGGAGAAAGGAAAGAGTGTGGTCTTTATTTTTGTCGAATGATGGATGGATGGATGGATATGTTGAGTAGCAAGGAGAAAGGAAAGAGTGTGGTCTTTATTTTTGTAGACCAGGCTGGTATGACAGTGCTTTCTTAAATACATTCCTCCCTCCCTCCCTTTCTTCCTTCATTCATTCATTCATTCATTCATTCATTCATTCATTCATTCATTCATTCATTCAGCTAGTCTAGTAAGTCATTTCTTGTCATGGCATGTCATTTTAATTTTGAATTTTTAACTCTTTACTTATTTTGCTTTTTAAGTTCTTTATTTGTGTCTTCATATTCAGAGAAAACTGTTTCGACCTCTCCATAGGTCTCATCAGGTGGTAGTAAGTAACACAACTGCACATGACATGCATTGTGTTACCTACGGATTTCCCCACTACAGTTTTCCCTTCTCTACACTGTGTTCTTCATGGTGTCTTTGAGCACTTTCATTTTACACATGGCATTAAGATAACTTTTTCTACCTGCTGCGTCCATTGGCTCCTGCTAAACCTTTTGCATAGGTGTGATCGCCCTTGGTGTCTAGCAGTCCTGTGCAGTAGTCAGACTTCCTATTGCCTTGCTGTGTTCTGTATCTCAGATGGGACTGTATCATATTTCCCAGTCTTGCTAGAATACGTTTCCTGGTTTGTGGATGCTTTTGATACAAATGATGGTAAGTGCAGTCTTTATCCATTGTCTCCAGTGATCTCAGAGTCCTTATTGAAAGTTTACCTCCCAAGTAAGTCACTTTTATTTTCAGTGATGATCCCAGGCTGTTATTGAGTCTGTGTATTGTTGAATGCACTCGTGCCTCAACGTTCCGGAATAGTTCACATTTTTAGGTAATGAAACACTGATTGATTTGTTCACCGCCTCACATGTCTGTGTGTTTGTGTTCAGTCGCAGTCTCTCTACAACATCACAGGAGAGTTTCATTTTCAGAACTTCGTAAGAATATTCTCATCATTTTCTGTCATGTTGAGAGAAGTCACTTGATGAGGGCCCAGGTATGTTGATTGCATCCACCAGCTGTTAGTACTTCCTCCCCCACAGACCTTTGAATAATGCCGGCATTTTGAGAAGTCCCCTGAATAACAGCGCAGAGTGGCATCCAGTACTTGGGGAAGTTGACATTTAATTTATGTAAATGTCTTGGCTGACAATTTTCTGTATGAGCCTTTTTCCTCCTCTTGTTCTTATTCCTGGAAACATGTTTTCACTAAATATTGCAGAATTACACCGTTTGAACTGTAAAAGACCCAAATGGATGGGATCCGACAGTCGTTCTACTTTCCACATTGGCTGCAGAATGTTTTAAGCATCTTGGAAGCCAGCAGAAGCCTGTGCATCTCCATCTGTTGTAGCATGTCTAATGAGAATCTCTTGCAGCACAAACTATTCTCCCAGTTCTTTTGCCATTTAATATTCTGAATGTAGTGCAACTGGTGACAGATTTGCTGTGCAGTCAACATGGCATCGTGGACATTGCACATCAAAACATTTCCCCTTCAGCCATGCTCCAGTCCAACACAGCTTGTTTTCTACTGTAGTCCCCACAATGTATTGCTTCTCTGTAACACTTTCGCAGGCAATTCCTACAGCTTGTGATGAACTTTGACCAGGTTTCTTTTCATGTCCAAAGGTAATGGCATTGTATCTTGCATCAAAAGCAACATTTATTGGCTCAGGATGCTGAACACCACGCATAACATTAACTTGTCTGACTAGTTTCAGCTTGTATGTCATGTCCATTTCATTGAGCTCCACAGTTGCTTTGTCTACAAGGTTGGAGACCCTTTGCATAGATGTTCTGCTAGGTGGCGGAATGTCAGTGGCTGCAAACAAGTATCTAGCCCTTGTGGAGCCCGTTGGTGTATCTTGTAGTCCAGCTTGACACATCCTATTTATAGCAGCAGGATTTGGGCCAGGTTTATTTGTTTTTATCTCCTCATACAGCTTATACTCTGGTGACTTAAAGCTGCAGTTTTTACACATCATAGTATGCTTCCACGCAAGTCCCCATTTTATTTCATTAGCAATTTGGAACTCTGGTCTGCCACATATGTTGACTTGGTTACTATGGCGATGAATGATATCATTCCACATTTCAACATTTGTTTTCATACAGATCATACGTGTCCCATCGTGCTCATTCACATTTGTCTCTTTCAGGTCCAGTTTTGCTTTGGATGATGGTCGTAGAATGTTTGCAGACACAGGTGTGCCATTTCAGTCTGGTCCCTGAACTGGCTTGAGACCCCCATTTGTCGGCTTTGTCACTGCTATGAGAGAGAACTTGTCTGCATCAATTCTTTTAGTCACTGGAACAGATGCAGCACTGGAACTTAGTAGAGTATCATCAGTCAGATATGTGACTCCTTTGTTATGTGGAATATATCCAGGTTTAAAATAAGTTGTCTTCCTCTTTTTGTACCCTTTCATGGCTTCAGTTACAATAACTGTATGTAAAATACAAGAATAATCCTCACTCTCTCACTTATATAACTAGGAGAAGGCATTCTATCTTGGTTTCAGAGAACTTCACCAACTCTTCAATACTACTGGAAGCCTAACATCTGAAGACTCCTCCCCTTCATGGGTGGAAATGATGTCATGTACTTGGTTAGACCTAGCTTGCGTATTTAGATGCTATAAGATTTCAGGTGTTACCTTTCATTGACAAGCTCTGTTTTAATTGCTTCACAACTGATAAGGAAAACCATTGATGTTTATGACAAAGGAATGGGGAGACTTTGCTATAGAATAAAATTTGTCAACTTCAGGTTTTAAATTTTCATTAACATTTTAGTTAAATTTAAATTTTCATATCCAAATATGTATCATTTTTTAAATTCAATTTTCTAAGAAAGTTAAACAGTCAAGTTTAATTTCTAGTAATTTCCAGATTGGTGTTAGAACTAACAACTAATTACAGTTTATTTGAAGTGTTTATCTTGATTAGCAAAATCACAATTGAACTTTCCGTTTTGTGCAGTTTTGAAAATTTGGCCACTTGGAATTGGCTTGTGCTTGTGTTACAGTGATGTCAGCTAAAAGCCTGTAACTGTCCTATTCATGATTGAAATTCCTTAAAACTTTGCAGCAGTATTTAAGAGACATTGATTTGATCACGGATGGAAGTTTTGTCCATGGAGGTAAAATTGTCTAACCCTATCAGAATCGTGTCGCAGTTAATACTTCCAGTTCAGTACCCACGAATGTAGTTCTAGTCTATTTTTGGAACATTTTTCCCTCTCTCATTTTAGTGGTTATATAAGAGTTTTATTTCTGCTTTTTTGGTAGAGATTTAAAGGTAATTGTTTATTCTTGAGAATATGAGCTCAGGGAGTTGTGTGTATTTCGGCGACAGTGCACAGTGAGTAATACGGTCTTGGTGATGATCCGGAACTGAAATCTGTGTTCTGTCTACATGCTGCTTTGTTGACAGTCCAGCATCTCAAAAAAGAGCAGGTCAACCTTTGACGTGAACTTCACCGTGAAGTTATCTGTGAAGGTATTTTAGATTAACATATGATTTGTATTGATTGTCACACAGTGGAAAGGTCAGTACTGAAAAAGAACATATAGTAAAATTAATTGTGTTCTATGTCCACTTAGCTTTGCTGCCATTTTGAGACGACGGCGCCATTTATACCCGTGTTTCCAGATAAGGAAAGGTTAGTTCATTAGAGCCAGGGCTTCTTGACGGAAAATATTAGACATACATTGGGGACTCGGTTAACTGGAAATGGATACCTAGATATAAATGTTGTAACGCCTTACGCTGTGGATATGCTTGCTGTAGGAGTCAGATCAGGAAATGATGGCAACGTTAAATACAGAGTTGAAGGGTCAATAATTGGGAAAAACTGTTTCATGGATTTACTCCGAGTTAATCATGGAAGCACATAGACAGATCATATATATATATATATATATATATATATATATATATATATATATATATATAATTCAGATATAACGCATGTCAGGCACTACACGGCACAGCCTGGTATTTAGATTCACATTTCATTTATAATTAGATTCTGGGTCAGCATACTTTATATTTAAGATTTTATACAGTAGTAAATAAAAAAACAACATTCTTAGTACAAGTATACTACTTGGCATTAGTTGTGAAACTATTTCCGTTGGATCAAAGTCGTACGTGATTTACTGTTGGTGAGTCTGGGTAAGATTTCTCAACCAATTCTCACCAACAGGTATCAAGTACCATTTAGACTTCTCAAAGCTCTGCAATCTATCTATGCCAGCGTATTCAGTTTACTTGTTCTTTCACAGATTACCGTTCTGCAATTGTTCTCATATAAATGAAAATATAGTTGTACAGGTTTTATATACTGAATACCAAATACTAACATAAATGAAAACATTGCGAACATTGCGAATGATAAATGTTCGAAAAATGTTTCAAATATTGAGGACTCTCTAGTCCATTCCAAAAGAAGGCATGGTTTTGCATGATTCACACGTGCAGGTGGTGTACGCTAGATATTTGTGTATATCAATCATGCATGCACACAAACTATACTAAATCCTAATATCATGTACACAACTATACTAAGTACTATTATCCATGTACACAACTATATTTCGTCATATCATCCATGTACACAACTATACTAAGTCATTTCATCCATGTACACAACTATACTAAGTCATTTCATCCATGTACACAACTATACTAAGTCCTATTATCATGTACACAACTATGATAAGTCAAATTATCATGTACACAAACTATACTAAGTCCTATTATCCATGTATGCAACTATACTAGGTCATATTATCCATGTATGCAACTATACTAAGTCCTTTCATCCATGTACACAACTATATTTCGCCATATTATCCATGTACCCAAGCATGCTAAGTAATATTATCCATGTACACAACTATAATAAATCCTATTATCCATGTACACAGTTATAATAAGTCCTATCATCCATGTACACAACTATACTAAGTCCTATTATCCATGTACACAACTATACTAAGTCCTATTATCCATGTACACAACTATACTAAGTCCTATTATGCATATACACAACCAGACTAAGTCCTATTATCCATGTACAAAACTATAATTCGCCATACTATCCATGTACACAAGCATGCTAAGTCCTATTATCCATGTACACAACTATACTAAGTAATATTATCCATGTACACAACTTTACTAAGTCCTATTATCCATGCACACAACCAGACTAAGTCCTATTATCCATGTACACAACGAGACTAAGTCCTATTATCCATTTACACATATATACTAAGTACTATTATCCATGTACACAGCTATACTAAGTCCTATTATCCATGTACACAATTATAGTAAGTCATATTATCCATGTACACAATTACACTAAGTCCTATTATCCATGTACACAACTATACTAAGCCCTATTATCCATGTAAACAATTATACTAAGTCCTATCATCCATGTACACAACCAGACTAAGTCCTATTATCCATGTACACAACTATACTAAGTACAATTATCCATGTACACAACTATACTAAGTCATATCATCCATGTACACAATTATACTAAGTCATATTTTCCATGTACACAACTAAAATAAGTCCTATTATCCATGTACACAACTATATTAAGTACTATTATCTCTGTACACAAAGTCCTATTATCCATGTACACAATTATACTAAGTCCTATTATCCATGTACACAATTATACTAAGTCCTATTATCCATGTACACAATTATACTAAGTACTATCATCCATGTACACAACCATACTAAGTGCTAATATCCATGTACACGACTATAACAAGTCCTATTATCCATGTACACAATTATACTAAGTCCTATTATCCATATACACAACCAAACTAAGTCCTGTTATCCATGTTCACAACTATGCTAAGTCATATTATCCATGTACACAACCAGATTAAGTCATATTATCCATGTACACAACCAGATTAAGTCCTATTATCCATGTGCACAACTATACTAAGTCATATTATCCATGTACACACCAGACTAAGTCCTATTATCCATGTACACAACCAGACTAAATCTTATTATCCATTTACACAACTATACTACGTGATATTATCCATGTACACAGCTATACTAAGTCCTATCATCCATGTACACAATTATACTAAGTCCTATTATCCATGTACACAACTATACTAAGTACTGTTATCCATGTACACAACCATACTAAGTACTATTATCCATGTATTCAACTATAATAAGTCCTATTATCCATGTACACAATTATACTAAGTCCTATTATCCATATACACAACCAGACTATGTCCTATTATCCCTGTACACAACCAGACTAAGTCCTATTATCCATTTACACAACTATACTACGTCATATTACCCATGTACACAGCTATACTAAGTCCTTTTTTCCATGTACACAAGCATACTAAGTCATATTATCGATCTACACAATTACACTGTCATATTATCCATGTACACAGCTATACTGTCATATTATCCATGTACACAACTATGCTAAGTCGTATTATCCATGTACACAACTATATTAAGTCCTATTATTCATGTACACAATTATACTAAGTCATATTATCCATGTACACAATCAGACTAAGTCCTATTATCCATGTACACAACCAGACTAAGTCCTATTATCCATTTACACAACTATACTAAGTCCTATTATCCATGTACACAACTATACTAAGTCCTATTATCTATCATACTGAACAGTCAGGGACCATGCCAGTCAATACAGCATTTGAACTAAGTGAGAATATAGGAAACAATCCATCAGTTGAAAGGTCAAAGTTCATTGTTTATATTTCCATTTTACAGTTGTCCCGTGCGTTATTTATAAAACTTCTCACATCGTTACAATACATGCTTCGTTAACATTATCACTACCTGTACAACTATGAACAGTCATTAAAATAATAAAAGCATTTTGAACGAACAAGTAATTGATAAATATGTCGTTAGATGAGAGAGAGAGAGAGAGAGAGAGAGGGGAGGGAAGGACTTCTTTCTTGCGTAACTGACATATTTATTGACACTTAATGTAAATAGTTAAGTACATGTGATTGTAAACATTGTAAGACAGTGCCATTCATTAAATAATGTACTGAAGGAACATCGGCCATAGTGAGAAAATGACCGTTATCAGAAAAAGATGTTTGAATCATCACATGACACGTCTGGGCACCACTAATGCGTTCAGTCTATGCTATGGAAAATAATGCCACCTTAGCGTTACTTAATGCAAGAATGGCAAAACATTTGCCTATTATTGAACATAAAGGACACAGACTGTGCAAAGAGTTAGTTGAGCCCAAGTAAAATACTGCTGCTGATATAAAAATGTTGATATCTAAAATTGTAAGGAAATTAATGGGGACGATACTATTATCATATAAGTTTATAATGTTAATAAAATAATATATTTACTGAGCATCTTGAAAATACATAAAATTGCCCGTAAAATAGGTCATCACATATCTGAGATGTTAAGCGCGATAGGTGGCATTATTTGTATAATGTATGCTTTGTTCGATGTAAAGATGTAAAGCTATTAATTTTATTTTATATGATCTCTAAGACGTTTAAAATTCTGGTTTTCTAAGATTGAGACTCATTAAAAAACATATTCCCTTCTTGCGAAAATAAATAAATAAAATTGACATTCTCCTTTAAAGTTACAGTGCAGTGAAGCAAGAGGACACTTATAGGACACCTATATAATATACATATCGCTGATTCTTCTCCATGGTCTTGTGGAGCTATATAAATAGTAAGAAACATATTTTACAACATTGTTAAAATTATGTTGCAACTGGGGAATATATATATATATATATATATATATATATATATATATATATATATATATATATATAACCTCTAACGGTGGGTTACACGCCAAATCTGTCGGGAAATTATTGACCAAATCACACTTCCCATAAATGTCCTTTTGCGATCGTATACACACACACACACACACACACACACATCAAGTATTTTATTTGTCAAGCATTAATATAAGTGTGATAAAAGACTGGTTTAAATATCGACGGTTTTAGATGTACTTTTTATACCTTGAAATGTATAACATAAATATTACTTAACTAAATAGCTATATTTTCAACTTTAAAAATTTAAATGAACATGAAAGAAGTAATATGACCATGAAATCAATAACAAAATAAAAATGGCTTCTTTGATAAATAGTCACATCTAGATTTGAATCTAAATGGTTATTGCCAAATAATCTTGCATTTTGCGGATGACAAGCCAAAAGATTAAGGAATCAGCCTGTGCCAGGCATGTCTCTACTTACTTCTAACTCTTATATGAAACTCATTCGAGTCCCGTTCAGTGCGTTTGCAGTTTGTAAGGGGTTTATTGAACGGGGAGGGGGCTTGCTGAATTCCGAAAGACATGTTTCTCCTTTTTCTAACCCAGCAGTACACATACCCGTCCATCTAGTAGACCACTGTAAGAAGGATAGTGTGTGTGTGTGGGGGGGGGGGGAATCATGGTGTCTACAGTTATTAGTCGGTAATAGTGTGTGTGTGTGGGGGGGGAATCATGGTGTCTACAGTTATTAGTCGGTAATAGTGTGTGTGTGTGGGGGGGAATCATGGTGTCTACAGTTCTTAGTCGGTAATAGTGTGTGTGTGTGGGGGGGGGAATCATGGTGTCTACAGTTATTAGTCGGTAATAGTGTGTGTGTGTGGGGGGGAATCATGGTGTCTACAGTTATTAGTCGGTAATAGTGTGTGTGTGTGTGGGGGGAATCATGGTGTCTACAGTTATTAGTCGGTAATAGTGTGTGTGTGTGGGGGGGGAATCATGGTGTCTACAGTTATTAGTCGGTAATAGTGTGTGTGTGGGGGGGGAATCATGGTGTCTACAGTTATTAGTCGGTAATAGTGTGTGTGTGTGTGGGGGGAATCATGGTGTCTACAGTTATTAGTCGGTAATAGTGTGTGTGTGTGTGGGGGGAATCATGGTGTCTACAGTTATTAGTCGGTAATAGTGTGTGTGTGTGGGGGGGGAATCATGGTGTCTACAGTTATTAGTCGGTAATAGTAGGTCAAAGGATTCACATACACTTACTCTCATGAAATTTCAATGATGTGTACACATTTTAAATCAAACAGGAAGAACGCACATAACAATTAAAATTACGTGCATGTTCTTTCCAGTGTCCAATCCTTTTACATTTTCTTTTGTTGGCATTTACTTGTAGCACAGTTAAATACCGGTAAATTAGTTTTGAAACTTGATGTGTGCGTTTAACGCTGTCACTAATGATAGCAACAATACAAATCAAATTATGGTTGTGATAACCTACGTTTTCTTTTGAAAGTTACTTTCTGCTATTTTTGGGGATTATATATCAGAGAAGCAGACTTAGTGATATATAAGACATTCATTATTAACTCATTTGTTGTGCAGGTCTTCAAAAATTGAATGAATTACAAGGGTGATAGAAGAAATAGATCTGTATATATTAGTATTGATTTCATGGATAGGAAACACGGCAACCAGTATGTTTGATGCAGTATCACTTGTATTCAGTCTTGATACTTGACTTACGTACCAATGGTTTTCCTGTCAACATATTCTATCTTTCGAACAGTTATTAACATGCGTGGCGTATTTGGTTGCCTCCAGTTACATATTCCAGAGTTCCGCAAATTCTATGTCACACTGCCGAACAAAAGTTACATTAATCGTTTATGGTGATTAACTAGTTTATTTATCTGTTGTAGTTATCTGGTGTAGTTCTTTTATTTTTCAGGAAAATTTCCTTATTTTTTATAAAGAATCCTTTCAATCGTATGAATGGTTTATGTCACGATTGTTTCCATATCTAACAAGCCAACAAGTTCGTGAAGAGAGTGTCATTTTAAACCAATGGTGTGGAGACCATCAACAGTAAAAGTGCAATAATAGCATGGGTTCAAAAGAAATGATCAATGACCTTGACATGATAGACTCGTGAAGAAGGATTCATAGTAACAGTTCATGAACACAGACTTTCTGAGTTACTTAATGCTGTAGGAATTTGAATGTATATAGAGATACATACGGTAGTATAGTGCCTATAACTACGCATGTGTAAATTTGCCAAGTGTTTAATTATAGAGAATATGACACAAAGTGCCCATAAGTACGTGGGTGTAATATTCGATAAAAGCATAGTTATATATGTTATAAGTGCCGATAATTACGTGGTTGCAGCCTACCCCAGAAAATAGCTTTAGATGATAAAAAAGTGCTTATGAATTCGTCAGTGTAATGTTGCCCAAAGGATAAAAGGTGCCTAATAAAACTGAGTACAAATCCAATATCGTGCCTGGACAGTTTCGTGAAAACAAGGGGTCTGTCTGTCTGTCTGTCTCTCTGTCTGTCTGTCTGTCTCTCTCTCTCTCTCTCTCTCTCTCTCTATATATATATATATATATATATATATACCTTTTCAGAAACTTGTGACCAGCTGGCCAGCATGAAGTACGCTGTTTGTCATGTATATCACTTAGACAGTAGGATCAATATCATATCTGATTTGTATGTTTTGTAATGCACAAGTTTCTGGTTGTTACAAACACTGGATATAGAAAGCAAGCACGTTTAGCATATCCATCCCATTAAGAATAAATTTTGTCGAATTAATTGTTGTTGTTGTAGGGTTTAACAACATTTTTCAGCACATGATAGGCTATACATGGAGGCCAGTATTAATGGTGGAGGAAGAACCCGGGAAAACACCAGAAAGAACCACAGTAGTATAGGGGGTTAGTTTAGCCTCAATAGGAATTAGCATTACAGAGGCCCCCTTGGGCAAGTTTAGCCTCAATCGAAATTTAACATTAACCACCCTGGGCAAGTTTAGCCTCAGTGGAAATTTAACATGGGCAAAAAACCCTGGGCAAGTTTAGCCTCAGTGGAATTTAACATTGGAAGAAAAAGACATTTGGGCATGTTGAGCCTCAAGGGGAAATGGAATAGGGTTGGGACCCTATTTTTTAAAGAAAAAAAAGGGTAGGCAATGGAAAGTCAGTCTCTTTTCGAGAAATAGGAGTGGCCCTGAAAAGGGCCTTTGGTTTTATGTTAATTTTAACACAGACGGCATCTGTCACATCTTCTTCTTAAACTCCTTCTAACTGCAGGTCCATACACAAGTACCCTCTTGAGGCATCCTTGTCTTTCTATGTAAACTCTTCTCATCCATAGACTAGTATCTGTCCTATCGACAACAGTCCACTTGGATCGGACATACATGGGTGTGTCCGTCCTGAACATCATTGTTGACACAAGGGTGGAAGATTGAACGTCGGTCCACATCTTGAGGCTCCGAGAACAGGTGAGTGATTGCGCTGAACTGCGCTTATTTATAGGGAGAGGAAGGATTGAAACGGATTGAGTTCATTGACCAATCCAAACACGCGTGACAAAATTCAGTCAGCCCGCATCCAATCCGAAGAGAGCAGTCTGTGACGTCACGTGGTCTATATAGATTCGCTAGCGTCTGTGTGCAGTCAATCTATGCGACAGTGATTCAACATGACGGAAACTCAGAAAACGATTCACTTGGGTGCACCAGCAGTGGAGACCGCCCAAGGGAACCCGGACTTACTTTCAGAAGAGATACATTGGGATTTTGTGGATTTTCTTACCTCGCAACAATTTGTTCCGGAACCTTCGTCTCCTTCTTCATTACCGCAAGTGGAGAATTTTAGACAGAGGCACAAAGAAGAATTGGAGAAATTTATACAACGACAAAAGGAAGCTGAATAAGCTTTTCTCCTACAGCAACAGCAACAGCAACAAGAAGAGGTAAGAAAAAAACAACAAGAAGAAGTAGCAGCAAAGAAACAAGAGGGTGAAAATCAAACCGTCACGGTACTGTTGCACATTTTAGCGGAGTTAAGAAGTCTGAAACAAATGTATCAGACTTCTTTATTACGACCGAAGAGAATACGACCTTCCCGAGCTAAACACGCCAACCCTGTGACTAAGCCTACCGTACCACCCTTAGTGATTTCAACCAAATCACCATCATCAGAAGTAGGCCTCGGCCGTGGCAAAGGCTTAAGGCAGTTAAAGTTGATTGCTTAAACTCACCCCTACACCAAAAAAACCAAAGGCCCTTTTCAGGGCCACCCACGTCTCTCGAAAAGAAATACAATTTCAATTGCCCATAACTCAAAAAAAAAATCAACCCATTTTACCCCTATAGTACGTGTATATGAGTGCGTGAGTGTAGCTTCTTATTTTAAAATCAAAACTCAAAGACACTTACCTTATATAATTAATGTATTCTTTTCTCAATAGTTACAATCTAATTCACAATTCACAACAGAACACTTTAGAAAGTACATTCACTTCTTCTGTTTCTTTTTTTTTACTCTCTCTGTTTTTTCAATTTCTTCACCGTCACAGTCTTTTTCTCCTCTTCCTCCTCACTTTCTTCCCTTCTTCTTTTCTTCTCCTGTTTCTTTTTCTTCACCTGGCTGCTTTCTTCCTCTGAAGAATCCCTCTCTTCTGAAGAATCCCTCTTTTCTTCTGGCTCCTCTTGTTTCTTTTTTGGGCAATCTGGAGACCAATGTTCTTTTTCTTTACAATAATAACAGGTATCTTGACTTTTGTCTTTTCTAGCCCCTGTTTTTCTTTTTTGACGGTCTGGACACTCTGAAGACCAATGCCCTTTCTTTCGACAGATATAGCAAGTATCTTGACTTTTATCTCGAAAGGAAGGAGAGTATTCCGTCGGCTGGTCTGAAGAGAATTTTCTAATGACCCCTCACAAAGCTCTGATGAAACGTTCGATTTGGCTAGTCTCTTCCATCGTTGTGCTCGGTTTGAGAGTGAAATGATTAGTGAAAGGACAAGACACACCCTTTTATATACGCTGGTCTGCCATGACTATAAATTAGTCTACGGTGTTTAAACTTGAGTCATTTGACGTTTTGCACTCAAGATGAAACGATCCTATTCATTCGAGAAGAAAGAAGAAGAAAGTAAGAGGCAGAAACGTGATCTATCGCCTCGTACCAGGGCTGAAGTCTTGGCACAAATTCATGCCAGTGATTTTGAAGAGGACATGAGTGAACCAGAATTCGAACCCTCTAAACAAAGTTCACCACCCTTAGTCAACCCTGAAAAGTACTATTCCATTCGAGAGACGGAAAAGCGCTCCTCTAGAAAATTTAGAACCACGGCTTACAAATACTCGGTGAAGTTTAAAGATTTCAAGGCTGAAGTACCGTTAGAGAAAGCAGAAGGGTTCATCACTTGGGTGTGGGATTCTTTGCTCACCGCACTCAAGCGACAATGTCAACCCAAAGAAGACGATCGCTTGAGACTTTCCATACAACACGACGGTTTGAAATCCCCTGTTTGGATCGAGTTTAGCAGACCCGCAGAACTAACTGCTTCCAAAGTCATGGACAAGATTCAACACGTGCAACAATCTAATGACCAGTTTGAATAATACCAACCCCGAGTACATCACCGATGGAAAAGCCACACTGGACATGACCCACGTATCTCCTCCTCAAGGGACCGGACAAAGCAATAAGGTGTTACTGGTGAACGACCTTCGTAGCACCAAAAGGAGTCTCGTCCAAATTCACAATTCTCAAGACCAGATGTGTTTAGCCCGAGCCATCGTGGTGGGACGAACCTATGCCAACAAGAACGACACGACAGAATGGAAAAGAGCCTGGAAAACTATTCGACAATCGGACCGAGTCAAACAACGAAACGAAGCATAACTCCTTTTACAACAAGCCGACTTGCCCAAAGACACACCCTGTGGCATTCCTGAGATGCAAAAATTGCAAGATGCCCTAGCTCCACGCTACACCTTGAAAGTGCACCCTCAAGAAGTGCGCGGACCTCTGTTGTTTCGAGGGAAAGACTTTAAGGACGGAAAATACATTCATGTCTATTATCACGATGACCATTTCGATACCATTACCAGTATCACTGCATTTCTGCGATACAGTTATTACTGTGAGAAATGTGACTGTGGCTATAACAATCGAGAGCAACACAAACATTGCGGATTGAAATGCTCAGGATGTTTGGCCTCTCCACCCTGTCTGAGCGAAGGACAAGAAAGAGTACATTGTCCTGCTTGTCTGCGTACGTTTGTCAGCCCTGCCTGTTACCAACAACATCTCAAGACGCAAGGTTCACAGCAGAAATGTGCTTGTCAACTCCTGAAATTGTGCCCTACGTGTGGACAAGGCCTACGTACCAATAATGCCAAGGCACACGTATGTTCAGGAAAGAAAAAATGTCACATTTGTCATCACATCGTGGACTTGGAACACCAATGCTACGTGCAAAAATACCAACCCCCACCAAAGAAAGAGGACGGTCAAAAGAAGAAAGGCAATTTCATCTTTTTCGATTTCGAATGCATGCAAGAGACTGGCATTCACATTCCTAATTTCTGCGTGGCTCATCGAGCGTGCGAGAAGTGCATTCAAGAACCTATTTTCAGTCATTGCCCTCACTGCAGCAAGATTCCCAGAGGGCGTGAAAAAATCTTTCGAGGACCGAACACGTTAGCCGATTTTACCAAATGGGTCTTAGACCCCATCGACAAGACGTGGAGCCAAGAGGACATCGAACGTTACGGAGATTGTCATCGTCATGCCACAGTGATGGCTCACAATTTCTCCGGATAAGATGGACAGTTTCTTTTGAGGTATTATACGGAACAAGGCATAGAACGTCCTAAAGTGACTTTTAAAGGAGCCAAAATCATTTTCATGCAAGTGGGACAAGTGCAGTTTAAAGATTCGATGAGCTATTTGGCCATGCCTTTGAGTCGAATGCCTAAAACGTTTGGAATGACAGAAATGGCTAAAGGTTATTTTCCTCACTTTTTCAATACGGAAGCCAATCAACATGCCGTTCTACCCCATTTGCCTGAGGATCACTATTACGACCCCGACAACATGGGTACCGAACAACGAGAAGCTTTCTACGCTTGGTACCAGGCTCACGCCTCAGACCCTTTCGACTTTCAGGAAGAAATGTTAAGGTATTGTCGTTCCGATGTGGACAATTTACGGCGTTGCTGTGGAAAATTTCGAGAACTGTTCATGGAACACGGAGGGGTCGATCCTTTGAAAGAAGCTTGCACCATTGCCAAGGCGTGTTCCTTAGTGTACCGGCAACGATTCATGCCTGACAACACCGTGGCTGTCATCAGTCCTCAAACGACCAACTATGTCAAACGTCAATACTCGGTCAAAGCCCTACGTTGGTTACATTACTTGTGCGACAAGGAAGACAAATGGATTCAGCATGCCCGCAACGGAGGAGGCGAAAAGACCATCGGAACTCATTCGGTCGATGGCTGGGACTTAGAAAACCCCAAGATCGTGTACGAGTTTAACGGTTGCTTATTTCACGGATGTCCCGTCTGTTACCCTGACCGTGGCACTAAAAATCAGTTTTTACAACGAACCATGGAAGACTTGTACCAGGCCACTTGTCACCGACGCCTAAAGTTAGAACAGCAAGGATACCAAGTGGTGGAAATGTGGGAACACGAGTACGATCACCGTTTGAAAATCGATCCCGAATTTAAACGCCTCCTGGAAAGTTACCAGTTCATGGACCCGCTGAACCCGAGGGATAGTTTGTACGGAGTTGGAACCAATGCCACCTGTTTGCTGTACCAAGCCGACGAAGAGAAAGGAGAAGAAATCAAATACTTGGACGTGTGTTCGCTGTATCCCTACGTGTGCAAATATTGTCACTTTCCTGTAGGGCAACCGCAATTGTTGCCGGAACACATCGACCTGAAAAACATTCGAAAACACGAAGGTCTGATCAAGTGCAAAGTTTTGCCTTCCACGGACTTGTACCATCCCGTGCTACCTCACCATTGCCAAGACAAACTGATGTTTCCTTTGTGTCGTACTTGTGCCGAAACGTGCAACCAAGATCAGCCTTGTCAGCACACCCAGGAAGAACGGGCTTTGACGGGGACGTGGGTCAGCGTAGAATTGTTCAAAACTTTGGACATGGGATACCAACTGTTAGAAGTGTACGAAATTTGTCACTTTCCCAAGACACAACAATACCACAAAGATGACCCCATGCAGAAACGCATTTTCGCCGACTACGTGGATGCCTTTTTGAAACTGAAGCAAGAAGGCAGCGGCTATCCTTCCTGGTGTCACACTACCGAAGACCAAAAGACATTCAAAGAGAAATACTATGAACAAAAAGGTATTCCTTTAGACCACATCGAGAAAAACGAAGGCAGGCGATCGTTTGCCAAAGTGATGTTAAACTGCTTGTGGGATAAAATGGCACAACGACCGTGTTTACCCAAGACTGAATATTTGACAGAACCTTCCCGCTACTTCCAGATGATTCACGACAAAACCAAATACATGAAACACGTGGACGTCGTTCGCGAGGATTTGATCTTGGTCAATTACGAAGAAGATCTGGACTTTGTACAAGACGACCCTTTTGGAAATGTCATCATTGCGGCTTACGTGACAGCTCATGCTCGCTTAAAATTGTACGAAGCTTTAGAACTGTTAGGGGAACGCGTCCTGTACTTTGACACGGACAGTTGCATTTACATCCATCACCCGAGTCAACAGCACCCTGACATCGAAGGAGACCGTTTAGGAGCCTGGACAAACGAGCATCCTGACGACAAGATTCTAAGTTCCGCGAGTGGTGGTCCTAAAAATTACGGTTACGAATGCCGGGACAAACAAGGAGAAGTGCACACGCAGTGCAAAGTGAAAGGATTAACTCTGAATTATCGTACCAGTCGAGTGGTGAACTTTAGGGTATTGAAAGAAGCCTTGCAGTCTGGAAAAGATGAACACTTTAAAGTGACCACCTATCAACCGAACAAGATTGTGCGTTTACCCACTCACCACATCGTCAGTCGACCCTTGGAAAAAGTCTATCAAATCGTGTACCAGAAGCGAGTGCGACTGCCCAATCATTTCACTTTGCCGTATGGACATGTTGGTATAAAACTTTGGTTGTAACCGGATAGCCACCCACTAGAAGGATGACTTCGCCACAGCAAGAATCGAGTGAGAAACCCGATGAGAACTCCAAGTTCAAACCCTACCATTTTCCAGTCTTCTTGCCTGACTATTGTGATTGTGCCCGTCGATTGGACACGTTTCAAGCATGGCCTACGAATAGGAAAGGATTACCTTCTTCGCATATTTTAGCTAGAACAGGATTTGTCTACTTGTGACCTGAGTCAGGATTGGGATATGAAGTACAGTGTTTCGCTTGTGTTCTGAAGTTACGAATGGATCTATGTATCTATAAAGATTCAGCTATTCTGGAACATACTCGATGGTCTCCGCACTGCCCTTACCTTTCTATGGCCTTTCCACCCATGACATTACGGTACAATGATGACGGTACCTTAGAGACGGTACCCTCCAAAACAAGACATAAAAAACATAAAAAAGGAACGATGTACAAGCTTGAGACTGCATTGCGACTAGTATAAAAAGGGGCTATTGTCAAGGTTCCCTACTGGAGAACGAAGATGTCTAGTTAGAAATTACCTTTATTGCTTCCGAAACAAAGAGACTATAAAATCGAGCTGCCATGACACGACTTATGTCACATGTTATTGAACAGATTCCGTGGAAGGAACTCAATGACCATATTCAAACCGTGGATCATTACCATCAAGTTTTACAAGAACTGTATCCATTAAATTTGGGTCGACAAGTGCTGTTTGTCTTAGTGACTTGTTTTCTGGGATTTCGTTTACCAGCCGATTCCTTGAGGTCTCTTTACGAACAGTACTTACCACCTCATTCAACATGAAAGTGAAGCCTTTAAATGTTCACGAGAGACTCCTTTTGCTCAAAGCCTTACGTTTTCATCTGGATACTTCTCGACCTCTACGGGAAAAAAAGATTCGTCAACTTTTAGCTACCCAAGACGTGTATGACGATGTGTGTGTAGCTTGTGACTTACACCCCCATTGGACAGATGTCCGTGCCTGGAAAAAATGGGATTTTGAGGCTTGGACCCAAGAAGTGGCCCAGTATGCTCAAAAGTTGTGATCCTTCCTTTCAACGTGCAAAGAAAAAAGTTACTTTTCAACCTGTGTTAGTGACGGTGCCAGAAGAACCCGTCACCCAGGACAGGACTGTCGTGGACAGGCCTGAAAGACACTTTCGGGAGGACACTTGTGTGACCTTACCCCCTATAGAACTGGTCAGAACTTTACCCAAAACATGTTGTACAGACACTTGTTTTTATTCCACGTTAATGGTTATCATGTGCCTTTTATCCTTGTACTTAAGCCTTTGGCTTTTATGTATTTTTGTCTTTCGTATTCATGTTTAAAACATTCAATAAACGTGTTCTGAAAAAAGTATATAAACTCTCGTCTTGTTTGTTTTTGTGTCACAAGTGACATTCCTGACTCTAAGGCTACCTCTGCTGTCTCTGCTCCCGCTTCCTCCACTGTCAAAGTCATCGACAAACACTTAGATCGTGCCAGTTGGGGGCTTTGTGTCTTCGCCATCCCTTTAACATGCTCATTGCTGGACCTAGCTGTTCAGGCAAAACCGAATTTGTCAAACGTTTGATCGAACATAAACATCATTTGATCGATCGACCACCTCAGCGGATCGTGTGGTGTTACAAAGAGTGGCAATCGGCGTACAGCCTCTTGCGAGAAAGTCAAGGCGATTCCATCGTGTTTGTGGAAGGCATTCCTAAAGAAGACGACGGCATCGTCTCTGACTCCCGTCAAACCCATTTGGTCATTTTTGACGACATGTTAGGAGAAGACGAAGAAGAAATTAAACTGTGGTTCACGCGCAAAGGGCATCACCGTAATGCCAGTGTCGTTTACATCACCCAAAATTTGTTTCAACAAAGTAAAGCCCATCGCACCATCAGTCTCAATGCGCATTACGTGGTCTTGTTTAAAAGCCCTCGAGATAAATCGCAAGTGCAAGTCTTAACCAAACAGTTAGGAACTCCTTGGCTGACTCGGGCGTACGACGATGCCACTCAAACTCCACACGCCTATTTACTCGTCGATTTGAAACCTACGACCCCCGAGGATTTGCGATTTCGTACCCACTTGTTTCACCACTGGTGCCAAGACGGAAGGTCTGTCCTGTACACGTCTCCGTCTTCGACTTAATTTCACTCCACAAAAAAAATCTATAAAATCCTCAGACCCTTTTCGTCTGTCTCACACACATTTTGAACATGACGTCCCTTCAGTCGCATCTTCCCGTCAAATTGATTCGTGCCTTGTATGGCATCAGTCGAGAAAAAAATCCACAAATACGAGCTCGTGTCTTAGAAGCTAGTCTCAGAGAAGTCTTGCGATGGTTCACGGTGACGGCACGTCAATTACTCCAAGGGATCATTCAGATTCCTCATCAAACCAAACGCTTTTTTGATCGAAACAAAGTCGCTTTGACCCAACTGGCCGATCCCCGCATCGACACTCAAACCAAAAAACAAATCATTTTGAAACCTGTAGGGAGCGGTACTCTAGGAGAGGTCATCATTCGCGCTCTCTTAAGATGGGACCCTAATGCCCCCAAACTTCTCCCCAAGAAAAAAGTCAAAGGAAGCCCCAAGAAGAAGAAAAAGACCAGGTCCCCAAGGAGAACTTCTCCAGTGGCGGGACCCTCCACTTACCAGACATCACCCCGGAAAAAGAAAAGAAGCCCCCACAAAAAGAAACAGAGAAAAAGTCCCCAGAAAAAGAAAAATCCACAGAAGAAAACTATTCGCAAGAGATGCACTTCTTCGGCCAGGACGCAACCTTACACTCGCAAACCACGACCTGCCACGACGGTGACTGCGTCTCCGGCAGACCCACGTTCACCCACTACTCCATTGATGACACCAAGAACTGAAGAGTACTTGGAGACGTTGATCACACCAAGAACTTCTCCGTTGATGACCCCAAGAAGAACTTCCCCAGTGGCAGGACCATCCAATTTAGTGGCAGTGGCTGCTGCACACAAAGTACCTTCTCCCAAAATCAAAGTCCAAGAAAGATCGGGCATGTTACAAAGTTTACTGGATTTGTCCAAGCAAGAACTGGCTCGATTTAGTCCGTTGCGTACCCCTGCACGACGTGTCATGCCTGTCCTCAAACTGATACGACGTAAAGACAATCAGTGGCGACGCGTTCCAGTATAAAAAAGGTGTGTCACCAAGTCGGGGTATCAGTGTTTTTGGTGCTGAAGACTCAAAGATGTCACCCTCCAGAAAACATCCCTCTTCTAAACAACAACAAGGAAAGAAAGGAAAAGGACTGCCTCCTCGTTTAGTCAAACATGGGGACATGTTATCTGTCCTGTCCAAAGCTTCTCCACCTCTACGAAAAAAACTCATTCAATCAGCCTCCAAAGAGGTCATCGATACCATGTGCGAATGTTGTTTGAACGTCTTGAAAGGCACGATCCTTTGTCCAAACACCAGAAACAATGCTTAGGCAAACATCGTCACGTTCTTCGCCAAATGGTTCAAAAGAAAATTCCCATTCGTCAAAAGAAGAAGATGTTGGTCCAACGTGGAGGCATTTTACCCCTCTTGTTAGGCCCCTTACTGAAAGGAGTCTTGGGAACCATGTTGGAAGGACTGGTGGGAGCAAGATAAAAAGGCCCTCGGAAGTCCCAAGATCTCAGAATCGACCCCTGACAACCCCATGGAAGGAAGAAAACTAGCTTTAGTGCCTTACAAACGATGGATGGAATATCATCGTTGGCAAGAACAACGCACCCCGCATTTACCTCCCAATCCCCATTTGAGCGAGATGTCCCAGTTACAACACGAACTGCATTCCTTGATGGATCGCCAAGATTTGTCCGAAACAGAAAAATCGCAAAAGTACGGTCAACTCTTGCAACGACTGCAACTCTTTCACCAGAAAGCTTTAGACGAAACAGCTCTACCCACTCTGAATGATTTTAAGACCTTGATGAAAAGTCCAGCACCATCATCACTACCACCACCACCACCACCACTACTACCATCCCCAGGGGTCACCAGAGATGCTACCCCACGAAGACCTCAGGAAGAAGAGATGCGAGAAGTGTTTCAAACACCGTCAGCAGCTCCCATTTCGAGTAAGATTGCAGCATCCTTGTTGACCCCGTCCCCCACACTCCAACGAGAAGAAATGAAAGCTTGGGTTAAAAGGATGATGTCCACTCCTCCTTCGACAGAAGTGAAAAAGAAAGAAGGGAAACCAGAAGTGAAAAAAGAAAAGAAGACCAAAGCCATTCCATTGATACCTCCACCACCACTTCGACTTCTAATCCCGTAGCGCATCGGACACGTAAATCCGTTTCTAAACCACCCTTTCGTCCCACCCAAAGTAGCATCACCGAAGAGTGGGTGACTTATTAACACACAAAAATGGAAAAAGTCTTAGCCAGCATTTACTACGATCCCTCCCATCCTGCAGGTTACGCAGGAGTTCAAAAATTGTATCGTGCTGCCAAAACTCGACTGAAAAGTATCCGTTTACCTCAAGTGCAACGATGGTTACAAGAACAAGCTACCTACACTTTACACAAACCCATTCGACGCAAGTTTGCCAGAGGTCGCACCCGAGTGGAAGGCATCGATCATCAATGGCAAGCCGATTTAGCCGATGTCTCTCATTTGGCCAGCTACAATCGTAGCTACAAATATTTGTTTTGTGTCATGGACGTCTTTTCCAAATTTGCCTGGGTCGTGCCCTTGACTTCCAAATCGAGCAGCGAGTTAGTGCGAGCCCTGCAACGGGTGTTGAAACAAAGCGGTCGTCACCCTCTTTGATGGCAAACGGACAAAGGCACTGAATTTCTGAACCAAACTTTCCAAAAAGAATTAAAGAAACGTGACATTCATTTTTTTACCACCGAGAATCCCGAAACCAAAGCCAGCATCGTGGAACGTTTTCAACGCACTTTGAAAGAACGCATGTGGAAATATTTTACGCATCACCGCACTCTGAAGTACATCGACATCTTACCGCACCTGGTGCAAGCGTACAACCAATCTTACCATCGAAGCATCGGACGTGCCGCGCAAGAAGTGACTCCCGACAACGAAGTGCTGGTGTTTGAGCGCCTGTTTGGTACGCCCCCGACGAGGGCTGTCCTCAAGAAAAGTGGAGAGTTGACCGTAGGAGATTGGGTGCGCATTGGCAAAACCAAACGCACTTTCGACAAAGGTTACTTACCTAACTGGACGACCGAATTGTTTCGCGTCACTGGACGAGTGCATGGCCGTCATTCTGCCGTCTATAAATTGGAAGACATGAACGGAGAAGTGCTCAAAGGAACGTTTTATTTGCCCGAGTTACAACGTGTGACCAAAAAAGAAGACGACGTGTACGACATCGAAAGCATTCTCGAACGCAGAACCCGTAAAGTGGGCAAACGACGTGTCAAAGAAGTCAAAGTACGTTGGAAAGGATATCCACCCAGTTTTGATTCTTGGATCGACGCTTCGCAAGTCATCGACTATAAAAAGAAGTGACCATCATGCCCTTTCACACAGACGCAGCTACGTCGACCACTCCTTCACCCAGTTCTTCTGTGCAAGATTTACAAAAACAACCCTTGTGGGTGTGGTGTGGAGAACGTGTGCCTAAAACGCAAATCGTCTTTTTCTGCCAAATCTTCGTGGTGTATTGTGTCATCGGGGCAGACATCGCCAAACTTAAGTTTGCAACAAGGAGACAAACAATTGTGGACCATTTTATTGAGCAGTTGCATCGGTTACTTGCTTCCCAATCCCTCCCTGAAATTCTCCTCGAACGGGAACCACGGGAACCTTGTGTCCAGTGCCAGTGCCAGTCACCACTCCAATAACAACCACAACCAGAACCCCATTTTGGGCCGAGACACGCCTCTGACGTCCAGTAACCCCTCGGACAGCCACAGAACTCTGGAATTATGAGTCACCAAAACCAATTTTACTTAACCTTACCCAGTGACAGTTCCATGGAGGTGTTTCCCAACAACACGTTGTGCTGTTACACGGCCAAATTACCTCAGCCCATCCCATTAGATCACGAAGCCCATTGGGAAGTGGCTTTAGTGGAAATCATTCACCCGTCCCAAGTCCACAATGTCCTTCCCAATCAAAATAAATTTGATGTGGAAGTTCATGACGAGTCAATGCAAAAGTACTTGAATACACATGTCAAATATGATCACAAAACCTATGGTGACAAAACTCAAAAGTGGACCTACCACTTGTTCGTTCCCCCAGGCTATTATTTTAGTGGTCAACATTTGGTGAGCACCATAGCCTCCAGGTTGAATTTCGTGTTTCTGAAAGCTTTGGAAAGTGTCAAAAAAAGGGTCACCATGGAATACCACAAAGCAGCTCGTCGCTTGTTGATGAAATTTGACGGGAGTAAAATCTTGTCCATTTTATTTTGTCGTGAATTATTTGACATGTTGGGCGGAGACATGGACCTAAGAATGACCATGCTCAAGAAAAACGAATTACCAGTCATTTATGACAACGAGTCTTTTACCAAGTTATTTCGTGCCCCGGTAGAACTGAACCAAGGACTGAATTTGATGTTAATGTACTCCGATGTGCTGGAGTATAACGTGGTGGGACACACCTCCGTGCCGTTACTGCGTGTCATTCCTTTCAAAGTGGATTCTGCCACGGTCACTGACGAGGAAGGTGGAAACACTTACCACGTTCACCGCGAATTTGTACATCCTCACTATTTGCCTGTCAGTAAGTCGTATTTGGACACGGTCAACATTGCCATACAAGGAGATTAGGGGCAAAATATTCCATTCACCAAAGGAAAAGTCACGGTGAAACTCCATTTTCGAAAACGGTTCTCTCACGACTCGTAAGTCATGTATCCAGTGTACCGAGGGGTTGCTCGACAGCGAGGACACGGTTTTGGAGATATGTTAAAATCGGCTTTTCGTTCGGTGGCTCCGGTGTTGAAACCGATGGTGACACGCGGATTGCACGCCTTGAAAGATGCGGAACTGACACAAGGCAAAGAATTTCTCCAAAATGTCATCATCGACAAACAAAACCCCAAAGAAGCTTTCATGAGGGCAGGCAAAAATGTCTTGCTGCAAACGGATAAAGACCTTTTGGGCCGACGAGAAACACCTATAAATGCCCTGCACGCTACCGAGTCAATCATTCAGCAAGGACAAGGCAGAAAGAGACGACGAAGAAAACACCCTTTCACCAGACTTCACACGTCTAACGCTAGAAAGACAAAGAAAAGAAGAACCGTTCGAGACTTATACGTTTACGATTATTGAGAAAGAACAAAAAAATGATGCACCGAGAGTCTTGCGCTTGTTCCAAGTCGGAACTGGATCTGTTTGCCATGCCACCCACCATGATGACCATGCAAGAATCCCAATGGGTGGAATTTCACCCGGTCTCCTCTTTGACAGATTCTGCTCCCATCGAGTTTGACATCAAAGGTCAGCCCGAAGATTACATCGATCTGAATAGCAGTTACCTGTATTTGAAAGTCAAAGTGATCAAAACGGACAACACCAATCCTGGAGCCAATGATAGGGTAGCGCCCGTCAACAATTTCATGCATTCCTTGTTCAGCGAAGTGGACTTGTACTTGAATAACAAACTGGTCAGCAGCAGCATGGATACTTACCCGTATCGTGCCTACCTGGAAAATCTCTTGACGTACGGAAAAGAAGCCAAGAATACTCATCTGGATGCTTGCGTGGTATGGAAACCTGACACGACAGGCACGTTTAACGACACAGCCCTGACAGAAGAGGAAAATCTTCACAATGTGGGGTTTAACACACGTAGAGATAAAATTCTGCAAGGGCGACGTTTAGAACTGATGGATCGTTTCCATTTGGACATGTGGTTACAAAAATGTATTTGCTGAACGGGGTGGATATCCGCCTGAGACTGAATCGTAGCACTGCTGCTTTCCATTTGATGGCCCATAACAACGAATACAAAACTGTTATCCAAGAAGCCAGGTTCTACGTACGACCTGTGGAAGTGTTACCCAAAGTGGGAAACGACGTCAGTCAGACGTTGAGCAGAACCACCGCCAAGTATCCTATCCGACGCGTGGAAGTGAAAACGTTCACGATTCCCACTGGACAGCGATCCATGATCGAAGATCATCTGTTCCAAGGACAGTTACCCAAACGTTTGATCGTTGGTATCGTCAGGAATTCATCTTTCAATGGAGTCCACAACGAAAATCCTTTTGATTTTCAACACTTTGGCGTGTCCAAGATTGAAGTCAGTCGCGATGGCAAGGCCTTGTGTACCCAACCCTTTGAGCCTAACTTTACCCAGAACAATTACTTGAGGTCGTACTTGTCCCTGTACGAAGCCACGGGACAGTTAGGAACCAACACCAGTCATTGCATTACGCACGAGGATTGTGTAGGAGGCTATGCTTTGTGGGGTTTTCATTTCACTCCAGACCACGGCAGCGACGAGGGACATTTCCACCCTATAAAATCCGGACAGATTCGTGTGGAACTTCAGTTTGCAATCCGAGACCCTGTTAATCCAACGTTGAACGTCCTCCTGTATGCAGAATTCGACAATACGATAGAAATCAACAGTTTGAGAGAAGTCATTCTAGATTATTAGAAGCCATGGAAGAGTGTTATCCCTCTTTACCTAGTGGAGAAACTTTGCCGGTCTGAAGGTCAAAGGTTAGAAGGAACAATTTTATCGTTATCGTTCAGTAGCGCATATATCTCTTTGACTTAAATCATCAAACACAAAACTGTTCATTTGGGTCAGTCCAAAACGTTTTCATGTTGGTGTCATACAAACAGGCAATCACTGAACTTATGTGATTATCAAGCAATCACTTTATACACAATGGGTAAAATATTTTGAGTATGACGTCGCAAATTTACTATTCCATTTGAAACAAGTAGGTAAATCTGACCTATATTTAGATGTTACCCGTTTTCTGTGCGTTTACCCGCACTCGCGAAAGAGAGTCTGTGTTCAAAGAAACAACATGCTAATTTTACATTTTAATTCACTTAATTAGATATTAAATAACGTCTTGTACAATTCATTTACTATCAAAATTAAAATCCAGTTACCCTATTCTAAAATGGATTCGTCTCCTGCAACGTCATAATCAAAACCTCATACTCGTTGAATTGTTCGCATGATATCTATAGACAAACATATTGGAATGCTCCACTTGTAACAATTACAAATATACAACTTTCTGGTGATTTAAAATGTATGTGCTTAAATCCTGTTTGGCAAGTGTCCCGTGTCCATTAATATTTCTGATACTCAATTTGTTTTGTATAGTGGTGAAGAGACCTTATGTACATTTTTGTTTATTTGATTTACATAAGATATTGCCATCGCCTTCCTCTTTGACAGAACGGACCTGAAACGTAAACTTGTTTATGTCACCACTTCCTCCACAAAAATCAAACGAAAAACAAAACCACCCGTATAAAAATCTTTTGACAATTATAGTTCAAAAGTCCAGTAAAATCAACATTTGCTATTATACAGAATGTGGACACATCCACGTGACTTTGTTTTACCTCGCCGTTAAATAATAGTTGTATGGTACTCGGTCAATCCACGTAGCCTTGATCTAGCTATCATTTTGAGAAGACAACGCCATTTATGCCCGTGTTTCTAGACATGGAAAAGTTAGTTCATTAGAGCCAAGAGTTCTTGACAAAGTATTAGACAGACACCGGGAACTCGGCTGATTGGAAATGAACACCTAGATGTATATATTGTAACGCCTTTGCTATGCAAATGCTGATGAAGTCGGACCACGAAATAATGGCATATTAAAAGACGAGTTGAAGGGTCAATAATTGGGAAACACTGTTTCATGATTTTGTCCTAGCTAATCTACGAAACACATGGACAGATCACACATATATACTATTCATAGATAACGCATGTCTAGCACTGCACGGCACAGCCTGGCATTTAGAATGGACTACATTCCATTTATAAATGGATTCTGGGTCAGCATACTTTATATTTAAGATTTCATACAGTAGTAAATAAAAACCTATATATTATTCTATGTACAAGTATACTACTTGGCATTAGTTGTGAAACTATTTCCGTTGGATCAAATTCGTACGTGATTTACTCTTGGTAAGTCTGGGAAAGATTTCTCAACCAGTTCTCACCAACAGATATCAAGTACCATTTAGACTTTTCAGAGCTCTGCAATCCATCAATGCCAGCGTTTGTAGTTCACTTGTTCTTTCACAGATTACTGATTTGCAATTTTTTCATATAGATGAAAATATAGTTGCACAGGTTTTATATACTGAATCCCAAATGCCAACAAAAATTAAAACATTGCCAATGCTGAATGTTAGAAAATCGTTTTTATACTCTCCAGTCCACTCCAAACGAAGACATTGCTTTGTATGCATCTCACGTGCTGGCGTACGCTAGATATTCGCACATATCAGTCATGCATAGCACATGTACAGAACTATGCTAAGTCCAATTATCTATTATACTGAAGAGCAAGAGACCATGCCAGCCAATTGCGTTTGAGCGCAGAGAGACTAACACGAACAGAACAGACTGCCGATCAGAGATCATACCACTGAATATAGAGTTTGAACGCACTGAGATAAAAGTAAACAATTCACCAGCTGAAAATTGAAAGAAAGTGTGTTCCTCGTTTATACGTCTGTTTAACGGTTGTCACGTGATTGATATATCATCATCTCACATATTTAAAACCCTTTACTGCACATCATTATCACTATCTGTACAAGTATGAAGTGTCATTAAAAAAATAAAAACATTCTTAAAGGACATAAAACACAGCTTGATACATCTGTCGTATGATTGGACAGATTGACAGAATGAGTCTTTCTTGTATAACGCACGTATTTATTGACGAATAATGTAAATAGTTAAATTCATGTGATTGTATACAGTGTATGACAACCGTTCATTAAGTAATGTACTCAAGGAACATGGACATAGGTGGGAAAACGGTCGTTATCAGAAAAGATATCACGACATCACGCGACACGTTTAGGCACTTCTCACGGTTACAATCTACCTTATGGAAAATAATGCCACTTTAATGTTAACTGTTGCAAGTCTGGCAAAACATTTGTCAATTATTAAATATAAATGACGAAAAAGGACAGATACTGTGCGAAGAGTTAGTTGAGCCCAAGTGAAATACTGCTGCTGATATAAAAACAAATGTTGATAAGTTTAGAATTGTGATAAAAAAATGTTGGGGACAATAACATTATCATATGAGTTAGCAATGTTAATACCAAGATATCCTTATTCAGCATCTTGAAAATACATAAAATTCCACGTAAAGTAGGTGATCACACACCTCAGTCGTTAAACGCGTTAGGTGTCATTATTTGCATAATGTATGCTTTATTCAATATAAAGATATTAATTGTATTTTATAAGATATCGAAGGCGTTTATAATTCTGGTTGACATTTTCTTTTTACTTTTTATCTACCCTAACTGTTCTGATAAAGAGGCATACCGTTATATAACCGCACTCGTTTCTCTTCTGGTACTAACCTTAATTATAGTATTATACCTTCTCTGCTTTTAACCTTAGTTTATTTTTGCTTTAAAAGCTAATTTTCAGTTAAGTATTATTTAAAAACAATAGAAACAACACCTTTCACTCTTGCATCTACATTGTTTATTTAACTAACTGTACACGTGGGAATACCCAGATGTAAAGTGACGTCATAGCCACATTTTGTTCACGTTCCATACGAAAATATGGGCTCGCTTTGCAATATCTTAAATGAAGCATTCACTGACCTAAATTTCGTAACTGACACCTAAACAATCCCAGCAAACGTCAAAATTTGGGCGGAGACAATTTATCTCGACCTATCGACCTCAGTCACATGATATTTGCTTTCGGAACAGGTGAGAATGAGGACATTAACTGGAATAGCCATTTTATTCTTAGTAATTGGTAAGTACATATGTCATTTAAATTGTTAGTTAGAACAGCATCTCATTAATGCTGGCGCGTGCCAAACTCTTCCTTAAATATTTAAAGTAATTTACAGAATGGTCATCTTCTATAGGCCAGAGGCGGTATGGGCCATTGTACGAACTAAAAACTTGGTCACATGACTCGTAATTCGGATAGGATCCTTGGTGGCCGGATTAAAAAGGGCTCGGTCTGGACAAGTGTTATTATTTGCTAAATTCATCGAAACCAATGAAACGTTCTGATTTTCTAATATATTGAAATAATGATTAAATAGTTTCATTTGACAACATGGTAAGAAGCATATGAAAACTTGATAATTTTGTTTTTATTTATTAACTTCAATCATCACTGCCTTCCAAAGTTTCTAGATCTTTTGCCCTTCAGTACGGTTGAGCTTTGACGCCATATGGGTGAATCATGAAAGCCTCAAAGTAACATGGATATTAGTCTGAGTCATCGTTGATGTTGGCGCGTACTAAGTCGATATGAAATATTTATAGGGATCAACAACCGCAGCGCCCTAAAATTTGTTTCGTCTCTTTTTCTTTTGAATTTTTCTTTCCCTCAGTCCTGGGTGGGCCTATGTATGTATGTATGTATGTATGTTTTGGAGTATTCAATTTGTATTGGTATCAGTGACATTTAAGAGGAATAGTTACTCATCACAACTGCACAAATATCAATCTATACCATAAACTTTCTAGCAGATTATGTAAAATGCAGAGAAACACAATGTTTTACTTTGATTAATGTTCTGAAAACAACGCTTGTCCCCCTATACAAAAATATTAAAAATATTAAAAAAAGTTAAAATGGTATGAATGTTACAAGAAGGTAAATAGTGAGACAGTGAGACACATCCATTATAAAAGAAACATTTACTCGTCAACAGTCCATTGATTTCGAGCTTTTTTGTGTTATGCTTTGAATTTATTTCAAATCTGTGAAGAATGTAAAAACAAATTAATGTATTTTGTAAACCAAACCTTAAATTAACGCTTGTTATCCGAGTGATAAGCAGGTATTGATATATTGAATATTTTCCATACAGTGTAAGTGCAATCAGACTTTTTGTGTTATTTCGGGGCAATAGCCATGCCGCCTTTAACTTTAATGACTACCCCTTATTACTGCTACGATTATCAACTAGGCCCGGTTGCTTTGTATTCAATGCGGTAGCCCGGATCAGTTTATATACACAGTTCATATCGATCAACTGGACAATCTTCGGATGTTTATACAATGCATGATGATTAAGGAAACAAACAGTGCCTGACGCAGTCACAATGTCACAACACTGCTAGCACTTGCAACCTGGAAGTGAATCCTACCATTCGGGCCACCGTGGCTAACAATGGTTGATCGAGAAGTTTTTGATGCATCGAACTATTGTTTCATTCGGAATTTCTCAGTCAAGTCTATGGTCAATCCAATCATAGCAATAGTTGATGTGTTCCGAAAAAATATTACTGTTTCGTTTTCGCCAAGAACATGTATGATTTTTCAGCAAATTACTGTGCCGACGTACATCCGAGGCAAATTATTTGCGTCGCAGTAGTAGATGAAATGATCCGAATGCACCTGCAGGCGACGAACGGTGTTCTCATGGCATATACATAGCCTGGTACAGTGTTTGAATTATACAGAGGAGAACAGAATTAAATAGAAAAGATGAGGAAAGAACGGAACAAATCTTAATATGTAAAAAACAAAATCATAACTATCCACAGTCTGAACGCATGATAAATGAATGTGTGCACTCATATGGTATGACTGGGCATTGATTGTTGGTACTATTTCCGTTTTGACTATACTACCGTTGAGTATAAAGTCCTCCTAATCAATGTACATCTGCTCTATATTGTGGTTTACTATTGCACATTGATCAACTGTGTGACACATCTACATGTTCAAAAAGTCATGCTTCTTTGTCAAAATTCAGAAGACTAGTATTTGTCTTTCTAAAAGGGGCCACTCATTCTTCTATCTACAAATACACATTTTTAGAAAGGCCCACTCATTCTTCTATCTACAAATACACATTTTTAGAAAGGCCCAATCATTCTTCTATCTACAAATACACATTTTTAGAAAGGCCCAATCATTCTTCTAGCTATAAATATACATTGTTAGAAAAGACCACTCATTCTTCTATCTACAAATACACATTTTTAGAAAGGCCCAATCATTCTTCTACCTATAAATATGCATTGTTAGAAAGGACCACTCATTCTTCTATCTACAAATACACATTTTTAGAAAGGCCCACTCATTCTTCTAGCTATAAATATACATTATTAGAAAGGACCACCCATTCTTCTAGCTATAAATATACATTATTAGAAAGGACCACCCATTCTTCGAGTAATAAATATTCATTCTTAGAAAAGACCACACACTCTGCTAGCTATAAATATGCATTTTTTAAAGGCCCACTCATTCCTCTAGTTATAAATATGCATTTGTAGAAAGGCACACCCACCTTTTAGCTATAAATATGCATTTTCAGAAAGGACCACCAATTCTTCTAGCTATAAATGTTGTTTCCTGATACATACAAAATAGACACAGAGGTACATATCGCTCTGACGTAGGCATTCAACATTTAACATAAATGTAGATGCAATATGCAATATCTCTATAGCTTAACACTAAACTGTATAAGTTTGCACCAAAGGTACAAGTGTCCTATTAGTTCACTCACTGTCACCACCGCTCCTCTTTGCTTAAAATGGAAAGGAGGGTAGAGGACATCAGCGGTGCTACAAGATTTATTGCGTAGAATTGTGACTTTTATTTGTGATATTTGTTCCCTAAAATTTCATTTTTCGACCCAATTTGAATTATTTTAATATTGTTTGTTATGAAATGTTATTATGAGTACAGTAAGATTTTCGAAGCTAAGATATCACATTTTCTCTGTCTCTCTCTCTCTCTTCTTCTCATAATGATGATTGTTATTATTATTATTATTATTTCAGCATGTATTCAATCTGAGATTTGCAATGATGTAAGCGACTGTACATACGAGACCTGCCATGAGGCTGGCTGGTTCCTCACCTGTTCTCACAGGATCTGTACATGTTCCCAGCACGCCAGTCTAAGTAAGTTGTCAATCACACACACACACACACACACACACACACACTTATGCGCGCATGCTGCATATCTCTTTCAACGTTCAGGTCATGTGTTTTCACTATCGCTTGAACATTGTTTCCGTATATTGTTCACACACAAAAAACAACATATGATTTCATTTAGAGTATGAATTGTAACGTATGAACGACAGAAATTATATATCTCTTGAGAAGTTTACAAATGCTGTTTTGTGTACCATCGCGACCAAACTTCCTCCACATAAACAACATAAACAATAAGAAATAAACATCAGCGACAACATACGCACAAACGTGACTAACTAACAATTATATAAAAATAAATTAGGATGAAACGTTTTAGTTATATATTAAACGCGTATTTTGAAGCCTAAAGACCATCTTCTCATTATTGTTGTTGTTATTATTATTATTATTATTATTTCAGTTTGTACACACGACAGTGAATGTCTACAATCACAGCTACTTGGTCCTTGTCCGAACGGTTTACGTTGGTACTGCCGTGAGTCTGACGGAACCTGTCACTGTCGCAGAAACTAATTTGAGACCCTATTCAACTTTTGTTTCCAAAAGCAGTGTGCTTTGACTTGTGTGATGAATCATTAAAGTCGGCATGAAACATCTGATTGATTTATTTTTCCTTACATTGATACAGGAAGTTTGCACTATTTTATTCTCAGATTTAACCACTACGGTGGCCCAGTGATTAGAACGTCCGCCTCGGATGCGTGAGATCGCGGGTTCGAACCCAAGTCGAGTCATACCAAAAACTTATAACAATGGTACTATTAGCTGCCTCGCTAGGTGCTCAGCATTAAGAGGTTAGTGTTAGGACTGGTCGGCCTGGTGTCAGGATGACGTGCCTGGGTGGGACATCATGATATTTGTCTGCAGCATGGTGCCCCAATATTATAGAACTCTATAAACTGCCACACTGCAAACATAGTAGCGATATGACTGAACAACCGTTAAAGCTACTTTAAAAATCCAACTCAAACACACACACACACACTATTTACTACAATTTGTTTTTAAAAGTAAGGACCAGAAGTCCTTGATGAACTAGTCGCTGAAGGAGGCATCTCAACTGAAATCCAGTTTTAATAAATGTCAATGTATTGACGATTGTGGTTCATTTACAACTACAATGATGGAGTGTACTTTTCGGTAATTGCAATATGCGAAACCAAATTGCTTGCCAGGTTACACCATTTAACAGCTGGTTAAATTAAGGTGTTTCGGATGGCATTTTTGTACACATAAGTATAATCTTCTTAGGGTAGTTTGTGCAGTTATTGTTTGAATGTTTTGGAACGTCCACTCTATATTGACACCATTCAGCCACTATTGTGCTAAGTGTTCGTAAAGCACTACCACAATAGTTGTATGCATGCAGTTTTTCTCGAAATAGAATAATGTTTTTAATGGTTCAACCACACATTATGTGACATGACTGCTAGCAGTAGCGTCTAGAATAATGGAATCAACTGAAAAACACTGCTGTCAAATATGGACCATGATAACACATTTTTATGAATGGTGAAACACGTTTCGTGACGTATGTAACCGTAATGCTTTCATGACTGTATTGGCTGCATAATTTAAAAACTGAGCTACATGCAAGACAAAGCATATCACATTTGAAGGAAAGCCAATTCATAATTTTGACTGAATGGTTTAGTTCTTCTCAGAACCTAATTTTCTATAAATAGTGCAGTACTTAACCTTTACACATGCATAGCCTGTCTTATATGACATGCTTTCAATAGTGTCTGAAGCATTGAGCTAGGCCCGAAGTGTAAAATGTATTTGTCTGAATTATGTAGCAATTTAAAAGACGAATCCATAATATAAATTATAATACCCTGCAGATTATAAATGATCACAGTGACCTAATTTTACGGAAATTATACTACCCTGCAGGCAAGACCACTTTATAAACTAAACTAAATGAGAATTATCAGTGATTATAAATGATCACAGTGACTTAATTTTACGGAATGTTTTAAAATCCCTCTAATTATCTAATAAACAAAATAGAGAAGATGATGACGATTATGGCTATAACTGTATGATGATGATACTATATCGACGAGGACGATGACGCTGATGATGAATGAACTGGCACAAATAAGAGCCCAACATTAGATGCACAAGACATAATGTGCCAAACAATCCTAAACAAGATAAGATAAGTCTGTAAGACTAAGTCGTGACAACGTACACGAATCAAATTATCTGAATTTTATCCCTGTCACGTAATGTCTTGAAGATTTCATCAGTCGGATTTCATTTTATCATTCACTCTCGCCGAAACAATGTGGACGTTTGTGCTGCTCCTTGCGTGTTCCCTAGTGGGTAGGTACAATTTTCGTAATTTTTGTCCATTTTAGTGGAAAAAATAAAATCCATTGAATTTCGGTAGCGCGTGTCAGGCTTCTATAATGGCAGAGGATAAGCTGACCCTGTAAGGTTCTTTTGCAGAAATGACTTCATAACGAAACTTATAAAATAGGCAAGCGAGACCTTCGAGTTTACTTCTGTCTATACAAACCCATTTTACTAACAAAGTAAATGTCGATCTAATGCTCCCAGATCGACTTGCAACCACAGGTTGGCATCACAATATATATAACACATATATGTCATTATACATGGACATAATAAAATATAATAACTGTAATGTAGATTAAAGTTATCGGGACTTGAAGGAATTTGGTATAATATTAGTAAATCTACATATTTGTTTCTACTTTATACCATACTTCAAATTTATGACTGGTTGAAATTTAAAAGTATTAGGTCAAGTACTGCTTTGTTTCAAAATATGTTTAGATAATATAAACTGAAACTGAAATAAATGTGGAATTGTCCTTAAATTTTTCTCTTCTACATAAAGCGCACGCTCAGTCATTACATGTTATTCCTTAAACTTTCCTTTTCAGGTTCTAAGTCTATGATTGTATGTTCGAGATTTTGTAAGATGCGTTTCATAGTTTGCTATGCAAAATAAGAATAGATACTTCTCCAAAATTAGATGATTTTAAATACCATTATATTATGAGAACGTGTTGCTTGACTGATCATTGTTTCCTTTTTTTATTATTTATTTTGGATTTGGAGGGGCAAATCTATATAATTTTGTGTTTTGTAGGAATTCCAGACATAAATAACGTCCTTATTTTGTTTTATAGATTTGTCTATCTGTAATAATATCTTGCGACATTTTCAATTAAAATCTAACAAGTGCAAAAATCAAGAATAGGTTATTAGTATGTATGGCCTTTCAAACATTATAACATCTACATACATTCTGAGAGTGAATTAAATCCTTGAACATAGTAGATGTATACAAACGGCTGACTCTGGAGTACAATTTGTGGTTTTAATATTGGTATAAATGCTATTAATTGCTGCTATGTAGCCGTTACAAAACATAAATAATTTCGTAAATCCAGACCTCTGAATAAAGGTGAATAAATGCTGATTTAACGACAACGGAAAAAAATATTTATCCTGGTCTTCGTCTAAATGATCACTGGCATTTAATCGTACTCATCTAGGTCTGACATTCTCTCCAGACGTTACTTGATACAATCGCATTGCTAATTTAATTTTGAACACGTCATCTCATCTGAAAATACTGAGAAAATTAAAATTTTCTTTCAATAGCTCAGCATTGCACCCTTTCCACTTTTCTTTCATTCGCCGTGCTCTCGAATATGACGATGTAATACGGGATAACTACATTATACGAGCCACAAAAATAGAAGAAGACAAAACGTAGATGCAGCGAGAATTGGCAATTAAGCTTGTCAAAAATGTTAACCGTACCTACACCTTGGCAGATCGAACAGATATTTTGGTGCTTCGGGTCTGTGAATTTCATTGTATGCGGCGGAAAGCTACCGCATCCAATCAACATTAATCTGTTAAATTCTGAACACTGTTCATACATCGTCGAGGCAAGGGAAGCACACAGCCTGAATGGACCCATAAATAAGAAATTTTCCACTGGCGGTCCGTGTTTATACAAATACCTTTCACTCAAATATACATGTAATGGCTTCTCTCTGGTACGAAGTCATACCTTCGATCTTAAACTTACAAAGTATCTTTTCTGAAGTCAATTGCATTCACCATTTTCGGCCGATGTGCATGCACCGCTGTTAAACGCTATTGGTTAGTTGGCATTGCATACTAAGGGAGGCAACTCATGAAATCCAATAGATATCGCTAGGACAAAACACTAAAGTATCTGCTAGATATTCCAAGGTGTAGATAGAGTAAACATATAGAAACCTTGGCTTGCGAAGATGTTCCTACGTTGGGAAAAGAAATAAACAAAACTGAGATTCAACTTTAAGATTAAAGTGTAGCGAAACACCTATAAAACATAAATATTGCTGATTCTTCCCTATGGTCTTGTGGAAAAATAGAAAGTACGAAATATATTTTTGCTACATTGTTAAAATTATGTTGCAACTACATCGTAATGTAAATGTTCTTAAAAGTGCACGATTTCCTGATTCTGGGCTAAAGATTTGCTATTTAGTAATCGTAGTCCTACAGCTACTCAGATTTGCTATTCAAAGTCTTATTCCCAATGACTATTTTGTTTATCTAATGCTGGATAACTTGACCTTATATGATCCTCATGGAATACAAGAACCAAATATGTAATTGATGCGATAATTGTTAATTAGGTTTGTCAAGACTGGTTTACTGCTTAGTGAATAAGGGTGGGGAACAAATATAGATATACAACTCATAATCCAAACATAAGGCAGGGTTAATAACAAATGTTACGCAGTCCAGTCAAGAGCACTACAGTATTAGCAAATATTACCCAGTATTATATAGACTGCTAAATACAAATTTTACATAGTCTTATATATACCGCTAATAAGGAAAAATATACAGTCTTATTTTGACGGATAATAATAAATATTACCAAGTCTAATACGAACAAAAATCAGCCTGTGAAAGCAAACCATCAAAGGTTTTTCTGTAGTTGTTGTTCCTTTTTCAACAAGCTATAAACCTGACTTAGTTCCTCGTCTGAATTATGACACAAAGAGTCCAAAGTAATGCATTTCATTCCATAGCCCGATGCATAAATATTACATATTGTCAAAGCCAGAATAGGCCGACATAACGCGAGTCATAAAAACACAGGGGTTGTATCTCGTGTGTTCAAAATTAGTACTATTTTGAACATAATGTTTTGGCGACAACTGCCGCTTTTCAAATCGTAAGCATTGCAGCATTTTGTTTTCGTCAATCGGTTGAATTTGGTATGCGTTTTACACCAATATTGGTGACGAAAACCTTAGATGTGCAGAAAAACCAGACAGCTGGGTATATAGTCATTACACTATTCATTTAGTCATTTCACTAAGTATTTGGTCATTACGTCATGCATTTGGTCATTACATGATGTATTTAGTCGTTACACCGTGCATTTGGTCATTACACCATGTATTTAGTCAGCACACCGCGTATTTCGTCATTACGCAATGTATTTTTGGTCATTACACTATTTGTGTATTTCGTCATTACACTATTTTTTTGGTCCAGGTGATTTTTGGTGAGCAAAGCAAAAACGACACATTGCAATTAATTAATTAAAACTGATAGTAGAACATACACTGCATCACTGTGATCATAATTAGGTACAATATTTAAGCAACTGCCAGCAGAACAAGCAATGATGTTTATTTTCTTCGCTTCTCAAACTTCACCAAATTATGACAAAATCTAAAATATTTGAACTGTAAATAAAAACAACCCCATGAAATGCACATGAAATTGCATTCACATATGACGGCCCACTACAATGTTCATATATTCAAACCATAGTACGCACTGACATTGTGAATGAATAAGCTCAACTTTACAGATGCATGTTTAAAGGGGTTAATTCAAAAGTGAATACTAATCGTCTTGGACATTGTCATTGTTATATCAGTTAGAATAATTTACACTGCACATATTCTGCTCAGCTCATTTATAGTCAGAAGGCCAAAGTGCTTGTACACTGGGGACAATGGGAATTTAACATGGGGAAATTTAACATGGGTGGGACTATAGAGGGACAAGGGAAAGTTTAACATATGTTGAGACTTTATAGAGACAAGGGGAATCGAACATAGGTATGTATAGAGCCAATGGATTGGGAATATATAGGAACAAGAGGAATTGAACAGGGGTGCCACAATATTTGTCTGCATTTGCGTTTGTCTGTAGGTAAAAAGATAGAGATGTGTCTATAAAAACTTCGTTTTCAGACTTTGTAAAATAGTGTGTGTGTGTGTGTTTGTCCGAAGGAAAAAAATAGAGGTGTACCTATAAGCACTTCGTTTCCCTGGCTTGTAATATAGTCCGTGTGTTTATTTTGTGAATGAGTGATAATAAACTGTTTTTGTAGGTAAAAGGTGAACATGCGTGCTTCTTTTAGGTCCAAGCGTTCCATGTTTTGATGATGGTGTGGGTTTTGTTAGTTTTTGTTTAAAGGGTGTTTTCCTTCACGTTCGTGTTTCAGGCATATAAAGCATAGCGTTCGTCAGTCTGGCTACCCTCGTTGACCTGTCAACACATTCAAACATTGAATAGAACACAGAAGATAATGGAATTCCAGATGCATCTGGAAATGATCGTCGCCTCCTGGAAGAACTATTGCTGAAGAAGAAGAATCTGACATAGAGGTGGAGAAGGAAACATAAAAGGGTATGATTCTTCTGATGAGACCCATTTGTCATGTGAATCCTGTGGTGAAGGTACCATTACAAAAGCCACTGCAAGCCTTCCCGGTGACTCGTACCGAAGATTGGGACTTGCAGCTGGAGCTACAACCCCAGCGACCACAACATCAACAGTATCATAACATACGTGAATGGGATGCAGTCTTCACAATCCCTGAGACTGAAGACTGAGAGAGTGAAGCGAATCATCCCTCTTCATCACTCCCCACCTTTACCATTTCGGGGGAGAACGATTGGATTTGTAGATGTGTGTGAGGTGCTCGGCCTGGGAGGCTCGGGGATTAACCAGGTGCAAGTGAAGTTCACAAACAAAGCAGCCCTTCTCAGTGCTAACCAGATCTCCAGAAAAGAGAGACTGATCATCTGCCAAAAAAGTTTAATGGTTGTGTTTGTGTGAATGTGGAGTAGTGTGACTATGAACACTCACTCTTTTGATGATGTGAGTGTGTGTGTGTGTGTGCTCGCGCGCGCCTACTTTTGTGTGTATATGTGTGTTTGTGTGTGTATGTGTGATCGCCTACGTTTGCGTGTGTATGTGTTTTTTCCTTAACAGAAAAATATCCCTAAAACCAAAATATAGTGTTTGTGTGTGTATTCGTGTGCGCGTACGTTTTGGCTTGTGTGTATTTTTGTTTGTGTTTGTGTGCGTGCGCATACGTGTGTATTGGTCTTTGTTTGTACCTATAAAACTCCCTTTGTCCCTATCAAATTAATTTTACCTAATTACCTACAGTAGCGCGTATTCAGGTCAGACACTTAGTCTCTGGTAAATATTGACCATGAAATACAAAACTAGGGACATAGAGATAGGGACATAGAAAAGGGACATTATGTAGACACATTTAGGGGCATTGTAGAGACAGTAAATCTATGCAAAATTTTTAATCCGCATAGCTATAGCGTACCTTACCATATATCCCTAAATACACAAATATTCTAAAGCATAACGGATCACACAGACTAGCCCAGATGACTACACAAATCTTAAAATAACTTACGTATAATTAACTATGTGAGCTCCTCCTGCTCGGTTCAACTGAAGCTCGGAGCCTCTCGGACACATCTCTTGGTCTTGCTTGTAAGTGTGTGTGTATTTTTGTTTGTGTTTGTGTACTTGCACGTACGTGTGTGTGTATTTTCGTTTGTCTGCCTGCGCGTACGTGTGTGTATGTGTATGTGCACGCGCGTACGTTTGTGTGTTTGTGTGTATGTGTTTGTGTGCGCGCGCACGTTTGTGTGTGTGTATGTGTATGTACATGTGTGCGTGTGTACGTTTGTGTTTGTTTGTTGTTGTGTGTGTGAGTGAGCACGTACGTTTGTGTGTTTCTGTTTGTTTTGTCCTTAACAAAAAACACTTGTCCTAAAACACAAAAAAAGTTTGCATTAGTGTGTTGGCTTGTAAATATTTATTTTAAGTGAGCACATTTCACAATGATGATGTTTGGTTGGTAATATGGGTAGTTAGTGAGAGGGGATGATTTACTTCACGTCCGTGTTTGAGGTACATAAAGTGTAGAGTTCGTAAATCGCACTTTTCAACACTGAATAAACCACAACTATATTGACAAAATGATGACATTGCAAGTGGTAGTGGCTGACCTGGCCATGGTGGTGGAGATAATGATTAGAGTGGAGTATAGTGTATACAGCCCTCACAGATTAAAGATGGAGATACATAATTTTGAAGACTACGAAGGAAATGCTAAGAAGAAGGATAAGAGGAATAGGAGCGAATGAGAGCCTACAATGCTAAACTTGAAAAAGAAGAGGAGAATGAGGAAAGGAAAAGGAAGAGAAGGAGGAGGTGAATGGGAATAAGAATAAGAAGACAAAAGTAATGGATAAGACTAGACGATGGTGAAGAAGAAGAATGGATGAGAGAAATTTAAAAACGTTAAACGACCCTTTTCCGGGCCCCTGCATTGCCTCGAAAAGATATATATTCTCTCTTGCCTGAAATTTTTTTATTCGGTTTTTGTGTGTGATAGATTTATGTTCATAAATCTGTTTGTGTAATATGTCTATATCTCTATTTCTATAACCTTGTCTCTAACCACGTCTCTACGTCTATGTCTCCATTTGTCCCCAGAGTAACGTGTTTTCGGGTCATCCCTTGCCACACTGTTCCGCCTGATTGAGGTCAGCCATTTGCAACATTGTTGCCAGTGTCCAGTAGCGTGACGTCACTCTTGTTCAATTCCTCTTGTCCCCATACAATAACCACCCCATATACATCACTATGTTTCAATTCCCCATGTCCGTTATACAGTCCCAATCTATGTTAGACTTTCCCTTGTCCAGCTATAGTCCCACCCATGTTAAATTTCCCCCATGTTGAATTCCCTGGGGGTACAAGCACTCAGATTTAACATAAAAGCCCCATTGTTCGTATATCGACCCCATTCACTTCTGCCAGTACACTGCCCTGACAGTTGCATTCATCTCGGGAAAGAACTATGATGATAAACTTGAAGTATATGCAGGGATTATATTGCTTTCTTCTTAAAGGGTGATAACTCTACAGGTGCATATCCATACACCATTTTATGTATCTTTTTAGTTTTATATGATTTTGGAGACACCGTCCTTAATACCTAGATAAATAGATTCAAACCGCAATGAAAGTCCAGAAGTATCACGTAATTACCTGTTTTAAAGACCTGTTAATCCTTCAAATACCGTACCAAAAATATTCAAATGAATCTGTCCAGACTTACTTATCTTTGAATATCTTTTTGGCCATTTCCCAGGAGGGGCTGTACATTACACGTTTGATTATGCCTTGGTGTTATAGCAACGCGTCATTTGATAAAACACTCTTCCTCTCTGACTTCTTCCATTCTTAATCTTTCTTTGCAGTATGCAGCCGCGCATGCACCACTGTAGCAGAATGTAATAGTGGCTCGGTCATTTGTGGGACTGGGTGGCACATGCAGTGTGATCACAGTATATGTACCTGTGCCCTGGATGGACAGATTCTTGGTTTGTATAACGAATAGTCTTTTAATATAATTAGCCCTTGAATTGCAAAAGACATTTGCTTTGATAAATAGATTTCTGACACCCGTTGGACCCGTGCTACACAATTTTTATTCTTGTAAAGAACGCTGTGTATTGTTATTTCAGTACCACAGCCACATGTCCAACTGATGATTCAATTCCGCTTGCCAAGAGGGCCAGCTCACGTGTACATTCAGATCTATAATTACTGGACTACCAGTTGTTTACAATTATTGGACTACTTGACAGTCTGCATCAATCTTCCCAATATGACGTATATCCCATCCCATATTTTTTGCTCCTTTTATTTTGGACAGAGAGTCAGTGTCCCATATACTGCATTCTTTGCATTATGGCACATTTTTAAGACAAGCATACTTGACATGGCATGTTGCTGTCTCTGTCCTTGCTATCCTATTCAAGCATTGGTTGTTGTTGTTGTGGGGTTTAACGCTATTTTTCAGCACACTATAGGCTATGTATGGCGGCTAGTATTAATGGTGGAGGAAGAACCCGGGAAAACCCCGGGAAGAACCACCGACCCCCGAGAAGCTACTGGCAATCTTTCTCACATACCCACATTGGTCGAATCCTAGACTCGAACCCACGCAGACAGAGGTGAGATGGCAGTGATCCGTAACAGAGAGCGCTTTAGACCACTCGGCAACTCGGGGCCCCTTCAAGCATTGGGATCTCCTTGCTAATACTGATGATACGCATACCATTAAACGTCATATTTAGGGCCCTACCCCAGACGGTCGTACAAATATCCCCTACCCCATAAAAATAGAAAGGACCGACAACGTCAGATGAAAGGATCTGAACGTACACGTGAGCTGGCCGTCTTGGCAAGCGGAATTGAATCCTCAGCTAGACGCATGGCTGTAATAGTAGTAAATAGGGCCACCTTAGGGACAATGGGAATTAGCATTACAGACCCCCCCTGGGCCACTATAGGGACAATGGAAATTTAACATGGAGAAAAACGCTGGGCCACTCTAGGGACAATGGGAATTTAACATGGGGAATAGAGTTTAGGCTTGTCTAGGGACAAGGGAAATTAACATGAGGAATAGAGTTTGGGCTTGTTTAGGGACAAGGGGAATTGAATATGAGATTTTTTTTTAAAAAAAAAATTTAAAAAAAGGGGTAGGCAATTGAAAAGTCGTTCTCTTTTCGAGAAATATGCGTGGCCCTAAAAAGGGCCTTTGGGTTTATGTTAATGTATCCATTAACATAAAGGGCACCGCATTGGTCTTCTTCTTGTCCTTAGGCTGCGTCTCACTGTTGGCCCGTAAATCAGGACTCTTTTGAGGCATCCTTGTCTTTCTACGTAGATCCTACGTATCCACAGACTGGTGTCTGTCCTGTGGACAACGGTCCACTTGGATCGGACATACATGGGTATGTCCGTCCGGAACATCATGGAAGACACAAGCGTAGAAGATTGCACATCGGTCCACATCTTGAAGCGACGAGAACAGGTGAATCAATGCAGTGAACTGAGCTTATTTATAGGTAGAGGAAGGATTGAAACGGATTGAGTTCATTCACCAATCCGAACACGCGTTACAAAATTCAGTCAGCCCGCATCCAATCCGAAGAGAGCAGTCTGTGACGTCATGTAGTCTATATAGATTCGCTAGCGCTTGTGTGCAGTCAATTTATGCGACAGTGATTCAACATGACGGAAATTCAGAAAACGATCCATTGGGGTGCACCAACAGGGGAGACTGCCCAAGGGAACCCGGACTTACTTTCAGAAGAGGTGAATTGGGATTTTGTGGATTTTCTCTCCTCGCAAGAATTTGTTACGGAACCTTCGTTACCTTCTTCATACCGCAAGTGGAGAATTTTAGACAGAAACAGAAAGAAGAATTGGAGAAATTTATACAACGACAAATAACAGCAACAACAGCATTAAGAAGTAGCAGCAAAGAAACAAGAGGGTGAAAATCAAACGGTCACGGTACTGTTGGACATTTTAGCGGAGTTAAGAAGTCTGAAACAAATGTATCAGACTTCTTTATTACGACCGAAGAGAATACGACCTTCCCGAGCTAAACACTCCAACCCTGTGACTAAGCCTACCGTACCACCCTTAGTGATTTCAACCCAATCATCATTAACATTACGCAGTCCAGAAGTAGGCCTTGGCCGTGGCAAAGGCTTAAGGCAGTTAAAGTTGATTGCTTAAACTCACCCCTACACCATAAAGAAAAAAAGGCCCTTTTCAGGGCCAGCCACATTTCTCGAAAAGAAATACAATTTCAATTTGCCAATAACTCCAAAAAAAATAGTAAACAGCCCATTTTACCCTTATAGTACGTGTCTTTGTATGAGTGCGTGAGTGTACGTTCTTATTTTAAAATGAAAACTCAAAGACACTTACCTTATATCATTAATTTATTCTTTTATCCATTGTTACAACCCAATTCACAATTCACAACACATAACTATAATAAAAAGTTCATTGACTTCTTCTTCCTTCTTCTTTAGTCTCTCTGTTTTTTAAATTTCTTCACCGTCTTTTCCTCATTTTCTTCCCTTCTTCTTTTCTTCTCCTGTTTCTTTGCCTCTTGTAAATATAATTGTCTTCTTTCTTCCTCTTCTTCCTCTGAAGAATCCCTCTCTTCTTCCGAAGAATCCCTCTCTTCTTCTGAAGAATCCTTCTTTTCTTCTGACTCCTCTTGTTTCTTTTTTGGGCAATCTGGAGACCATTGTCCTTTTTCTTTACAATAATAACAGGTATCTTGACTTTTGTCTTTTTTAGTCCCCGTCTTTTTTCTTTTTTGACGGTCTGGACACTCTGAAGACCAATGCCCTTTCTTCTGACAGATATAGCAAGTATCTTGACTTTTATCTCGAAAGGAAGGAGAGTAGTCCGTCGGCTGGTCTGAAGAGAATTTTCTAATGACCCCTCACAAAGCTCTGATGAGACGTTCGATTTGGTTAGTCTCTTCCATCGTTGTGCTCAGCTTGAGAGTGAAATGAATAGTGAAAGGACAAGACACACACCCTTTTATATACGCTGGTCTGCCATGACTATAAATTAGTCTATGGTGTTTACACTTGAGTCATTTGACGTTTTTCACTCAAGATGAAACGATCCTATTCATTCGAGAAGAAAGAAGAAGAAAGTAAGAGGCAGAAACGTGATCTATCGCCTCGTACCAGAGCTGAAATCTTGGCACAAATTCATGCCAGTGATTTTGAAGAGGACATGAGTGAACCAGAATCCGAACCCTCTAAACCAAGTTCGTCACCCTTAGTCAACCCTGAAAAATACTATTCCATTCGAGAGACGGAAAAGCGCTCCTCTAGAAAATTTAGAACCACGGCTTACACCTACACAGTGAATTTTAAAGATTTCAAGACTGACGTACCATTGAAGAAAGCAGAAGGGTTTATCACCGAGATGTGGGATTCTTTGCTCACCGCACTCAAGCGACAATGTCAACCCAAAGAAGACGATCGCTTGACACTATCCATAGATCACGACAGCTTGAAATCCCCTGTTTGGATCGAGTTTAGCAGACCCGCAGAACTAACCCCTTCCAAAGTCATGGACAAGATTCAACACGTATAACAATCTAATGACCAGTTTGACATCACCGATGGTAAAGCCACACTGAAAATGGCCCACGTCTCTCCTCCTCAAGGGACAGGACGCAAAAAGATGTTATTGGTGGACGATCTTCGCAGCACCAAAAAGAGTCTCGTCCAAATTAACAACCCTCAAGACCAGATGTGTTTAGCCCGTGCCATCGTGGTGGGACGAACCTATGCCAACAAGAACGACACGGTAGAATGGAAAAGAACCTGGGAGAACATTCGAAAATCGAACCGAACCAAACAACGAAACGAAGCAGAACTCCTGTTGCAACAAGCTGGCCTGTCCAAAGACACACCCTGTGGCATTCCTGAGATGCAAAAATTGCAAGATGCCCTAGCTCCACGCTACACCTTGAAAGTTCACCCTCAAGAAGTGCGTGGGCCTCTGTTGTTTCGAGGCCAAGATTTTAAGGACGGAAAATACATTCATGTTTATTATCACGATGACCATTTCGATACCATTACCAGTATCACCGGATTCCTGGGATACAGATATTACTGTGAGAAATGTGACCGTGGTTATAATAATCGAGAGCAACACAAGCATTGTGGAATGAAATGCCCAGGATGTTTGGCCTCTCCACCCTGCCTGAGCGAAGAACCAGTGCCTTGTTCAACTTGTCTGCGCACGTTTGTCAGCCCTACCTGTTACCAACAACATTTGAAAACACAAGGTTCACAGAAGAAATGTGCTTGTCAACTCCTGAAATTGTGCCCTACCTGTGGACAAGGCATATGTACCAATACTGCCAAGGCACACGTATGTCGAGGAAAGAAAAAATGTCACATTTGTCACCACATCGTGGACTTGGAACACCAATGCTACGTGCAAAAATACCAACCCCCACCAGAGAAAGAGGACGGTCACAAGAAGAAAGGCAATTTCATCTTTTTCGATTTCGAATGCATGCAAGAGACCGGCATTCACATTCCTAATTTCTGCGTGGCTCATCGAGCGTGCGAGAAGTGCATTCAAGAACCTATCTTCAGTCATTGCCCTCACTGCAGCAAGATTCCTGGAGGACGTGAAAAAATCTTTCGGGGAACGAACACGTTAGCCGATTTTGCCCAATGGGTTTTAGACCCCATCGACAAGACGTGGAGCCAAGAGGACATCGAACGTTACGGAGATTGTCATCGTCATGTCACGGTGATGGCTCACAATTTTTCCGGATACGATGGACAGTTTCTTCTCAGATACTATACGGAACAAGGCACCGAGCGTCCTAAAGTGACTTTGAACGGAGCCAAAATCATTTTCATGCAAGTGGGACAAGTGCAGTTTAAAGATTCGATGAGTTACTTGGCCATGCCTTTGAGTCGAATGCCTAAAACGTTTGGAATGACAGAAATGGCTAAAGGGCACTTTCCACACTTTTTCAATACGGAAGCCAATCAACACGCCGTTCTACCCCATTTGCCCGAGGCTCACTATTACGACCCCGACAACATGCGTACCGAACAACGAGAAGCTTTCTACGCTTGGTACCAGGCTCACGCCTCGGACCCTTTCGACTTTCAGGAAGAAATGCTAAAGTATTGTCGTTCCGACGTGGACATTTTACGGCGTTGCTGTGGAAAATTTCGAGAACTGTTCATGGAACACGGAGGGGTCGATCCTTTGAAAGAAGCTTGCACCATTGCCAAAGCGTGTTCCTTAGTGTACCGACAACGATTCATGTCTGAAAACACCGTAGCTGTCATCAGCCCTCAAACGACCAACTTTGTCAAACGTCAATACTCGGTCAAAGCCCTACGTTGGTTACATTACTTGTGCGACAAGGAAGACAAGTGGATTCAGCATGCCCGCAACGTAGGGGGTGAAAAGACCATCGGAACGTATTCGGTCGATGGCTGGGACATAGAAAACCCAAAGATCGTGTACGAGTTTAACGGTTGCTTATTTCACGGATGTCCCGTCTGTTACCCTGATCGTAGCACTAAAAATCAGTTTTTGCAACGAACCATGGAAGACTTGTACCAGGACACTTGTCAGCGGCGCCTAAAGTTAGAACTGGAAGGATACCAAGTGGTGGAAATGTGGGAACACGAGTACGATCACCGTATGAAAACCGATCCCGAGTTTAAACGCCTCGTGGAAAGTTACCAGTTCATGGACCCGTTGAACCCGAGGGATAGTTTGTACGGAGGAAGGGCCAATGCCACCTGTTTGCTGTACCAAGCCGACGAAGAGAAAGGAGAAGAAATCAAATACTTGGACGTGTGTTCGCTGTATCCCTACGTGTGCAAATATTGTCGCTTTCCTGTAGGGCACCCGCAATTGCTGACGGAACACATCGACCTGGTCAACATTCGACAATACGAAGGTTTGATCAAGTGTAAAGTTTTGCCTCCCACGGACTTGTACCATCCCGTCTTACCTCACCATTGTCAAGGCAAACTGATGTTTCCCTTGTGCCGTACTTGTGCCGAAACGTGCAACCAAGACCAGCCTTGCCATCACAGCCAGGAAGAACGTGCCTTGACGGGAACCTGGGTCAGCGTAGAATTGTTCAAAGCTCTGGACATGGGATACCAACTGTTAGAAGTGTACGAAATTTGCCACTTTCCTATGACACAACAATACCACAAGGGTGATCCCAGTCGGAAAGGCATTTTCGCTGACTACGTGGATGCCTTTTTGAAACTGAAACAAGAAGCCAGCGGCTATCCTTCCTGGTGTCACACTCCCGAAGACCAAATAAAATTCAAAGAGAAATACCGGGAACAAGAAGGCATCACTTTAGACCACATTGAGAAAAACGAAGACAGGCGATCGTTTGCCAAAGTGATGTTAAATTGCTTGTGGGGTAAAATGGCACAACGACCGTGTTTACCCAAGACGGAATATTTGACAGAACCTTCCCGCTACTTCCAGATGATTCACGACAAAACCAAATACATGAAACACGTGGACGTCGTTCGCGAGGATTTGATCTTGGTCAATTACGAAGAAGATCTGGACGTTGTGCAAGACGACCCTTTTGGAAATGTTATCATTGCGGCTGACGTGACAGCTCATGCTCGCTTAAAATTGTACGAAGCTTTAGAACTGTTAGGAGAACGTGTCCTGTACTTTGACACGGACAGTTGCATTTACATCCATCACCCGAGTCAACAGCACCCTGACATCGAAGGAGACCGTTTAGGAGCCTGGACAGACGAGCATCCCGACGACAAGATTCTAAGTTTCGTCAGTGGCGGTCCCAAAAATTACGGCTACGAATACCGGGACAAACAAGGAGAAGTGCACACGACGTGCAAAGTGAAAGGACTGACTCTGAATCATCGTACCAGTCGTGTGGTCAACTTTGGGGTATTGAAAGAAGCCTTGCAATCGAGAGAGGATGGAAACTTTAAAGTGACCACCTATCAACCGAACAAGATTGTACGTTTACCCACTCACCACATCGTCAGTCGGCCCTTGGAAAAAGTCTATCAAATCGTGTACCAGAAGCGAGTGCGACTTCCCAATCATTTCACCTTACCGTATGGACACGTTGGTATAAAACATTGGTTGTAAGAGGATAGTCACACGCTAGAAGGATGACTTCGCCACAGCAAGAATCAAGTGAGAAACCCGATGAGAACTCCAATTTCAAACCCTACCATTTTCCAGTCTTCTTACCTGACTATTTTGATTGTGCCCGTCGATTGGACACGTTTCAGAAATGGCCTACGGATAGGGAAGGATTACCTTCTTCGCATGTTTTAGCTAGAACAGGATTTGTCTACTTGGGACCTGAGTCAGGATTGGGATACGAGGTACAGTGTTTCGCTTGCGGACTGACGTTACGAATGGATCTATGTATCTATAAAGATTCAGCTATTCTGGAACATACTCGATGGTCTCCGCACTGCCCTTACCTTTCTATGGCCTTTCCGCCCATCACACTACGGTACAATGTTGACGGTACCTTAGAGACGGTACCTTCCAGAACAAGACATAAAAAACATAAAAAAGGAAAGATGTACAAGCTGGAGACTGCATTGCGACTAGTATAAAAAGGGGGCTATGGTCAAGATCGATAGTTCATTGTGACTACCAAGACCGAGCGAACAAGATGAATACTTTCAGAGAAACACAGAACAAGTTGTTTAGAAAGGCACAATTCAAGTGTGAGGCTTCGGAAGTGGAATGCGATTGTGAGCCTTGCGATGGGTACGATGCTGTACGTTGTGACCTTAGCGATGCCGTAAAGCATCATGGGAACTTTGTTCTCACTACCCCTATCATGGAAAGTGATGCTGTGCGTGTCAAACCTGAGGGATGCGAAAGTGATGCCGCTCGTCCTCTTGGACATTTTACTGGGTTTCGTTTTAAAGGGGAATGTTCACCTTCACGTCTACCCCCCTACGGATGTCATCCAGCCCTGAGCAAACCCCTGCCCATGTCACTCAACCCTCATCGAAACGAACCTGTGAAAGACGAATATTCGTTTCCTGTGCGTTTGTCGGAATACTGCGACTTTGAAAATCGTCTTCAATCGTTCAAAGGAAAATGGCCTAAGTATCTGGGAGGACCGACCCCCGAAGAATTAGCCAGAGCCGGATTTTTCTACTTGGGCGAAGGAGATAAAGTCAAGTGCTTCAGTTGCGGTGTGTCACTTCACCACTTGGAACCGCAAGATTCGGCCTACGTAGAACATGCTCGATGGTCACCGAATTGTCATTACTTACCCTTAGTGGGACCGAGACATTGAAGTAACTTACCATAATCTGTTCATGGATACTTTACACGAGAACATTCGTGCTTTGCCTGTGGAGTTGAGAGAACGCATTTACCGAGAGCTGGTGAAAATACAAGTGAAACGTAAAGAACAATTGCATCCGTTACGTCACCGGTGTTTGAACCACTGGTACCTGAAGGCTATACAAGGACTGATTCAATTGAAAGTGTTCCATTGGACAGACATTGATCAACGATCCCCTGGTTTTAAAAAGGATTGGTTTGTTATGGACGATTCTATCTACTACATCATTGTAAACTTACTGCATCGAATTCCAGAGGAAGAGTTAACGAATTACCAACATCTTGAACACAATGTCAACTTAGTGAAATAGGAAACTTCTGAACGAATTGTAATGTGTAGATTAGTGACTAAACGATTTAAATTCGACACTGAAGTAAAACCATGTTTGTGCAAAGAGTACATTTCTTGTGTCAGACCAGAGAGGATTTAGTATGACCTATTCATGGATACTTTGCTAGAGAACATTCGTGCTTTGCCTGTGGAGTTGAGAGAACGCATTTACCGAGAACTGATCAAAATACAAGTGAAACGCAAACGCAAAATTATTCAACCGTTTTTAAATTATGCTCTGTTCCAAAGTACAAGAAGACTGATTATGAGTGGATATTACATTAGGCACAAAGTTAAGCGAGGCTATTGGCCACCACCCAAGGATTCCAAAAACAGTGTATATACTTATGGATACTTTACAAGAGAACATTTTGGGCTTGCCTGAGGAGTTGAGAGAAAGGATTTACCGAGAGCTGTATTGCTTCCGAAACAAAGAGACTATAAAATCAGGCTGCCATGCCACGGCTTATGTCACATGTCATTGAACAGATTCCGTGGAAGGAACTCAATGACCATATTCAAACCGTGGATCATTACCATCGATTATTACAAGAACTGTATCCATTCAATTTGGGACGACAAGTGGTGTGTGTCTTAGTGACTTGTTTTCTGGGATTTCGTTTACCAGCCGATTCTTTGTGGACTCTTTACGATCAGTACTTACCACCTCAATGGCCTTAAATGGTCACGAAAAACTCCTTTTGCTCAAAGCCTTGCGTTTTTATCTGGATACTTCTCGACCTCAACAGGAAAAAAAGATTCGTCAACTTTTAGCTACCCAAGACGTGTATGACGATGTGTGTGTAGCTTGTGACTTACATCCCCATTGGACAGATGTCCGTGCCTGGAAAGAATGGGGTTTTGAGGCTTGGACCCAAGAAGTGTCCCAGTATGCACGAGAGTTGTTCAAGGAAAAAAGTTACTTTTCAACCCGTGTTAGTGACGGTGCCAGAAGAACCCGTCACCCAGGACGGGACTGTCGTGGACAGGCCTGAAAGACCCTTTCGGGAGGACACTTGTGTGACCTTACCCCCTACTATAGAGCTGGTTAGAACATTACCCAAAACATGTTGTTGTACAGACACTTGTTTTTATTCCACGTTAATGGTTATCATGTGCCTTTTATCCTTGTACTTAAGCTTTTGGCTTTTATATATTTTTGTCTTTCGTATTCATGTTTGAAAAAAAACATTCAATAAACGTGTTCTGAAAAAAGTATATAAACTCTTGTCTTGTTTGTTTTCGTGTCACAAGTGACATTTCTCACACTATGGCTACCTCTGCTGTCTCTGCTCCCTCTTCCTCTACTGTCAAAGTCATCGACGAACACTTAGATCGTGCCAGTTGGGAGGCTTTGTATCTTCGCCATCCCTTTAACATGCTCATTGCTGGACCTAGCGGTTCAGGCAAAACCGAATTCGTCAAACGTTTGATCGAACATAAACATCATTTGATCGATCGACCACCTCAACGGATCGTGTGGTGTTACAAAGAGTGGCAATCGGCCTACAACCTCTTGCGAGAAAGTCAAGACGATTCCATCGTGTTTGTGGAAGGCATTCCTAAAGAAGACGACGGCATCGTCTCTGACTCCCGTCAAACCCATTTGGTCATTTTAGACGACATGTTAGGAGAAGACGAAGAAGAAATTAAACTGTGGTTTACGCGCAAAGGGCATCACCGTAATGCCAGTGTCGTTTACATCACCCAAAATTTGTTTCAACAAAGTAAAGCCCATCGCACCATCAGTATCAATGCGCATTACGTGGTCTTGTTTAAAAGCCCTCGAGATAAATCGCAAGTGCAAGTCTTAGCCAAACAGTTAGGAACGCCTTGGCTGACTCAGGCGTACGACGATGCCACTCAAACGCCACACGCCTATTTACTCGTCGATATGAAACCGACGACCCCCGAGGATTTGCGATTTCGTACCCACTTGTTTCACCACTGGTGCCAAGACGGAGGGCCTGTCCTGTACACGTCTCCGTCCTCGACTTCATTTCACTCCCCATAAAAAAAATCTATAAAAACCTCAGACATTTTTTCGTCTCTCTCACACAACGTCAACATGACGTCCCTTCAGTCGCATCTTCCCGTCAAATTGATTCGTGCCTTGTATGGCATCAGTCGAGAAAAAAATCCACAAACACGAGCTCGTGTCTTAGAAGCTAGTCTCAAAGAAGTCTTACGATGGTTCACGGTGACGGCACGTCAAATACTCCAAGGAATCATTCAGATTCCTCATCAAACCAAACGCTTTTTCGATCGAAACAAAGTCGCTTTGGTCCAACTGGCCGATCCCCGCATCGACACTCAAACCAAAAAACAAATCATTTTGAAACCTGGAGGGAGCGGTACTCTAGGAGGGGTCATCATTCGCTCACTCTTAAGATGGGATCCTAATGCCCCCAAAGTTATCCCCAAGAAAAAAGTCCAACGAAGCTCCAAGAAAAAGAAAAAGACCAGGTCCCCAAAGAGAACTTCTCCAGTGGCAGGACCCTCCTTTGACCAGACACCACCATCCCGGAAAAAGAAAAGAAGCCCCCAGAAAAAGAAACAGAGAAAAAGTCCCCAGAAAAAGAAAAGCCCACAGAAGAAAACTAGTCGCAAGAGAGGCACTTCGGCCAGGACGCAACCTTACACTCGCAAACCACGATCTGCCACGGCAGTGACTGCGTCTCTGGCATCCTCACGTTCATCCACTTCTCCGTTGATGACACCAAGAACTGAAGAGTACTTGGAGACGTTGATTACACCAAGAACTTCTCCGGTGATGACCCCAAAAAGAACTTCCCCAGTGGCAGGACCCTCCAATTTAGTGGCAGTGGCTGCTGCTTACAAAGTACCTTCTCCCAAAATCAAAGTCCAAGAAAGATCGAGCATGTTACAAAGTTTACTGGATTTGTCCAAGCAAGAACTGGCTCGATTTAGTCCGTTGCGTACCCCTGCACGACGTGTCATGCCTGTCCTCAAACTGATACGACGTAAAGACAATCAGTGGCGACGCGTTCCAGTATAAAAAAGGCCTGTGGCCAAGTCGGGGGTATCAGTGTTTCTTTGGTACTCCTGAAGACTCAAAGATGTCACCCTCCAGAAAACCCCAAGGAAAGAAAAGGAAAGGACTACCACCACGTTTAGTCAAACATGGGGACATGTTATCTATCCTGTCCAAAGCTTCTCCACCTCTACGAAAAAAACTCATTCAATCGGCATCCAAAGAGGTCATCAATACCGTGTGCGAATGTTGTTTGAACGTCTTGAAAGGCACGATCCCTTTGTCCAAACACCAGAAACAATGCTTAAGCAAACATCGTCACGTTCTTCGCCAGATGGTTCAAAAGAAAATTCCCATTCGTCAAAAGAAGAAGATGTTGGTCCAACGTGGAGGCATTTTGCCTCTCTTGTTAGGCCCCATACTGAAAGGAGTCTTGGGAACCATGTTGGGAGGACTGGTGGGAGCAAGATAAAAAGGCCCTCGGAAGTCCCAAGATCTCAGAATCGACCCCTGACAACCCCATGGAAGGACGAAAACTAGCTTTAGTAACTTACAAACGATGGATGGAATACCATCGGTGGCAAGAACAACGCACCCCGCATGTACCTCCCAATCCCAATTTGAGTGAGATGTCCCAGTTACAACACGAATTGCAGTCCTTGATGGATCGCCAAGATTTGTCCGAAAGAGAAAAATCTCAAAAGTACGGTCAACTCTTGCAACGACTGCAACTCTTTCACCAGAAAGCTTTAGACGAAACATCTCTACCCACTCTGAAAGATTTTAAGACCTTAATGAAAAGTCCAGCTCCATCATCACTACCACCACCACTACTACCATCCCCAGGGGTCACCAGAGATGCTACCCCACGAAGACCTCAGGAAGAAGAGATGCGAGAAGTGTTTCAAACACCGTCAGCAGCTCCCATTTCGAGTAAGATTGCAGCATCCTTGTTGACCCCGTCCCCCACACCCCAACGAGAAGAAATGAAAGCTTGGGTTAAAAAGATGATGTCCACTCCTCCTTCGACAGAAGTGAAAAAGGAAGAAGGGAAACCAGAAGTGAAAAAATAAAAGAAGACCAAAGCCATTCCATTGCCACCTCCACCTCCACCACTACCTTCGACTTCTACTTCCGTAGCCCATCGGACACGTAAATCCGTTTCTAAACCACCCTTTCGACCCACCCAAAGTAGCATCACCGAAGAGTGGGTGACATATTAACACGCCAAAAAAAAATGGAAAAAGTCTTAGCCAGCATTTACTACGATCCCTCCCATCCTGCAGGTTACGCAGGAGTTCAAAAATTGTATCGTGCTGCCAAAAGTCGTCTGAAAAGTCTCCGTTTACCTCAAGTGCAACGATGGTTACAAGAACAAGCTCCCTACACTTTACACAAACCCATTCGACGCAAGTTTGCCAGAAGTCGCACCCGAGTGGAAGGCATCGATCATCAATGGCAAGCCGATTTAGCCGATGTCTCTCATTTGGCCAGCTACAGTCGTGGCTACAAATATTTGTTTTGTGTCATCGACGTCTTTTCCAAATTTGCCTGGATCGTACCCTTGACTTCCAAATCGAGCAGCGAGTTAGTGCGAGCCCTGCAACGGGTGTTGAAACAAAGCGGTCGTCACCCTCTTCGATGGCAAACGGACAAAGGTACCGAATTTCTGAACCAAGCTTTCCAAAAAGAATTAAAGAAACGTGACATTCATTTTTTTACCACCGAGAATCCCGAAACCAAAGCCAGCATCGTGGAACGTTTTCAACGCACATTGAAAGAACGCATGTGGAAATATTTTACGCATCACCACACTCTGAAGTACATCGACATCTTACCGCACCTGGTGCAAGCGTACAACCAATCTTACCATCGAAGCATCGGACTTGCCCCGCAAGACGTGACTCCCGACAACGAAGTGCTGGTGTTTGAGCGTCTGTTTGGTACGTCCCCGACGAGGGCTGTCCCCAAGAAAAGTGGAATGTTGGCCGTAGGAGATTGGGTGCGCATTGGTAAAACCAAACGCACTTTCGACAAAGGTTACTTACCTAACTGGACGACCGAATTGTTTCGCGTCACTGGACGAGTGCATGGCCGTCATCCTGCCGTCTATAAATTGGAAGACATGAACGGAGAAGTGCTCAAAGGAACGTTTTATTTACCCGAGTTACAACGTGTCACCAAAAAAGAAGACGACGTGTACGACATCGAAAGCATTCTCGAACGCAGAACCCGTAAAGTGGGCAAACGACGTGTCAAAGAAGTCAAAGTACGTTGGAAAGGATATCCACCCAGTTTTGATTCTTGGATCGACGCTTCGCAAGTCATCGACTATAAAAAGAAGTGACCATCATGCCCTTTCACACAGACGCAGCTACGTTGACCACTCCTCCTTCACCCAGTTATTCTGTGCAAGATTTACAAAAACAACCCTTGTGGGTGTGGTGCGGAGAACGTGTGCCTAAAACGCAAATCGTCTTTTTCTGCCAAATCTTCGTGGTGTATTGTGTCATCGGGGCAGCCATTGCCAATTTGAGTTTGCAACAAGGAGACAAACAATTGTGGACCATTTTATTGAGTAGTTGCATCGGTTACCTGCTTCCCAATCCCTCCCTGAAATTCTCCTCGAACGGGAACCTTGTGTCCAGTGCCAGTGCCAGTCACCACTCCAACAACAACCACAATCAGAACCCCAGTTTGGGCGGAGACACTCCTCTGACTTCCAGTAACCCCTCGGACAGCCACAGAACTCTGGAATTATGAGTCACCAAAACCAATTTTACTTAACCTTACCCAGTGACAGTTCCATGGAGGTGTTTCTCCACAACACGTTGTGCTGTTACACGGCCAAATTAACTCAAGCCATCCCCTTAGATCACGAAGCCCATTGGGAAGTGGCTTTAGTAGAAATGATTCACCCGACCCAAGTCCTCAATGTCCTTCCCAATCAAAATTTTTTTCATGTGGAAGTTCATGACGAGCAATTGCAACAGGAGTTGAATAAGAAAGCCATATATGACAATAAAACCTATAATGAGAAAACTCAAAAGTGGGCCTACCACTTGTCCATTACCCCAGGCTATTATTTTAGTGGTCAACATTTGGTCAACACCATAGCTGCCAGGGTTAATGGCGTGTTTGGGAAAGCTTTGGAGAATGTCATCAACAAAAGTGTCACCATGGAGTACCACAAAGTAGCTCGTCGCTTCTCGATGAAATTTGAGCGGAGTAAAATCATGTCCATTTTATATTTTGTCCTGAATTGTTTGACATGTTGGGCGGAGACATGAACATGAGAACGACCATACTCAATAACAAAGAATTACCAGTCGTTTACGACAACGAGTCTTTTAGCAAGTTATTTCGTACCCCAGTTTAAATGAACCAAGGACTGAATTTGATGTTCGTGTATTCCGATGTGGTGGAATACAACGTGGTGGGACACACCTCCGTACCGTTACTGCGTGTCATTATTTCAAAGTGGATTCTGCCGCGAACGCGGACGAGGAAGGTGGAAACACTTACCACGTCCACCGCGAATTTGTCCATCCTCACTATTTGCCGGTCAGCAAGTCGTATTTGAACACGGTCAACATTACTATAAAAGGAGATTTGGGACAAAATATTCCATTCACCAAAGGAAAAGTCACGGTGAAACTCCATTTTCGAAAACGGTTCTCTCACGACTCGTAAGTCATGTATCCAGTGTACCGAGGGGTTGCTCGACAGCGAGGACACGGTTTAGGAGATATGTTAAAATCGGCCTTTCGTTCGGTGGCCCCGGTGTTGAAACCGATGGTGACACGCGGATTGCACGCCTTGAAAGATGCGGCACTGACGCAAGGCAAAGAATTTCTCCAAAATGTCATCATCGACAAACAAAACCCTAAAGAAGCCTTCATGAGGGCTGGCAAAAATGTCTTGCTGCAAACGGGCAAAGACATTTTAGGCCGACGAGACACACCTATAAATGCCCTGCACGCTACCGAGTCAGGCATTCAGCAAGGACAAGGCAGAAAGAGACGACGAAGAAAACACCCTTTCACCAGACTTCAAGCTAGAAAGGCCAAGAAAAGAAGAACCGTTCGAGACAGACGTTTTCGATTATTGAAACACAGAAAAAAAATGATGCACCGAGAGTCTTGCGCTTGTTCCAAGACGGAACTGGACCTGTTTGCCATGCCCCCCACCATGATGACGATGCAAGAATCCCAATGGGTGGAATTTCATCCCGTCTCCTCTTTGACGGATTCCGCTCCCATCGAGTTTGAAATCAAAGGACAGCCCGAAGATTACATCGATCTAAATAGCAGTTACCTGTATTTGAAAGTGAAAGTGGTCAAAGCGGCGGACAACAGCAATCCTGGAGCCAATGATAGGGTAGCTCCTGTTAACAATTTCATGCATTCCTTGTTCAGTGAAGTGGACTTGTACTTGAATAACAAACTGGTCAGCAGCAGCATGGATACTTACCCATATCGTGCCTAGCTGGAAAATCTCTTGACGTACGGAAAAGAAGCCAAGAATACTCATCTGGATGCTTGCGTAGTATGGAAACCTGACACGGCCGGTGCAAACACGTTTAACGACACAGCCCTGCCAGAAGATAACAATGATCACAATGTGGGGTTTAACACACGTAGAACTAAAATTCTGCAAGGGCGAAGTTTAGAACTGATGGATCGTTTGCATTTGGACATGTGGTTACAAGAAAAGTATTTGCTGAACGGGGTGGATATCCGTCTGAGACTGAATCGTAGCAGTGCCGCTTTCCATTTGATGGCCAATACCAATGAATACAAAACTATCATTCAAGAAGCCAGACTCTACGTGCGTCGTGTGGAAGTATTACCTAAAGTGGGAAACGACGTCAGTCAGACGTTGAGCAGAACCACCACCAAGTATCCGATACGAAGAGTGGAAGTGAAAACCTTCACCATTCCAACTGGACAGCGATCCATGATCGAAGATCATCTGTTCCAAGGACAGTTACCCAAACGTTTGGTCGTTGGTATCGTCAGGAATTCATCTTTCAATGGAGTCCACAACGAAAATCCTTTTGAGTTTCAACACTTTGGCGTGTCCAAGATCGAAGTCAGTCGCGACGGCAAGGTCTTGTGTACCCGACCCTTTGAGCCTAACTTTACCCAGAACAATTACTTGAGGTCGTACTTGTCCCTGTACGAAGCCACGGGACAGTTAGGAAGCAACACCAGTCACGGCATTACGTACGAGGATTATGCAGGAGGCTATGCTTTGTGGGGTTTTGATTTCACTCCAGACCAAGGCAGCGACGAGAGACATTTCCACCCTATAAAATCTGGACAGATTCGTGTGGAAATTCAGTTTGCAATCCGAGACCCTGTTAATCCAACGTTGAACGTCCTCCTGTATGCAGAATTCGACAATACCATAGAAATCAATAGTTTGAGAGAAGTTATTCTAGATTACTAGAAACCATGGAAGACTGTTATCCCTCTTTACCTAGTGGAGAAACTTTGGACATGAAATGTGAAGAGACTGTGGAAGAAGAAGTGATCATAATGAAGTCGAGATGGCCAGAACAAGAAGCCCATTTAGTCTGCTGTTTTGTCAAACACTTGGTCGAAAAAATGACGGAACTGATCAAGAAAAATTGCTATGGATGTCAAAACGATCATCCCAGTCAAATTCAACACGATAAATGCCTAATATTGAGTCAAGAAGAAAAATTGGACGAGTATCTGGACGAAGCTTGGAGTCTCATCTTGGACAAAGACGTGTTGCATCAGTGGTATAAAGACTTGCGTGAACATTCTTGTCCACCATTAACCACTCAAGAGATCCATCGTATCGAAGCTCTCCTGAATCAAAGTGAGGAGACGAAACGAAGAAACGGCTATTTGTCAGACATTTTCAAGCAAAAAGTCAGGATCGAATTGATGACGTATTATTACCTGTGAAGAAGAAAAAAAAAACACACAAATCAATGGATACCTGGGAACTTTATTACCTTTTGAACCACAGTTCGTATACGGCTTCTTGGAATCCTGTCGTCTGTGCTAAAGATGAACTCCCTCATCGCAAACCTCAAGACCATCTAGCTTACGTGATCAACACGGACGACAGTCATCTCCCAGGAACTCACTGGGTAGCCGTCTACTTTCCTCAAGAAGGATGTGTGGAATATTTCGATTCATACGGATTGCCCCCTTTGGAAGACGATATCATCGACTTTATGAGAAGAAATGCTCAAACCACCCGATTCAATAATGTGAAATTACAAGGCACAGATTCCTTGGTGTGTGGACAATATTGCGTGTATTTTCTGCATCATCGCAGCCTGGGCTATTCCTTAGAACATTTAGTGACTCATTTTGATCCTCGTTCTTCTTCTAGAAACGATGTGAAAGTAGATAGATGGTTTTGTGACCATTATGCTTATCTTTTGTCTCAAGCTAGGAAACGTAGTGTCCATCAATGGCCTAATGATTTCCAACAGTGGAAATCACAATTTCATTCACAACGTTGTCAGCCCTGTTTAAAGTAGACTGTCAATTGAGAAAAAAATGTTTGCGATTTGAAAAAATTGATGTTATATTGTTGAATTATTGTTAAAAATGTTAAAGTTGTTGTTTAGTGTTAAGTGATTTTTGAATAAAAAATATTTTGTTTTGAAAAAAAATGCCTTTGTCTTTTGTTTAGCTATAAGAATGGTGGATTGATGCTCTTTAATTTCTTACTATCCCTCTCATGACACTCATTGAACGTTGCGACTCCAAAACCGTGGGGGATGTTTTCCTTCACGTCCGCGCTTTGACTCTAAGAACCGGGGCAGTTTCCAGTCTAACCATCCATTGTCGACTCATCCTCCTACGAAGATGTGCTCCAAACTAGCTAAGCTCAACGAAGCCTACGTGAATTTGCATAGGGTCAGACACAGTCTGATACCGAAGCCAGAAGAAATAGAGAATGTGAGAATGTTAAAAATCACTGAAGACCTGATAGAAGAACTCTTCAGAGAAGAAGTGAACAGGGAGAAAGAAGAATGGACAGAGAAGTACAGACTTCAGAGACAGCAGCAACAGCAGCAGCAAAAACAACAGCAACAGCAACCTCAACCTGACAGAGGCTTTGTCGATTGTCGTATCGACACCAAAGAGTTCTTCTTCTCTTTCCGAAGAAGCAGACCTATCGCCAGAAAGTCTATCCTCAGAGGACATCGCATTCTTAGAAACTAAAAAAGATTGCCATAACAAACAAACAAAAACAAAAAAAAACAGCCCTTTTCAGGGCTACCCAATACTCTAGAAAAGAAATAACCATCTATTTGCCAATGTGTGTAGGTAGAGTAGTGCGAATATAAACACTAACTGTTTTTTAAAAAAATGTGAGGGTATGTGTTTGTGTATAAGATTGTGTGTTTGTAAGTTAGTTAGTTAGTTGGATTATAGTGGTTTTCGTTCTTTTGAACATGTACCACTTTTTTATTCACGCACTGCGTGATTTTTAATTACTCCTGGGGGAAGGAAAAGGAGCCTCATCCCCCAGGCTTTTATGTACTCAAAGAGTACTTTTTAATTTAGCCACTCAGGTGTAGGACTAACTAGTCCTTAACAACCTGACTGAAAGGCTAATAGACATGAGTGGGAATAGTCACACCACACACTCGTGTTTCTTAGTTGGATTGAAATGCCCCAGGTGTCAAACCAAGCAGTATGTGACTCCCGTGCTCAAGTACGTTGGTATGGATAGTAGATTAAAATGATGTCTTTTTTGGTGTTTGAGGTGTATATTTGGGGTTAGATTGGATTGTTTTGCGTATGTAAATAGTCTATTGAAGTGATTTATAAAAAATTTTAAAATAGTGATGGGTAGCATTAAAAAGTGAGTGAGTGTTTCTTTTAGGTCCGCGCATTGTTTTTTTTTTGGTCATGATCTAGGTAAGATCAATTTTATGTTTTTAATGGGATGTTTTCCTTCACGTCCGCGCTTTCACTATAAATTGAAACTCGTTCGGCAGTCTAACTACCCTTGTTGATTGATCAACACCAAAAAATGAACACGAGACTGGCGAAACTGTTGGAACTTCATGTGCATCTGGAATATGCCAGGCGCCTGTTGAATGAACTGGCCGCGGAAGCCATTGTGGAAGACGGAAGGATGAGAGAGGAGGAGGAAAGAAGAAACAAAGAAGAGGAGGAGTGAAAATACAAAGAAGAGGAGGAGAGAAGAAACAAAGAAGAGGAGGAGGAAAAGGAGAGAAGAAGAAGAAGAAATTTCAGAATCCCAGAGAGCGAAAATTGGGATTCTGAAGCCACATATCCTGCCTCTGCTCTCTCCCCCCAAAAGGTAAAAAGTAACTGGGGGACAAGATGTGTATGTTGCGCCAGGCCTGGAAGGTGCCACCATTAACCAGGTGTCCATGAAGTTCAAAAAAAAAAACAGCCCTTTTCAGGGCTACCCAATACTCAAGAAAAGAAATAACCATCTATTTGCCAATGTGTGTAGGTAGAGTAGTGTGAATATAAACACTAACTCTTTATTCATAGTGCGAGTGTATGTGTTTGTGTTAGTAGCTGTTCACGTACGTTGGTGTGAATAGTAGATTATGGGTTTCTTTATTGTTTCTTGGCGTATGTGGAGAGTATAGTTTGGGTTATATTATATAAAATGAGAAAAGTGGGGGATGTTTTCCTTCACGTCCGCACGTTGTTTGGTCATGATCTAGCTAAGATCAATTTTATGTTTTTAGGGGGATGTTTTCCTTCACGTCCGCGCTTTTCGTATAAGAACCCACAGTATCCGTCGTTCAAACCATTCTACGGAATAACAGATACAAGATGGAAGTGTCGGCGTTGTTTAATGACTTAAGAAATGTTTACTTTTGGATGATGGATGGAGAGTATACTATTGAAAGGATAGAAAGAGAATGGAGGTTGAGAAAAAGTCTTGACTATGTCAATGAACTACAATTAGCGAGGAAGATGATAGAGGAGATGATAGAGGAAGAAGTTAAGAGATTGAGAGGATTGATTCAACCAGAGTATGTAAGAGTGGGGACTATAAAAGAGTCTATGGACAAGGTAAAAGCAGTGAGATGCTATTTAGAAGAGCTAGAGAAATGGTCAGAGTGGAAGTTCGTGAAAAGGGGCATTGAACAACTAAAGAAAGAGGAAGAAAAGATGAAAAAGATAATAGAGGAAGAAGTGCAGAAAATTAAGGACAGGTGGGCAAAAGATAGAAAAGAACAAGAGAATAGAAAGAAAAAAGAAGAATATGAGAGACTGAACAATAACTGGATAAAAATCCAACAGAAGTTCCGAGCCATGGGTCACCCGGACTGGATACCGGACAATGAAAAGAAGAAGAAAAAAGGAATTTGGGGAAAGATTAGGGGCTGGATGAGTAAATGGAGGAAATAGAAGAAAGCCAAAGGCCCTTTTCAGGGCCAGCCATATTTCTCGAAAAGAGAATGACTTTTCAATTGCCTACCCCTTTTTTTTTAAATTTAAAAAAAAAAAATAATCCCATATTCAATTCCCCTTGTCCCTAAACAAGCCCAAACTCTATTCCCCATGTTAATTTCCCTTGTCCCTAGACAAGCCCAAACTCTATTCCCCATGTTAAATTCCCATTGTCCCTAGAGTGGCCCAGCGTTTTTCTCCATGTTAAATTTCCATTGTCCCTATAGTGGCCCAGGGGGGTCTGTAATGCTAATTACCATTGTCCCTAAGGTGGCCCTATTTACTACTTGTAATACTGAAATAACAATGCACAGACTACTTTACCTAAAGCTTTTAATTTGTTACGATACCTATCCACGTATATAATTGAGAAACTGAGAACTGAAGATATTCCTAATAAAGAAATGGCAAACCTTTGAATAGAATGTAAATTCTTGATCATTTCATCTTTTAGAAATTCCGCGGCAACAATCAGTTAGAATAGGGAATACAGGGGTGATCCCGCAAGCATTTTTCTTTCCAGAACAGGGCAATTTTTGTCTGACAATTGGTAGTAGACAGAGCTGTATAGACTGACTACCAAACGTTCCTGCAACTGAATCTCACGCATATTTTACATAAAATTATTATTAATATTAGTATTATTAACATTAGTATTATTATTATTAACATTATTATTAATATTAACATTATTATTATTATTATTATTATTATTATTATTATTATTATTATTAAATATCCGTGTATTCGTCTGTTCTATTGACAAACAGGTGCGTTACATCCATGCAAAAGTGATGATAACGAAAAAGGAATTAAATTATAAGTTCAAACTTTGATTAATCAACATACCCTACTGGCTCTAACATTTCCATTAATTTCAGATTAATTGATTGTAAAGATGTAGCCTGCTTGTTTTAATAAGCAGGTGAATCAAACAGAATGCGCGTAACAATAAGGTCTACTTTTAAATAAGGTAATTCTCCTGAAACATTTTCTTCCTCTTTTCGTTATTTGCAAAATTGTAATGCTGTGCAACGATATAAACGTGTTTTGTTTAACGAGTCTGAAGTTTCAAAGTTTCATTGTGCACGTGTCTCATCGTTTGCTGAGGAACATTATTTCGGTCTAAACGAATGAAAGTTTATTTTGTACTTCCGCTCCATTTTCCAACATTCTCTTTCTCTCTCTCCTTATATATATATATATATATATATATATATATATATATATATATATATATATATATATATATATATATATATATATATATATATATATAGGTTGCCTTGCGGATGCGGACTGTAATGATGGTCTCCACTTGTGCCAGGACCCAAGATCGCAGTGGCGCTGTTTAGTCCGGGACGTGAACGGTGTCTCAAGGAATGTGTGCACCTGTCTGAGAAATTAGCCAGGTATGATGTGTTGATCATGTAAAGGACTATGTATGTGACGCTTTTTCTCTTTGCATTTTGTCTATCATTTTAAAGAACATTCATATTCAAATCATATACTTTATTCTCCAAGTCTATGTTTAATTTTATGAATCTTTCTTTCTAAATCACCACCATCCAGTGTTGGTGTGCGTGAGCACTAAGAACACACTTGTAAATTTCAAGCAGTACGATCTTAATCCATGCACACACTGAGAAAATCTATATCTACTCCAGATGGTGCCCTAGCACAGCTAACGAAAAATGAGGAAGCAAATGTTGAATCAGTCAGAATTTCTTAGAATTTCGAAACGCAAATCACTGTTGCAAAGTGCTATCTACTAAAATGGCTATCTCCTTAATTTTACGTTGGCAATATACAAAATCGGGCAAGTATTATTTGGTGATGCGTTCATTTACAAACTCTGAGACTTGAAGAGAGATAAACGACAAGCACGATGACCTAAAGTTGATACAACTGTTGACACCACAATAACAAACGCTTAGAGGTATCCATTCGTTAAATGGAAATGATGCGACCAACCGTCATACATATTTGGGAGCCAGCAGAAACTGTTATTGCGCAATAATCATTGATGGTTGCATAATATAAATATAACTATATTTAAGGAACATGAAGCCTTTTCGTGCCCGAAAGACAGCAGTTTTCTAGGAACTAGAAACGTGGTAAAAATAGCGCATAAACACTTGCGTCAGGCAAATTTAAAGGAACTAGCAAACTTTTACCTGTGCTGGACATGTGGAGAAAGGAAATTACACTCGAAAATGTCAGAGTTAATCAATGAAATGCACAAGAGAAAAACGATAAAGCGAATACGTTGTAGGCAATGTCATGGCATTGTAATAAATGACAAAAAATTGCAATGGAAAGAAGCAAATTGTTCAAGGGTTTACAAAAATATTTGGCGCTTGCTGATTTCTTTAATATATCAGATGGTGAGAAATTATACTATTAAGTTCTTGCGATTATAAATGTCTGGAAATAAATACAAACTTCACAGTTTGCTATTAAAATAGTGGGTATAAAACCCCTCCTCACGACCACCACGGTTTTAAGATCACCCGCATTATAGCGATTGGAAATCAAATGAACCCTTTTATTATTTTTTTCACATACTCCAATTTTTCACGAATCCGAATTATTACCACTCCGCTGGTCTGGTATTACGACCAGAGATTCTTACATTTCTTATCAATATGGATACAGATTTTCAAGGCGTAACGACAGTGTGAACAATCCTTATCCAATGTCACACATGACCTTATCCTGACTCGGGAACTATTTTGACCTTCATCTGTGAGCAGGGCACGCATAAGGTAGCAAACCTCCTAAATTTCCATCATCGCTTAAGCATTGGCTCACAATAATCACGATAACTAACATTAACGTCAAAACATTTGCACACTACAGCGGACGGTGGTTGAAGATATGTGTCACGCAATCAGGAAATCAAGGATAGGTCAAACTTGAATTGAGGACTATATCATTATTTTATATCTGTCCCGAAAATTATTGTTTTGTCCTGGTTATAATCGTAATGCTGCGCAAGCTCTATGCAGTGCACAAATCGGACGTTGTGTATTGCCATTAATTTACCCATCTCTACCACTGTTTCTTGAACATAAAACGTGTTTAAACATAATTTAAAGTCAGCGATTGTTTGAAAATTATGTCCGTATTTAATATGCGCCATTTTGACTTCGACCCTAGGTTTTCGTTCATGAACATGTGATAAATATTTTTTGATTGACTATGTTTTTTCTTTACTTTTTGAACTTGACTTCACAGCATAGACCTTCATAAATAATCTGCATTGTTTCCACAGCATAGAAATTAATACATGATCTATCTTGATTCCACAGTTTAAAAATTCATAAAGTATATTTGTTATGTCAAGTTTCAACGCTCATGTTTCTTCTTAAACTGTTGAAATAAATCTTTGAATGATCTACTTCTAGCTTGTTGATATCTATCCATTTGTAACGTTTAATATACAATCCTTTCAAACTTAGAAAATACATTTGCGTGTATTGCCTGTCCAGGATTTTTCGGTACAATGTCAAACAACCATTCAATGTCATCACACATTTCACCTCTGTTCAGGATATTCACTGCTCTTGTTTTATGGTGAAACAAAATGCACTTACGTTTCAATTTTTACTTCTTAAGACCCTGTTTCATAAGTTTATATATAAACAGCAAAATCTCCAAAATGATTCTCTAAATTTTCATGTTGTGCCTCTGCTTACATTATTCGCACATGTACGTTCTTTTCTTGTTGAAAAACATAATAATGTTGCTCACTTAACGATTTTTGTCTGACTTGCTTTTCGAATATGTTGATCCACGAAAGAATTTTTCATTGTATTTTTTATTTGACCATAGAATATTTCACTTTCATAGATTTAGGTCTGTGAGAATATAATTTATTTATTTTCATAGATTTGGAAAAAAGGGTTACATCAGCATCAAAGGCTTTAACCCCTCGGGGTAGTTATATCGTAACTTCGGTCTTTTCCATTCCTAGGCGGAGGCCATATTTCACATATTTCGCTCGGGAATAAAACGTAGTGCTCCTTCTATTTGCCTACACATTGTGTCACACCGTTTGTTTGTTAGATAGAAAATAAATTTTGTGTTATTGTTTAAACGACTATATTGTATTTATTGTCGCTGCTGGTTACACTGGATTTCTTGTAATATAGTTCCCGTAATGCATGGGTTATGTTACATTTGAAATACATTCGTTAAGTCAATTAGTGACATTAATCAGTGTCACTTATTTGTCTATTGTTATGGCTTGTTTTAAAGCCACAATGCCGCCGTTTTTCATAAATTTCACCATTAGTCCAATCCAACTAAAGTCTGGAAGGGAGGGAATGATATGCTTTAAAAAATATCTGACAGTAACCGTTTTTGAAATAATTAAGATATTAGGTTTAAGCGACGTTCAGTTAGGAATTAAGAGGTGACACCTCTCAATTCTGTCGCAGAAGTTGTTCTTAATTCCATTATTTTCCGGGAGTGCTCCAAATGTAGCATTGTCATACATTCGACAAATTCTGTTAGTGACTAATCTGATACAAATTTGATTCAAGAGGGAATGAAGAGAGGAAGGCCCGCTTTTATAAAGGTGATCTGAGAAGAAAATGCGTGTATCATATAAAATTAAGACTCGGTGAATATTGGTGATCATCTGGCGGGCTGGAATGCTTCGATGGGCAAACTTCTACTGAATGCAAACCCAGCTGTTAAGGATTTCGTTATTATTTGGTAGGCATAAGATACGGACTTCTTAAAAAAATGTACTAAATTTATGCATTGAAAGAAAGAAAGAAAAAATCGTAATAAATACTAGGCCGAGAACTGCATCATAACAAAAGCAAAATATCATAAAACGGTGACGTCAAAAAGTTTTGTTTTCATGCTTTCGAGTGAAATCAGTCGACACACGGATGTCGCCGATCGACATTGGATTATATCGTACGCATGTGAAAAATCACCGGTTTTCTCAGCTCGAGGGAGAAAGTGCATATCTAATAATGTGATAAAACGTCGATATTATCTAGTTTTAATTGCACCCAACGATATTTATGAACAGTATCTTTCAAGATTATGTAATATTTAGATGATTAGGTATATACGACCTTTTTACGTAACGGCGGTATTGTCGCTTTAAACTCCAGCATAACTTTTCCAATCACAAATTTATATATTTATGTTGCTTGTTAGACTTTTGATACTGAAATTGTTCTCAGTTTATTTTGGAAAAATATTTATCAGGAACCAAGATTCGAAACACGCTTATCGATCTGAAGAAAGAACCATTGTCTTATTTCCTGAACTATCGAACGTACTTTTTAACAGTTAAATTGTTACCATGCATTAACGTACTTACTAACAGTTGAATTGTTACCATGCATTAACGTACTTACTAACAGCTGAATTGTTACCATGCATTAACGTACTTACTAACAGCTGAATTGTTACAATATATTAACGTACTTACTAACAGTTGAATTGTTACCATGTATTAAGTTATTTACTAACAGTTAAATTGTTACCATGCATTCGCGTACTTACTAACAGTTGAATTGTTACCATGCATTCGCGTACTTACTAACAGTTGAATTGTTGCCATGTATTAACGTACTTGCTAACAGTTGAATTGTTTCCATACATTCGCGTACTTACTAACAGTTGAATTGCTACCATGCATTAACATCCAAGGCTAAGAGTTTTGGTTTTCGCTTTCTTATATTGATTGCCTGTTCCTTATGTTGTAGTACATACGCACCTAAACGTTTATATTTACTGCATCTAGAACAACTTCCAATATAACTTAGTATGGTTTTGATACTGGTTTGAATGAATACAGCTCTGGGAATGTTTCGGCTAACTTTGTTTCTTTTGTGTGCTGGCAACTTCTATGCAAAATGTATATTTCCTTATTGGAATGTTTTTAATATTTATTTATTTATCTTTTTAATTTATTTATTTATGCCATTATATCCTAGTGTTCGAATTTACAAATGTGCTCATGGACGGTTATCGTAAACCTGCACTGGATAGCGGTGATATGTAAAATGTTTCTGAATGTTCAGATTTTATCTTGACACTACAGGGGACGGTAATCCCTATAAACTTACAACTTTGCTGATCTATTTAATCCATATAATACTGTCATACTTTTGCTGAGAAAAATCTTATAAAAACAAATTATTTAATTTCAGACCCATGAACAGAAATCGAAAGACGAGGTGAACGTACCTTCATATTTTCTGAATGTAGAAGTTTTCACTAGCGGTACATAAATAAAAGGTTCGCCAATATTTGTTCTGTTGTTCTCTAGTAATTGTGTTTAACGGTACATCAGTACTCATTAGGTTATATTTTGCTGGTGCAATCTGACCTGCAACCTGACACACTAATCTTTCGGCCACCACTTTTCTTGTCTTTCCACATGTGTATGCGTGTGCGCTCGCTTGCGCTCGTGTGTGTGTGTGTGTGTGTGTGTGTGTGAGAGAGAGAGAGAGAGACAGATTGGTATGAAAGTGTGGCAGACGGAGGGACGAATTGATGCATTCTCGTCCATACGGTGTCCGTAGTCAAGAAGTCCGTAGTGTATGATTAGGTCTAACATTTCAAGAAACTTATCAATACGTTATTGTTTTCTCTGATGTCACTGGCGGAACAGTTGTTTTTGGCATTTCGCATACATGCTTACGGGACTGATACGCAAAAACAGCGAATCTACCCTAGATATCATATAGACATAAGTAATAATATGTTGAATTTATGCTCTTAATTATCGTCCATTGAAAGATATCATAGATCTGTATATGAAGAAAATACAAGAATTCAAATAAGTAACACCATTTTATTCTTTTTTAAAATTTATTCATAATTTCTTGACGCACATGAGTATATTTCGGGAGAGGTGAATGACGTTATAATTTCTTACCCATGCGACAAAATTATCGAATTGGATAACCTTTCTGTTCTTATCTCTGTCTAGTTGTCTCAGCCTGTTTGTCATAGTCCGGTTGTCTCAGGCATGGTATCCACGTGCTAATAACTAATTATAAAAAAGAGATTAAACCCCTGTTGGCTTCTGCACTGCCTTGTGGAGTTGTTATAAAATAATAAAAGACAGATGTAACAAAAACAATTTCACTCACAAAACGACGTATGGTCTCAACAAATATGATAATACACCATAACAAATATTTTGAAGGAGAGATACATATACGCACGCACGCGAGTAGAGATCTCAACAGACAATACACATCAGTAGTACAAAACTCAAAACTCTTACAAGAGTTACTGCAATGTTGGTAACAACCAGAAATGTGTTGTGTCAGACCTGTGTTCTTTAAACTTTGTTAAATATCATCAATACGCCCCATTTGAATCAAAGACTGTAACGCAATTGCACTCATGCACTTACCAATCCGAGTGGATCATTTATCAGTCTATTCCACAAGAATGCTATGTAGAGTATCATTGGACTAGTTATCATCAACACTTGCCATATATCCAAGACAGAAAACTTAAATTATGCCAATCAGTCAACACTCTATTCCAGTAGAATGCTATGTAGAGTATCATTGGACTAGTTATCATCAACACTTGCCATATATCAGTAGTGAAGGGGGATATTATAGCGTCAATGGGACTTAGCATTAAAAATACCCTTGGGAAGATATAGCGTCAAGGGAAATTTAACATGGAGAAAAATCGTGGGAACATATAGCGTCAAGGGAAATTTAACATGGAGAAAAATCGTGGGAACATATAGCGTCAAGGGGATTTGAACATGGGAATAGGGGACTGTATAGCGTCAAAGGAATTTAAACAGGGTGGGACTGTATAGCGTCAAGGGAAATGGAACATGGGATTTTTTTTTTAAAAAAATAAAAAAAATAAGAAAGGGGTAGGCAATTCAAAGGTTATCTCTTTTCGAGAAATATGGCTGGCCCTGAAAAGGGCCTTTGGGTTTTCTTCTTCTGCTTCTAATTTCTTCTTTTCCTCCACCAACTTCTTATTTTCTCACCTACACTCTTTTTCTTCTTTTTTTTCTCCTCCTCTTCTTTCTTCTCTTCCTCCTCTTCCTCCTCTTCTTCTTTCTTCCTCTTCTCATTTTCTTCTTCTTTTTCAATTTTTTCATTCCATGCTCTCATCCTTGTCCTTTCCTCTTCATCCTCCTTCTCCTCCTTTATTTCCTTCATCACACCACTTATCATATCCTTTGCTTTTCTTAAATTATTAATTTCCATTTTTACTCTATGCGGACTATAAGAATAGTGATCTTCAACTAGTCGTACGAGCATTTGTTCTATCATTCCCAAATTGTCAAGGACGTCTTGCAATGATTGAAATTTATCCAGGTGGTTTGAAGCCATCTTCTATGAAGAATGGTTTGAACGACGAATACTGTGGGTTCTTATACTTAAAGCGCGTACGTGAAGGAAAACATCCCCCTAAAAACATAAAATGGATCTTACCTAGATCATGACCCAACAACGCGCGGACGTGATGGAAAACATCCCCCTACTTTTTCATTTCATATAATATAACCCAAACTATACTCTCCACATACGCTAAGAAACCCATAATCTACTATTCACACAAACATACCTGAGCTCTTACAAACACGCAAACACACAAACACATACCCTCACATCTTTTAAAAAGAGTTAGTGTTTATATTCACACTACTCTACCTACACACATTGGCAAATCGATCGTTATTTCTTTTCTAGAGTATTGGGTAGCTCTGAAAAGGGCTGTTTTGTTTGGAACTTCATGGACACCTGGTTAATGGTGGCACCTTCCAGGCCTGGCGCCACATACACATCTTATCCCCCAGTTACTTTTTACCTTTTGGGGGGAGAGAGCAGAGGCAGGATATGTCGCTTCAGAATCCCAATTTTCGCTCTCTGGGATTCTGAAATTTTTTCTTCTCTCCTTTTCCTCCTCCTCCTCTTCTTTGTATCTTCTCTCCTCCTCTTTGTATCTTCTTTCCTCTTCTTCTTTATATCTTCTCTCCTCCTCTTCTTTGTTTCTTCTTTCCTCCTCTCTTATCCTTCCCTCCTCGACAATGGCTTCCGCGGCCAGTTCATTTAATATGCGCCTGGCATATTCCAGATGCACATGAAGTTCCAACAGTTTCTCCAGTCTCGTGTTCATTTTTGGTGTTGATCAATCAACAAGGGTAGCTGGACTGCCGAACGAGTTTCAATTTATACTGAAAGCGCGGACGTGAAGGAAAACATCCCCTAATAACATAAAATTGATCTTACCTAGATCGTGACCCAAAAAAACAGCAACGCGCGGACCTAAAAGAAACACTCACTCACTTTTTATGCTACCCATCACTATTGTAAAATTGTTATAAATCACTTCAATAGACTATCCACATACGCAAAGCAATCCAATCTAACCCCAAATATACACCTCTAACAGCCAAAAAAAAAAAACAAACATCATTTTAATCTACTATCCACACCAACCTGCTTTATCACTTACAAACACAAACACACTAACACATACCCTCACAATTTTTTAAAAAAGAGTTAGTGTTTATTTTCACACTACTCTACCTACACACATTGGCAAATCGATCGTTATTTCTTTTCTAGAGTATTGGGTAGCCCTGAAAAGGGCTGTTTTTTTGTTTTGCTATGGCATTCTTTTTTTAGTTTCTAAGAATGCGATGTCCTCTGAGGATTGACTTTCTGGCGATAGGTCTGCTTCTTCGGAAAGAGAAGAAGAACTCTTTGGTGTCGATACGGCAATCGACAAAGCCTCTGTCAGCTTCAGGTTGTTGCTGTTGTTGCTGCTGTTGCTGCTGTCTCTGAAGTCTGTACTTCTCTGTCCATTCTTCTTTTTCCCTGTTCATTTCTTCTCTGAAGAGCTCTTCTATCAGGTCTTCAGTGATTTTTAACATTCTCACATTCTCTATTTCTTCTGGCTTCGGTATCAGACTGTGTCTGACCCTATGCAAATTCACGTAGGCTTCGTTGAGCTTAGCTAGTTTGGAACACATCTTCTTAGGAGGATGAGTCGACAATGGATGGTTAGACTGGGAACAACCCCGGTTCTTAAAGTCAAAGCGCGGACGTGAAGGAAAACATCCCCACACGGTTTTCGAGCCGCAACGTTTAGTGAGTGTCATGAGAGGGATAGTAAGAAATCAAAGAGCATCAATCCAACATTCTTATAGCTAAACAAAAGACAAAAGCATTTTTTCAAAACACAACATTTTTTTTATTCAAAAATCACTTAACACTAAACAACAACTCTAACATTTTTTAACAATAATCCAACACTATAACATCAAACAATTTTCTTCAAATCACAAACATTTTTTCTCAATATACAATCTACCTTGAACAGGGCTGACAACGTTGTGAATGAAATTGTGATTTCCACTGTTGGAAATCATTAGGCCAATGATGGACACTACGTTTCCTAGCTTGAGACAAAAGATAAGCATAATGGTCACAAAACCATCGATCTACTTTCACATCGTTTCTAGAAGAAGAACGAGGATCGAAATGAGTCACTAAATGTTCTAAGGAATAGCCTAGGCTGCGATGATGCAGAAAATACACACAGTACTGTCCACACACCAAAGAATCTGTGCCTTGTAATTTCACGTTGTTGAATCGGGTGGTTTGAGCATTTCTTCTCATAAAGTCGATGATATCGTCTTCCAAAGGGGGCAATCCGTACGAATCGAAATATTCCACACATCCTTCTTGAGGAAAGTAGACGGCTACCCAGTGGGTTCCTGGGAGATGACTGTCGTCCGTGTTGATCACGTAAGCTTGATGGTCTTTAGGTTTGCGATGAGGGAGTTCATCTTTAGCACAGACGACAGGATTCCAAGAAGCCGTATACGAACTGTGGTTCAAAAGGTAATAAAGTTCCCAGGTATCCATTGATTTGTGTTTTTTCTTCTTCTTCACAGGTAATAATAAGTCGTCAATTCTATCCTGACTTTTTGCTTGAAAATGTCTGACGAATAAACGGTTATTCGTTCTGTTTCCTCACTTTGATTCAGGAGAGCTTCGATACGATGGATCTCTTGAGTGGTTAATGGTGGACAAGAATGTTCACGCAAGTCTTTATACCACTGGTGCAACACGTCTTTGTTCGAGATGAGACTCCAAGCTTCGTCCAGATACTCGTCCAATTTTTCTTCTTGACTCAACATTAGGCATTTATCGTGTTGAATTTGACTGGGATGATCGTTTTGACATCCATAACAATTTTTCTTGATCAATTCTGTTATTTTGTCGACCAAGTGTTTGGCAAAACAGGAGACTAAATGGGCTTCTTGTTCTGGCCATCTCGACTTCATCATGACAACTTCTTCGTCTTTGTCTTGGGATTCTCCTTCCACGGTCTCCTCACATTCCATGTCCAAAGTTTCTCCACTTTGTAAAGAGGGATAACAGTCTTCCATGGCTTCTAGTAATCTAGAATGACTTCTCTCAAACTGTTGATTTCTATGGTATTATCGAATTCTGCATACAGGATGACGTTCACCGTGTCTGGTAGACCAGTCGCAAACTGAAGTTCCACACGAATCTGGCCGGATTTTATAGGGTGGAAATGTCCCTCGTCGCTGCCCTGGTCAGGAGTGAAATCGAAAGCCCACAAAGCATAGCCTCCGTCATAATCGTCGTACGTAATGCCGTGACTGGTGTTGGTTCCTAACTGTCCGGTGGCTTCGTACAGGGACAAGTACGATCTCAAGTAATTCGACTTAGTCCTATCGGCGGTATTAAAGACAGGTTCGAAAGGTCGGGTACACAAGGTCTTGCCGTCGCGACTGACTTCGATCTTGGACACTTTGTAAGGTTGAAACTCAAAAGGATTTTCGTTATAGACACCATTGAAAGCTGAATTCTTGACGATACCAACAATCAAACGTTTGGGTAACTGTCCTTGGAACAGATGATCTTCGATCTTGGATCGGAGTCCAGAGGCAATGGTGAACGTTTTCACTTCCACGCGTCGTATGGGATACTTGGCGGTTGTTCTGCTCAACGTCTGACTGATGTCGTTACCTACTTTAGGTAACACTTCCACACGACGCACGTAGAGTCTGGCTTCTTGGATGATGGTTTTGTAACTGGCATCACCAGCAGCCATCAGATGGAAAGCAGCACTACTGCGATTCAGTCTCAGGCGGACATCCACCCCGTTCAGCAAATACTTTTCTTGCAACCACATGTCCAAATGCAAGCGATCCATCAGTTCTAAACTACGACTTCCAGCAATTTTCGCTCGTCGTTCTACAAATCCCTTTGAATGTGAAGCATCCGCAGCAAGTACAATAGTGTTGAACTTAGTCGCTGGGTCAGGTCTCCATACCACGCAAGCATCCAGATGACTGTCCTTGGCGTTTTTTCCATACGTCAAGAGATTTTCCAGGTACGCTCGATAAGGGTAAGTATCCATGCTGCTGCTGACCAGTTTGTTATTCAAGTACAAGTCCACTTCGCTAAACAAGGAATGCATGAAATTGTTGACGGGAGCTACTGCATCAGCATTTTCTAGGTTATCGTTGTTCGCTTCGGTTACTTTGACTTTCAAGTACAGGTAACTGCTATTCAGATCGATGTAATCTTCGGGCTGTCCTTTGATTTCAAACTCGATGGGAGCGGAATCCGTCAAAGAGGAGACGGGATGAAATTCCACCCACTGGGATTCATGCATGGTCATCATGGTGGGGGGCATGGCAAACAGATCCAGTTCCGTCTTGGAACAAGCGCAAGACTCTCGGTGCATCATTTTTTCTCTTTCTCAATAATCAAAAACGTCTAAGTCTCGAACGGTTCTTCTTTTCTTGGCCTTTCTAGCTTGAAGTCTGGTGAAAGGGTGTTTTCTTCGTCGTCTCTTTCTACCTTGTCCTTGCTGAATGCCAGACTCGGTAGCGTGCAGGGCATTTATAGGTGTGTCTCGTCGGCCCAAAATGTCTTTGCCCGTTTGCAGCAAGACATTTTTGCCAGCCCTCATGAAGGCTTCTTTAGGGTTTTGTTTGTCGATGATGACATTTTGGAGAAATTCTTTGCCTTGCGTCAGTGCCGCATCTTTCAAGGCGTGCAATCCGCGTGTCACCATCGGTTTCAACACCGGAGCCACCGAACGAAAGGCCGATTTTAACATATCTCCTAAACCGTGTCCTCGCTGTCGTGCAACCCCTCGGTACACTGGATACATGACTTACTTACGAGTCGTGAGAGAACCGTTTTCGAAAATGGAGTTTCACCGTGACTTTTCCTTTGGTGAATGGAATATTTTGTCCCAGATCTCCTTTTATAGTAATGTTGACCGTGTCCAAATACGACTTGCTGACCGGCAAATAGTGAGGATGGACAAATTCGCGGTGGACGTGGTAAGTGTTTCCACCTTCCTCGTCAGCGTTTGCGGCAGAATCCACTTTGAAAGGAATGACACGCAGTAACGGCACGGAGGTGTGTCCCACCACGTTGTATTCCACCACATCGGAATACACAAACATCAAATTCAGTCCTTGGTTCAGTTCTACCGGGGTACGAAAATACTGGCCAAAAGACTCGTTGCTGTAAATGACGGTTTTTTGGGCTAGTGTTTGTTCTGTTTTCTTCCTCATCTTTATGTCACCACCCAACATTTCAAACAATTCATCATTAAAATAGAAACCCATGATTTTTTCCCCCTCAGGAAATTTTATCAGGAAGCGACGAGCTGTTTTGTGGTATTCCATGGTGACAGCTTTGGTCTTGAAAGTCTTAAAAGCTTCCCCAAACACGCCATTAAACTTGGTGGCTATGGTGTTGACCAAATGTTGACCACTAAAATAATAGCCTGGGAGAATGAACAACTGATAGTCGGTCCACTTTGGATTGTCTTTGTTAGGGTTTTTATGCTTATATTTGCTATTGTCATCCATCCACTTTTGCAGTTGTTCGTCATAAACTTCCACCTCAAATTTATTTTGATTGGCAACGACATTGAGGACTTGGGTCGGGTGAATCATTTCTACTAAAGCCACTTCCCAATGGGCTTCGTGATCTAAGGGGATGGCCTGAGGTAATTTAGCCGTGTAACAACACAACGTGTTGTTGGGAAACACCTCCATGGAACTGTCACTGGGTAAGGTTAAGTAAAATTGGTTTTCGTGACTCATAATTCCAGAGTTCTGTGGCTGTCCGAGGGGTTAGTGGATGTCAGAGGCGTGTCTCCGCCCAAAATGAGGTTCTGGTTGTGGTTGATGTTGTTGGAGTGGTGACTGGCACTCACACTGGACACAACGTTCCCGTTCGAGGAGAATTTCAGGGAGGGATTGGGAAGCAGGTAACCGATGCAACTGCTCAATAAAATGGTCCACAATTGTTTGTCTTCTTGTTGCAAACTCAAATTGGCGATGGCTGCCCCGATGACACAATACACCACGAAGATTTGGCAGAAAAAGACGATTTGCGTTTTAGGCACACGTTCTCCACACCACACCCACAAGGGCTGTTTTTGTAAATCTTGCACAGAAGAACTAGGTGAAGAAGGAGTGGTCGACGTAGCTGCGTCTGATGTGTGAAAGGGCATGATGGTCACTTCTTCTTTTTATAGTCGATGACTTGCGAAGCGTCGATCCAAGAATCAAAACTGGGTGGATATCCTTTCCAACGTACTTTGACTTCTTTGACACGTCGTTTGCCCACTTTACGGGTTCTGCGTTCGAGAATGCTTTCGATGTCGTACACGTCGTCTTCTTTTTTGGTGACACGTTGTAACTCGGGCAAATAAAACGTTCCTTTGAGTACTTCTCCGTTCATGTCTTCCAATTTATAGACGGCAGGATGACGGCCATGCACTCGTCCAGTGACACGAAACAATTCGGTCGTCCAGTTAGGTAAGTAACCTTTGTCGAAAGTGCGTTTGGTTTTGCCAATGCGCACCCAATCTCCTACGGCCAACTCTCCACTTTTCTTGGGGACAGCCCTCGTCGGGGACGTACCGAACAGACGCTCAAACACCAACACTTCGTTGTCGGGAGTCACGTCTTGCGGAGCACGTCCGATGCTTCGATGGTAAGATTGGTTGTACGCTTGCACCAGGTGCGGTAAGATGTCGATGTACTTCAGAGTGTGGTGATGCGTAAAATATTTCCACATGCGTTCTTTCAAAGTGCGTTGAAAACGTTCCACGATGCTGGCTTTGGTTTCGGGATTCTCGGTGGTAAAAAAATGAATGTCACGTTTCTTTAATTCTTTTTGGAAAGCTTGGTTCAGAAATTCGGTGCCTTTGTCCGTCTGCCATCGAAGAGGGTGACGACCGCTTTGTTTCAACACTCGTTGCAGGGCTCGCACTAACTCGCTGCTCGATTTGGAAGTCAAGGGCACGACCCAGGCAAATTTGGAAAAGACGTCGATGACACAAAACAAATATTTGTAGCCACGATTGTAGCTGGCCAAATGAGAGACATCGGCTAAATCGGCTTGCCATTGATGATCGATGCCTTCCACTCGGGTGCGACTTCTGGCAAACTTGCGTCGAATGGGTTTGTGTAAAGTGTAGGTAGCTTGTTCTTGTAACCATCGTTGCACTTGAGGTAAACGGAGACTTTTCAGTCGCGTTTTGGCAGCACGATACAATTTTTGAACTCCTGCGTAACCTGCAGGATGGGAGGGATCGTAGTAAATGCTAGCTAAGACTTTTTCCATTTTTTGTGTTGATTGGTGTCTTAATAAGGCACCCACTCTTGGAAGAGGCTACTCTTTTTTTCTTGGGGCATTTTCTTGGATTGCAATGCTTTGCGTGTGCGGCCAGCAATAGGTGTCGAAGAGGAGGAGGAGGATGTCTGAGCAGGGGATATCGGTTCTTGTTTCACTTCTGTCTTCACTTCTGTCTTCACTTTCTTTTTCTCTTGTGAGGAAGAAGGGGTGGCCATCATCATTTTAATCCATCCAATTCTGGAGGTAGGTGGTGTTGTTAACTTGCGTACTTTTTCTGGTGGAGTTTGAAACCCTTCCTCTTCTTCTTTTTCTGTCTTGGTCACGGGTACTGGTGGTACTGGTACTGGTACTGGTGATGGTGCTGGACTTTTCATCAAGGTCTTAAAATCTTTCAAAGTGGGTAGAGATGTTTCGTCTAAAGCTTTCTGGTGAAAGAGTTGCAGTCGTTGCAAGAGTTGACCGTACTTTTGCGATTTTTCTGTTTCGGACAAATCTTGGCGATCCATCAAGGACTGCAATTCGTGTTGTAACTGGGACATCTCGCTCAAATTGGGATTGGGAGGTAAATGCGGGGTGCGTTGTTCTTGCCACCGATGGTATTCCATCCATCGTTTGTAAGGCACTAAAGCTAGTTTTCGTCCTTCCATGGGGTTGTCAGCGGTCGATTCTGAGATCTTGGGACTTCCGAAGGCCTTTTTATCTTGCTCCCACTAGCCCCCCCCCCCAACATGGTTCCCAAGACTCCTTTCAGTATGGGGCCTAACAAGAGAGGTAAAATGCCTCCACGTTGCACTAACATCTTCTTTTTTTGACGAATGGGAATTTTCTTTTGAACCATTTGGCGAAGAACGTGACGATGTTTGCTTAAGCATTGTTTCTGGTGTTTGGACAAAGGGATCGTGCCTTTCAAAACGTTCAAACAACATTCGCACACGGTATCGATGACCTCTTTGGAGGCCGTTTGAATGAGTTTTTTTCGTAGGGGTGGAGAAGCTTTGGACAGGACAGATAACAGGTCCCCATGTTTGGCTAAACGTGGTGGCAGTCCTTTCCTTTTCTTTCCTTGGGGTTTTCTGGAGGGTGACATCTTTGAGTCTTTAGGAGCACCGAAAAAACACTGATATCCTACTCGGTCACAGGCCTTTTTTATACTGGAACGCGTCGCCACTGATTGTCTTTACGTTTTATCAGTTTGAGGACAGGCATGACACGTCGTGCAGGGGTACGCAACGGACTAAATCGAGCCAGTTCTTGCTTGGACAAATCCAGTAAACTTTGTAACATGCCCGATCTTTCATGGACTTTGATTTTGGGAGAAGGTACTTTGTGAGCAGCAGCCACTGCCGCTAAATTGGAAGGTCCTGCCACTGGGGAAGTTCTTTTGGGGGTCATCAACGGAGAAGTTCTTGGTGTGATCAACGTCTCCAAGTACTCTTCAGTTCCTGGTGACATCAACGGAGAAGTGGACAAACGTGAGGCTGCCGGAGACGCAGTCACCGCTGTGGCAGGTCGTGGTTTGCGAGTGTAAGGTTGCGTCCTGGCCGAAGTGCCTCTCTTGCGACTAGTTTTCTGTGGACTTTTCTTTTTCTGGGGGCTTCTTTTCTTTTTCCGGGGTGGTGTCTGGTCAGAGGAGGGTCCTGCCACTGGAGAAGTTATTCTTCTTGGGGACCTGGTCTTTTTCTTTTTCTTCTTGGGGCTTCGTTGGACTTTTGTCTTGGGAATAACTTTGGGGGCATTAGGATCCCATCTTAAGAGTGAGCGTATGATGACCCCTCCTAGAGTACCGCTCCCTCCAGGTTTCAAAATGATTTGTTTTTTGGTTTGAGTGTCGATGCGGGGATCGGCCAGTTGGACCAAAGCGACTTTGTTTCGATCGAAAAAGCGTTTGGTTTGATGAGGAATCTGAATGATTCCTTGGAGTAATTGACGTGCTGTCACCGTGAACCATCGTAAGACTTCTTTGAGACTAGCTTCTAAGACACGAGCTCGTGTTTGTGCATCTTTTTCTCGACTGATGCCATACAAGGCACGAATCAATTTGACGGGAAGATGCGACTGAAGGGACGTCATGTTTACACTGTGAGTGAGACAGACGAAAAAGAGTCTGAGGTTTTTATAGATTTTTTTTATGGGGAGTGAAATGAAGTCGAGGACGGAGACGTGTACAGGACAGGCCCTCCGTCTTGGCACCAGTGGTGAAACAAGTGGGTACGAAATCGCAAATCCTCGGGGGTCGTAGGTTTCAAATCGACGTGTAAATAGGCGTGTGGCGTTTGAGTCAGCCAAGGCGTTCCTAACTGTTTGGCTAAGACTTGCACTTGCGATTTATCTCGAGGGCTTTTAAACAAGACCACGTAATGCGGATTGAGACTGATGGTGCGATGGGCTTTACTTTGTTGAACAAATTTTGGGTGATGTAAACGACACTGGCATTACGGTGATGCCCTTTACGCGTGAACCACAATTTAATTTCTTCTTCGTCTTCTCCTAACATGTCATCGAAAATGACCAAATGGGTTTGACGGGAGTCAGAGACGATGCCGTCGTCTTCTTTAGGAATGCCTTCCACAAACACGATGGAATCGCCTTGACTTTCTCGCAAGAGGCTGTACGCCGATTGCCACTCTTTGTAACACCACACGATCCGTTGAGGGGGCCGATCGATCAAATGATGTTTATGTTCGATCAAACGTTTGACGAATTCGGTTTTGCCAGAACCGCTAGGTCCAGCAATGAGCATGTTAAAGGGATGGCGAAGATACAAAGCCTCCCAACTGGCACGATCTAAGTGTTCGTCGATGACTTTGACAGTAGAGGAAGAGGGAGCAGAGACAGTAGAGGTAGCCATGGTGTCAGAAATGTCACTTGTGACACGAAAACAAACAAGACAAGAGTTTATATACTTTTTCAGAACACGTTTATCGAATGTTTTTTATCAAACATGAATACGAAAGACAAAAATACATAAAAGCCAAAGGCTTAAGTACAAGGATAAAAGGCACATGATAACGATGAACGTGGAATAAACACAAGTGTCTGTACAACATGTTTTGGGTAATGTTCTAACCAGTTCTGTAGTAGGGGGTAAGGTCACACAAGTGTCCTCCCGAAAGGGTCTTTCAGGTCTGTCCACGACAGTCCCGTCCTGGGTGACGGGTTCTTCTGGCACCGTCACTAACACGGGTTGAAAAGTAACTTTTTTCCTTGAACAACTCTCGTGCATACTGGGCCACTTCTTGGGTCCAAGCCTCAAAACCCCATTCTTTCCAGGCACGGACATCTGTCCAATGGGGATGTAAGTCACAAGCTACACACACATCGTCATACACGTCTTGGGTAGCTAAAAGTTGACGAATCTTTTTTTCCTGTTGAGGTCGAGAAGTATCCAGATGAAATCGCAAGGCTTTGAGCAAAAGGAGTTTTTCGTGACCATTTAAGGCCATTGAGGTGGTAAGTACTGATCGTAAAGAGTCCACAAAGAATCGGCTGGTAAACGAAATCCCAGAAAACAAGTCACTAAGACACACACCACTTGTCGTCCCAAACTGAATGGATACAGTTGTTGTAATAATCGATGGTAATGATCCACGGTTTGAATAGGGTCATTGAGTTCCTTCCACGGAATCTGTTGGATTACATACGACATAAGTCGTGGCATAGCAGCCTGTTTTTATAGTCTCTTTGTTTCGAAAAGAATACACGTACTTTCTAGCCAGTGATCTTCGTTCTCCAGTTGGAAAGCACGAATGTTCTCTAGCAAAGTATCCATGAATAGGTCATACTAAATCCTCTTTGGTCTGACACAAGAAATGTACTCTTTGCACAAACATGGTTTCACTCCAGTGTCGAATTTAAATCGTTGAGTCACTAATCTACACATTACAATTCGTTCAGAAGTTTCCTCTTTCACTAAGTTGACATTGTGTTCAAGATGTTGGTAATTCGTTAACTCTTCCTCTGGAATTCGATGCAGTACGTTTACAATGTAGTAGATAGAATCGTCAATACCAAACCATTCCTTTTTATAACCAGGAGGTCGTTGATCAATGTCTGTCCAATGGAACACTTTCAACTCAATCAGTCCTTGTATAGCCTTCAGGTACCAGTGGTTCAAACACCGGTGACGTAACGGATGCAATTGTTCTTTACGTTTCACTTGTATTTTGACCAGTTCTCGGTAAATGCGTTCTCTCAATTCCACAGGCAAGGCACGAATGTTCTCTTGTAAAGTATCCATGAACAGATTATTATGGTAAGAAGTTACTTCAATGTCTCGGTCCCACTAAGGGTAAGTAATGACAATTCGGTGACCATCGAGCATGTTCTACGTAGGCCGAATCTTGCGGTTCCCAGTGGTGAAGTGACACACCGCAACTGAAGCACTTGACTTTATCTCCTTCGCCCAAGTAGAAAAATCCGGCTCTGGCTAATTCTTCGGGGGTCGGTCCTGCCAGATACTTTGGCCATTTTCCTTTGAACGATTGAAGACGATTTTCAAAGTCGCAGTATTCCGACAAACGCACAGGAAACGAATATTCGTTTTTCACAGGTTCGTTTCGATGAGGGTTGAGTGACATGGGTAGGAGTTTGCTCAGGGCTGGATGACATCCGTAGGGGGGTAGACGTAAAGGTGAACATTCCCCTTTAAAACGAAACCCAGTAAAATGTCCAAGAGGACGAGCAGCATCGCTTTCGCATCCCACAGGTTTGACACGCACAGCATCACTTTCCATGATAGGGGTAGGGGCACTAAAGTTCCCATGATGCTTTACGGCATCGCTCAGGTCACAACGTACAGCATCGGTCCCATCGCAAGGCTCACAATCGCACTCGTCTGCAAACTCCGTTACGCAATTACAATGGTAACCACATGGACAATCGCAGTTTCCTTCCGGACATTTTCCGTCGCAATGCATGGGTCTTATCCATCCAATATTAGTCACACTAGAGGAAGATACAACTTTTTTACAATCCCCAAACTGGAACGATGCCTCTTTCAAAGTATTCATCTTGTTCGCTCGGTCTTGGTAGTCACAATGAACTATCGATCTTGCCTAGGGTTCCTTTTTTATATACAGACCAATACCGACGTGACCGTACGGCAAAGTAAAGTGGTTGGGAAGTCGCACTCGCTTCTGGTACACGATTTGATAGACTTTTTCCAAGGGTCGACTGACGATGTTGTGAGTGGGTAAACGTACAATCTTGTTCGGCTGGTAGGTGGTCACTTTAAAGGTTGCATCCTCTCCAGACTGCAATGCTTCTTTCAATACGCCAAAGTTGACCACACGACTGGTACGATAATTCAGAGTCAGTCCTTTCACTTTGCACGTCGTGTGCACTTCTCCTTGTTTGTCCCGGTATTCGTAGCCGTAATTTTTGGGACCGCCACTGACGAAACTTAAAATCTTGTCGTCGGGATGCTCGTCTGTCCAGGCTCCTAAACGGTCTCCTTCGATGTTAGGGTGATGTTGAATCGGGTGATGGATGTAAATGCAACTGTCCGTGTCACAGTACAGGACGCGTTCCCCTAACAGTTCTAAAGCTTCGTACAATTTTAAGCGAGCATGGGCTGTCACGTAAGCCGCAATGATGACATTTCCAAAAGGGTCGTCTTGTACAAAGTCCAGATCTTCTTCGTAATTGACCAAGATTAAATTCTCTCGAACGACGTCCACGTGTTTCATGTATTTGGTTTTGTCGTGAATCATCTGGAAGTAGCGGGAAGGTTCTGTCAAATATTCCGTCTTGGGTAAACATGGTCGTTGTGCCATTTTACCCCACAAGCAATTTAACATCACTTTGGCAAACGATCGCCTGCCTTCGTTTTTCTCGATGTGGTCTAAAGTGATGCCTTCTTGTTCGTAGTATTTCTCTTTGAATTGTATTTGGTCTTAGGGAGTGTGACACCAGGAAGGATAGCCGCTGGCTTCTTGCTTCAGTTTCAAAAAGGCATCCACGTAGTCTGCGAAAATGCCTTTCTGCGTGGGGTCACCCTTGTGGTATTGTTGTGTCTTGGGAAAGTGACAAATTTCGTACACTTCTAACAGTTGGTATCCCATGTCCAGAGCTTTGAACAATTCCACGCTGACCCAGGTTCCCGTCAAGGCACGTTCTTCCTGGCTGTGATGGCAAGGTTGGTCTTGGTTGCACGTTTCGGCACAAGTACGGCACAAGGGAAACATCAGTTTGCCTTGACAATGGTGAGGTAAGACGGGATGGTATAGGTTCGTGGGAGGCAAAACTTTGCACTTGATCAAGCCTTCGTATTGTCGAATGTTGACCAGGTCGATGTGTTCCGTCAGCAATTGCGGGTGCCCTACAGGAAAGCGACAATATTTGCACACGTAGGGATACAGCGAACACACGTCCAAGTATTTGATTTCTTCTCCTTTCTCTTCGTCGGCTTGGTACAGCAAACAGGTGGCATTGGTCCTTCCTCCGTACAAACTATCCCTCGGGTTCAGCGGATCCATGAACTGGTAACTTTCCACGAGGCGTTTAAACTCGGGATCGGTTTTCATACGGTGATCGTACTCGTGTTCCCACATTTCCACCACTTGGTATCCTTCCTGTTCCAACTTTAGGCGCCGCTGACAAGTGTCCTGGTACAAGTCTTCCATGGTTCGTTGCAAAAACTGATTTTTAGTGCCACGGTCAGGATAACAGACGGGACATCCGTGAAATAAGCAACCGTTAAACTCGTATACGATCTTGGGGTTTTCTAAGTCCCAGCCATCGACCGAATACGTTCCGATGGTCTTTTCGCCAACTCCGTTGCGGGCATGCTGAATCCACTTGTCTTCCTTGTCGCACAAGTAATGTAACCAACGTAGGGCTTTGACCGAGTATTGACGTTTGACATAGTGGGTCGTTTGAGGACTGATGACAGCCACGGTGTTTTCAGGCATGAATCGTTGTCGATACACTAAGGAACACGCTTTGGCAATGGTGCAAGCGTCTTTCAAAGGATCGACCCCTCCGTGTTCCATGAACAGTTCTCGAAATTTTCCACAGCAACGCCGTAAAATGTCCACGTCGGAACGACAATACTTTAGCATTTCTTCCTGAAAGTCGAAAGGGTCCGAGGCGTGAGCCTGGTACCAAGCGTAGAAAGCTTCTCGTTGTTCGGTACGCATGTTGTCGGGGTCGTAATAGTGAGCCTCGGGTAAATGGGGTAGAACGGCATGTTGATTGGCTTCCGTATTGAAAAAGTGTGGAAAATAACCTTTAGCCATTTCTGTCATTCCAAACGTTTTAGGCATTCGACTCAAAGGCATGGCCAAATAGCTCATCGAATCTTTAAACTGCACTTGTCCCACTTGCATGAAAATGATTTTGGCTCCGCTCAAAGTCACTTTAGGACGCTCGGTGCCTTGTTCCGTATAGTACCTCAAAAGAAACTGTCCATCGTATCCGGAGAAATTGTGAGCCATCACCGTGGCATGACGATGACAATCTCCGTAACGTTCGATGTCCTCTTGGCTCCACGTCTTGTCGACGGGGTCTAAGACCCATTGGGCAAAATCGGCTAGCGTGTTCGGTCCCCGAAAGATTTTTTCACGTCCTCCAGGAATCTTGCTGCAGTGAGGGCAATGACTGAAAATAGGTTCTTGAATGCACTTCTCGCACCCTCGATGAGCCACGCAGAAATTAGGAATGTGAATGCCGGTTTCTTGCATGCATTCGAAATCGAAAAAGATGAAATTGCCTTTCTTCTTGTGACCGTCCTCTTTCTCTGGTGGGGGTTGGTATTTTTGCACGTAACATTGGTGTTCCAAGTCCACGATGTGGTGACAAATGTGACATTTTTTCTTTCCTGAACATACGTGTGCCTTGGTATTATTGGTACGTATGACTTGTTCACACGTAGGGCACAATCTCAGCAGTTGACAAGCACATTTCTTCTGTGAACCTTGCGTCTTCAGATGTTGTTGGTAACAGGTAGGGCTAACAAACGTGCACAGACAAGTTGAACAAGGCACTGGTTCTTCGCTCAGACAGGGTGAAGAGGCCAAACATCCTGAGCATTTCGATCCACAATGCTTGTGTTGCTCTCGATTATTATAACCATGGTCACATTTCTCACAGTAATAACCGTATCCCAGGAATCCGGTGATAGTGGTAATGGTATCGAAATGGTCATCGTGATAATAAACATGAATGTATTTTCCGTCCTTAAAGTCTTGCCCTCGAAACAACAAAGACCCGCGCACTTCTTGAGGGTGCACTTTCAAGGTGTAACGTGGAGCTAGGGCATCTTGCAATTTTTGCATCTCAGGAATGCCACAGGGTGTGTCTTTGGACAGTCCGGCTTGTTGTAACAGAAGTTCTGCTTCGTTTCGTTGTTTGGCTCGGTCGGATTGTTGAATAGTTTTCCAGGTTCTTTTCCATTCTACCGTGTCGTTCTTGTTGGCATAGGTTCGTCCCACCAGGATGGCACGGGCTAAACACATCTGGTCATGAGGATTGTGAATTTGGACAAGGCTACGCTTAATGCTGCGAAGGTCGTTCACCAATAACATCTTTTTGCGTCCGGTCCCTTGAGGTGGAGAGACGTGGGTCATGTCCAATGTGGCTTTTCCATCGGTGATGTCAAACTGGTCATTAGATTGTTGCACGTGTTGAATCTTGTCCATGACTTTGGAAGCGGTCAATTCTGCAGGGGTGCTAAACTCGATCCAAACAGGGGATTTCAAACCGTCGTGTTGTATGGAAAGTCTCAAGCGATCGTCTTCTTTGGGTTGACATTGTTGATTGAGTGCAGTGAGCAAAGAATCCCACACCCCAGTGATAAACACTTCTGCTTTCTCTAACGGCACTTCAGCCTTGAAATCTTTAAACTTCACTGTGTATTTGTAAGCCGTAGTTCTAAATTTTCTAGAGGAGCGCTTTTCCGTCTCTCGAATGGAATAGTATTTTTCAGGGTTAACTAAGGGTGACGAACTTGGTTTAGAGGGTTCTGATTCTAGTTCACTCATGTCCTCTTCAAAATCACTGGCATGAATTTGTGCCAAGATTTCAGCCCTGGTACGAGGCGATAGATCACGTTTCTGCCTCTTACTTCTTTCTTCTTCTTTCTTCTCGAATGAATTAGATCGTTTCATCTTGAAAGCAAAAAGTCAAATGACTCAAGTTCAAACACCATGAACTACTTTATAGTCATAGCATACCAGCGTATATAAAAGGGTGTGTGTCTTGTCCTTTCACTATTCATTTCACTCTCAAGCCGAGCACAACGATGGAAGAGACTAACCAGATGGAACGTTTCGTCAGAGCTTTGCGAGGGGTCATTAGAAAATTCTCTTCAGACCAGCCTACGGACTACTCTCCTTCCTTTAGAGATAAAAGTCAAGATACTTGCTATATCTGTCAGAAGAAAGGGCATTGGTCTTCAGAGTGTCCAGACCGTCAAAAAAGAACAAAAACAGGGACTAAAAAAGACAAAAGTCAAGATACCTGTTATTATTGTAAAGAAAAAGGACATTGGTCTCCAGATTGCCCAAAAAAGAAACAAGAGGAGTCAGAAGAAAAGAGGGATTCTTCAGAAGAAGAGAGGGATTCTTCGGATGAAGAGAGGAATTCTTCAGAAGAAGAGGAAGAAAAAAGACAATTCTATTTACAAGAGGCAAAGAAACAGGAGAAGAAGAAAAGAAGAAGGGAAGAAAATGAGGAAAAGACGGTGAAGAAATTCAAAAAACAGAGAGACTAAACAAGGAGAAAGAAGAAGTCAATGAACTTTTTATTAAAGTGTTGTGATGTGAATTGTGAATTGGATTGTAAAAAAATGGATAAAAGAATAAATGAATGATATAAGGTAAGAGTCTTTTAGTTTTGATTTTAAAATAAGAACGTACACTCACGCACTCATACACAGACACGTACTATAAAGGTAAAATGGGTAGGGTTTTTTTTTTGAGTTATTGGCAAATTGAAATTGTATTTCTTTTCGAGAAATGTGGGTGGCCCTGAAAAGGGCCTTTTTTTCTCTTTATGGTGTAGGGGTAAGTTTAAGCAATCAACTTTAACTGCCTTATGCCTTTGCCACGGCCAAGGCCTACTTCTGAACTGCGTAATGTTGATGATGATTGGGTTGAAATCACTAAGGGTGGTACGGTAGGCTTAGTCACAGGGTTGACGTGTTTAGCTCGGGAAGGTCGTATTCTCTTCGGTCGTGATAAAGAAGTCTGATACATTTGTTTCAGACTTCTTAACTCCGCTAAAATGTCCAACAGTACCGTGACCGTTTGATTTTCACCTTCTTGTTTCTTTGCTGCTACTTCTTCTTGCTGTTGTTGCTGTTGTTTTTTTCTTACCTCTTCTTCTTGTTGCTGTTGCTGTAGGAGAAAAGCCTGTTCCGCTTCCTTTTGTCGTTGTATAAATTTCTCCAATTCTTCTTTCTGTCTCTGTCTAAAATTCTCCACTTGCGGTAATAAAGAAGGTAACAAAGGTTCCGGAACAAATTCTTGCGAGGAGAGAAAATCCACAAAATCCCAATTCACCTCTTCTGAAAGTAAGTCCGGGTTCCCTTGGGCGGTCTCCCCTGTTGGTGCACCCCATTGGATCGTTTTCTGAGTTTCCGTCATGTTGAATCACTGTCGCATAGATTGACTGCACACAAGCGCTAGCGAATCTATATAGACTACGTGACGTCACAGACTGCTCTCTTCGGATTGGATGCGGGCTGACTGAATTTTGTAACGCGTGTTCGGATTGGTGAATGAACTCAATCCGTTTCAATCCTACCTGTACCTATAAATAAGCGCAGTTCAGTGCATTGATTCACCTGTTCTCGTCGCTTCAAGATGTGGACCACAGTTGAGTCATCCACCCTTGTGTCTTCCATGATGTTTCGGAGAGACTTGCTCATGTATGTCCGATCCAAGTGGACCGTTGTCCACAGGACAAACACCAGCCTGTGGATACGTAGGATCTACGTTGAAAGACAAGGATGCCTGAAAAGAGTGCTGGTTTACGGGCCAACAGTGAGACGCAGCCTAAGGACAAGAAGAAGACCAATACGGTGCCCTTTATGTTAATGAATACATTAACATAAACCCAAAGGCCCTTTTCAGGGCCAGCCATATTTCTCGAAAAGAGATAGCCTTTGAATTGCCTACCCCTTTCTTATTTTTTTTATTTTTTTTTTAAAAAAAAATCCCATGTTCCATTTCCCTTGACGCTATACAGTTCCACCCTGTTTAAATTCCTTTGACGCTATACAGTCCCCTATTCCCATGTTCAAATCCCCTTGACGCTATATGTTCCCACGATTTTTCTCCATGTTAAATTTCCCTTGACGCTATATGTTCCCACGATTTTTCTCCATGTTAAATTTCCCTTGACGCTATATGTTCCCAAGGGTATTTTTAATGCTAAGTCCCATTGACGCTATAATATCCCCCTTCACTACTTATATCCAAGACAGAAAAATATAAATTATGCCTATCAGTCGACACTCTATTCCAGAAGAATGGTATGTAGAGTATCATTGGATTAGTTATCATCAACACTTGCCATATATCCAGGTCTGAAAATATAAATTTCCAAGAAAATCATGAATTGCCTACCAGAGAACTTTTTTCGGAATAAGAATTGATAAAAGATAAAAGTTATCCGTATAAAGATATTAATTACTTATTGTGATTCTCATATGACAGCCATCGATTAAATGTGAAAATACAGTAACAATATCTAATATTTTTTATGTTTGTATTTTCTCATACGTAGAACTTGTGTACTTAGAGGACATGTCACGCAACTGCTCGTGTTAACATATTCGTATTAATGCGCAGTGTTTATAAATAAAAACGAGCAGGTTACTCCAGACTCTCAGTACGGAACAATTTAAACTTTTTTCTTTATATTTTTCTTCGTTTGTAAGAGCGGCATATATAGCTAGATTCTGCTTACTAGATAATTGTTCAGTTTTTCATAAAAGAATACAAAATCTGATGACTTTGATATAAAGTAAGTGGCAATAATAATACCTGACTATTACTGTATGTGTTGAATATGCTACGTATATTGCAAAAAATGCAGGGTTATTTTAAATTATTTTTAAAATATTGGGTTAGAAAATAATATATGTTGGCGTTTTTACCAAAACAAGGAAATCCCAGTCGAGAGGTTACATTATTTGCATCCTCGCTTAGCCAGGGCCTCGTGGGAAGACAAATAATGTAACCCTTTGACTGGTATTTCGTTGTCACGGTGCATACCCCAACATATCTTGTATTAGTAACATCATGGAAGACGCCATGACGACACGTGTCTTCTCTTTATCAGCAAGAATTGCAACTTGTTGTTGACCTATCCGGTAAAATATTACTCAGTTATACTTTATGTTAAGCCCATGGGCAACAGGGTTCTGCCTATATACAAAAGTGCAAGATGCGTGTAGAAGAGTCTGAGTATATCCTCTAGTCTAAGAACCGGATTTTCCTTTTTATAATTTGATTTCTTAAAGACGTTTCTACTACATAAACATCCCTCAGTAATTATATGTCGAGATGTGGCGCTGTTGTTAGGGAATTTACATCTTTATTCGAGGATTTTCTGTCCGAAATTGAGTTTTACCTGCGGCAAGGATAATAATCAAATGTTTTATAAACTGAGTCACAAATTGTCGTAATCCCGTTTCCATGTTCCCGTTTTTCCTTCATACTTCCGAGTTCCATGCTTCGCCGACCCGCAGCCGAAAAATAATTAAATTATCGTCAAGTAAATAACCGTTAATATCCGTACAGCTTCCAGTACATCACATCTATCCCTTAATCTCTTCACCGAGATTATGCTGTGATAACTTTATATGATCTTTGTAAATAGCTTTCCAGACTCCTATTTCTTATACAGTAATTAAACATAACTATATTAGCAAACTAGCTATAAGGCACGACGATGTAATTGAAAATATATTTCTACATCTCCAGCCTTTCTACCCTTTCCAGGACGTATATTTTGCACTTGAAAATAAATTAATTCGATGGAAACATCTGTAACTTAAAATTACAAAATTTAAAATAAATAGTCTTTAAATAAATCGCTGTCTTAACGGATGGCTGAAATTCCAGATCAATATCAAGGATTGTACATTCAGCTAATTTAGGTTTTGATTATAATGGAAATCTTACACACAATTTAATTTGATGTAGTCAATTATATAGTTATTATGAGGAAAGACAATGTATAATCACTGAAAAAAGATTTGCACTGTAACAACATACGAAGCTAAATACACTTAACAGCTACCTATGCAAGCCAGTGTTGTAGCAAGTATTACACTCGACTGCTAGCTTTGCAAACCATTGTTATGGTGATTATTATAATCGACAGCTAGGTTTGCAAACCTTTTTTAAATTGAATTTTACACTCGATAGATAGCTTTGCAAGCCATTCCTGTAGTGAATATTTCACTCGACAGCTAAATTTGCAATCTATTGTTATGGTAAATAACACAGTCGACAGCTAGGTTTGCAAACCGTAGTTATAGTGAATATTACACTCGACAGCTCAGTTTGCAAATCATTGTTATGGTGAATATTACAGTCGACAGCTATGTTTGCAAACCATTGTTATAGTGAATATTACAGTCGACCGCTAAGTTTGCAAACCATTGTTATGATGATTAAACACGACAGCTAGGTTTGCTAACCATTGTTATAGTGAATATTACACTCGACAGGTAAGTTTGCTAACCATTGTTATAGTGAATATTACACTCGACTGGTAAGTTTGCGAACCATTGTTATGGCGAATATTACAGTCGTTAGCTAGGTTTGCAAACCATTGTTATAGTTAATATTACACTCGACAGCTAAGGTTGCAAACCATTCGTATGGTCAATATTATACTCAACAGTTAGGTTTGCAAACCATTATTATGGTGAATATAACACTCGAAAGCTATGTTTCCAAGCGAATGTTATAGTGAATATTACACTCGACAGCTAAATTTGCAAACCAATGTTATAGTGAATAGTACACTCGACAGCTAAGTTTGCAAACCTTGTTATGGTGAATATTACACTTGATAGCTAGTTTAAAAACCATTGTTATAGTGAATATTACACTCGACAGCTAAATTTGCAAACCATTGTTATAGTAAATATTACACTCGACAGCTAATTTTGCAAACCATTGTTATGGTGAATATTACACTCGACCACTAGGTTTGCAAACCATTGTTATGGTAAATATAACACTAGACAGCTAGGTTTCGAAACGATTGTTATAGTGAATATTACACTCGACAGCTAAGTTTGCAAACCATTATGGTGAATATTACACTCGACCACTAGGTTTGCAAATCATTCTTATGGTAAATATAACACTAGACAGCTAGGTTTCGAAACGATTGTTATAGTGAATATTACACTCGACAGCTAAGTTTGCGAACCATTGTTATAGTGAATGATACACTCGACAGCTAAATTTGCAAACCATTGTTATGGTAAATAATGCACTCGACAGCGACGTATGTAAACCATTGTTATGGTGAATATTACAGTCGTGAGCTAGGTTTGCAAACCATTGTTATAGTGAATATTACACTAGACAGCAAGGTTTCCAAACCATTGTTATAGTGAATATTACACTCGACAGCTAAGTTTGCAAACGATTCTTATGGTAAAGATTACACTCGACAGTTAGTTTGCAGACCATTGTTATAGTGAATATTAAACTCGACAGCGATGTTTGCTAACCATTCTAATGGTAAATATTACTCTCAACAGCTAGGTTTGGAAACCATTGATATGGTGAATATAACACTCGACAGCTAGGTTTCCAAACGATTATTATAGTGAATATTACACTCGACAGCTATATTTGAAAACCATTGTTATAGTGAATAGTACAATCGACAGCTAAGTCTGCAAACCTTTCTTATGGAAGTATTACAATCGACAGCTAAGTTTGCAAACCATTTTTATGCTGAATATAAAACTCGACAGCCCGGTTGCCAAATGATTGTTATAGGGAAAATTACACTCGACAGATAATTTTGCAAAGCACTGTTATGGTATATATTACACTGGACCACTAGGTTTGCAAACCATAGTTATAGTGAATATTACACTTGACAATTTCGTTTGCAAAGCAAATATATGGTGCATACAACAGGCGACAGCTAGTTTTGCAACCATTGTTATAGTGAATATTACACTAGACAGCTAAGTCTGCAAACCATTGTTATAGTAAACATTACACTCGATAGCTGGTTTGCAAACCATTGTTATGGTGAATAATACAGTCGACAACTAGGTTTGCAAACCCGTGTTTATTGAATATTACACTCGACAGCTAAGTTTGCAAACCATTGTTATGGTGAATATAACTCTCGACAGCAAGGTTTCCAAACTATTATTATAGTGAATATTACACTCGACAGCTCCATTTGCAAACCTTTGTAATAGTGAATATTACACTCGACAGCTATGTTTGCTAACCATTTTAATGATTAATACTACACTCAACAACTAGGCTTCCAAACCATTGTTATAGTGAATATTACACTCGACAGCTCCATTTGCAAACCATTGTTATCGTGAATATTACACTCGAGAGCTAAATATGCAACCCATTTTTATTATAAATATTGCAATCAACAGATACGTTTGCAAGCCATTATTATGGTACAGATTACACTCGACAGCTAGTTTGCAAACCATTGTTATAGTGAATATTACACACGACAGCTGTTTGCTAACCATTATAATGGTCAATATTACACTCAACAGCTCGGATTGCAAACCATTATTATAGTGAATATAACACTCGACAGCTAGGTTTCCAAACGAGTATTATAGTGAATATTACACTCGACAGCTAAATTTGCAAACCGTTGTTATGGTAAATATTACACTCGACAGCAAACTTAGCAAACCATTGTTATAGTAAATATTACACTCGACCGCTAGTTCGCATACCATTGTTATAGTGAATATTTCACTCGACACCTAAATTTGCCATTTTTATGGTGAATATAAAACTCGACAACTAAGTTGCCAAACGATTGTTATAATTTTGCAAACCATTGCTATGGTGAATATTACACTCGACAATTAGGTTTGCAAAGCATTTTTATGGTGCATACTATAGTCGACAGCAAGCTATGCAACCCATTGGTATAGTGTATATTACACTCGACAGCTATGTTTGCAAACCATTGTTATGGTGAATATAACACTAGACAGCTAGGTTTCGAAACGATTGTTATCGTGAATATTACAGTCGACAGCTAGGTTTGCAAACCCATGTTATATTGAATATTACACTCGACAGCTAAGTTTGAAAACCATTGTTATGATGAATATAACAATCGACAGCTCTATTTGCAAATCGTTGTTATAGTGAATATTACAGTCGACAGATATGTTTGCTAACGTTTTCAATGATCAATACTACACTCAACAGCTAGGTTTGCAAACCATTGTTATGGTGAATATTACAGTCGACAGTTAGGTTTCCGAACCATTGTTATAGTGAATATTACATTCAACAGCTCCTTTTGCAAACCATTGTTATCGTGAATATTACACTCGATAGCTAAGTTTGCAAACCGTTGTTATGGTAAATATTACACTCGACAGCTAAGTTTGCAAACCATTCTTATGGTAAAGGTTACACTCGACAGTTAGTTTGCAAACCATTGTTATTGTGAATATGACACTCGATAGCTAAGTTTGCTAACCATTCTAATGGTCAATACTAAACTCAACAGCTGGGTTTGCAAATTATTGTTATGGTGAATATAGCACTCGACAGCTAGGTTTCCAAGCTAGTGTCATAGTGAATATTACACTCGACAGCTAAATTTGCAAACCATTGTTATAATGAATATTACACTCGACAGCTAGTTTACAAACCATTGCTATAGTAAATATTCCACTCGATAGCTATGTTTGCTAACCATTATAATTGTCAATATTATACTCAACAGCTAGGTTTGAAAACAATTTGTATGGTAAATATGACACTCGACAGCTAGTTTTCAAACCATTGTTATGGTGAATATAAAACTCAACAGCTGTTTGCAAACCATTGTTATAGTGAATATTGCATTCGGCAGCTAGGTTTGCAAAGCATTGTTATGGTGCATGCTACAGTCGACAGCTAGCTTTGCAACTCATTGGTATAGTGAATGTTACACTCGACAGCTACGTTTGCAAACCATTGTTATGGTGAATATTACTCTCGACAGCTATTTTGTCAATCCATTGTTATATTGAATATTACACTCGACACATAGCTTTACAAACCATTGTTATAGTGAATTTTGCATTCGACAGCTAGGTTTGCAAACCATTGTTATAGTAAATATTGCACTCGACAACTAGGTTTGCAAACCATTGTTATAGTAAATATTGCACTCGACAGCTAGGTTTGCAAACCTTTGTTATAGCAAATATTGCACTCGATAGATAGCTTTAGAAACCATTGTTATAGTGAATAGTTCACTGGCTATAATTACAAAAGCATCGCACGCAGAAATTGTTCTAAATTGGTCACACTACGTTAAAAAGTATAATACGAACAACTCACAACCTGTGACAAGTCGCCAAAAAGAGATAAAGAAATAAAAGAAAAGGAGTGAAGGCTAAATAACGTGAGTAGGAATTATTTAGATAAGAAGGAAGAGGAGGCAACGAGGTGATAATTTTGTGCTATGAACCGAAGCATCGTCTAATTATAAAGTCGTAGATTACGAATTTGCTGTCATTTCTCTTTTTCGCTTCTCTTACGATACAAATAAAGAAATGGATACAAGTATGACTATGCTTACAGAATCTGCAGTTACATACGTTTTAAAATTGATCATTATCTTTGTACTCTTTTCGCCCGTTTTCCTGATTTTTCTATTTGCTACCTAACGCGGCGCCTATTTTCCTTTCCTTTCTATTTGTTACCCAGTATTACTCCCATATTCTTTTCGTTCCCATTTATTTCCTTAAATGACGAACGTTTTCCTTTAATTTCTACCTGTTATATTACGCCGGTTTTCTTTTCCATTTGTTACTTAATATGGCGATCGTTATCCTTTACTTGTATGTGTTACCTAATATGACGACCGTTTTCCTTTTACTTGTATGTGTTACCTAATATGACGCCGGTTTTCGTTTCATTTCCATGTGTTAGCTAATATAACGCTAGTTTTCCTTTCATAATGTTTGTTACATAATATGAACATTTTAGTAAAACTTCAAAATGAGGTAAGTAATGCAAACCTAACAAAAACTCCATTGTTTCAAGATAATGTAAAACCTCATCTTATCAGATTGCCAACTAAATTAAGCATTTCTGTTCTTCTTGTATTAGCTAAATGAAATAAATATCTGCAAATATTTTTATACCTCTTTTACTTTTATCAAAGAATGAATCACCACCCACTTGTTCCTCCCATTCGATCGCATGTTGGTGGTACGCATTTTGTGGTCTATTACTTTCAAAATGATACAGTGAATATAGCAATTTAGAGATTATTTTATGTAATATTTCCTCTTTACATTTGCCAGATGCAAATGTCTCATTTCATTGATCTTGTATCCGATTTCACTGTATACTACATGAACACTGCAGTGCCTGACGAGCATACTGCTAGATACTAGATTCAACCTGAACATCGTATTGTATGGACACCATATTACACAAACATCAAACTACACGAATTACATACTACAGCAACAGAGTACTGCATGAAAATCATATTACACCAACAGAATACTGCATGAACAGCATACTATACGAATTATATACTACACCAACAGCGTTCTGCATGAAAATCATACTACACAAACTACCTACTACACATACAGAATACTGCATGAACATCATACTACATGTACACGAATTACATACTACACCAACAGCGTTCTGCATGAAAATCATACTACACGAATTACTTACTACACATACAGAATACTGCATGAACATCATACTACATGCACACGAATTACATACTACACCAACAGCGTTCTGCATGAAAATCATACTACACGAATTACTTACTACACATACAGAATACTGCATGAACATCATACTACACGAATTATATGCTACACCAACAGCGTTCTGCATGAAAATCATACTACACAAATTACTTACTACACATACAGAATACTGCATGAACATCATACTACACAAATTACATACTACACCAACAGCGTTCTGCATGAAAATCACACTACACGAATTACATACTGCACGAACAGCGTACTGTATGAACATAATACTACATTAATTATATATTACACAAGCGGTGAACTACATGAACATCGTACTACACGAATTACATACTACATGAACAGCATACTGTAAGAAAATAAATTACACGAACATCATACTACACGAATTACATACTACATCAAAAGCGTACTGTATGAACATAATACTATATTAATTATATATTACACCAGCAGAGTAAAGTATGAACATTATAGAGCAGTCAAACCTCAAAAGAGTAATGAAACTTGTCAGACCAATACAATCTGGATTTCATATTATACAAAATTTTCAGAGATTTTGTAACTATAGAGAAATTGGAACAACATTTCCGATAATATCCAGCCATACCCAAACACGCACAATTATGCACGAGGCTTCCTTGGCGAAACCTAAGAGAAAGAGACCATCACAATCTAAGAATGTTAAACCTTTGATGACTTAACAGAAGTTCAGCACTATGACTCTTTCAGCGGCAGCCGTCAATACTACACCTACCACTGCAAGGAGGAAAAAGTTTAAAGTAGTCATGCTTGATGCTGCAAAGTCCAAATGGATTTATTTGAAACTCAAAGGTCGTTTTGTTATGTACATTTAATTCAATTTACATTTGATTTAATGTAATTGTCTGTTTGTAAGTTTTAAATTTTTTAATTATTTTATTACATGTCAGTGTAATGTAATTTTGTTTACTAGGACTTTGATCGGAGTAAAATGATTGGTTTTTATCAAGGTCATACTAGGAGTACGTGATTTTATATGTAAACAGCCTCAATTATGCCATTCTGGGTTTTCCTAAATTGCACATTATTCAGGTTTTATATCGATGTCTATAGACAATATAATTAATTGGGCTTTTACACTGTAACGTGTTTTTGTGTGTGACTATTTTGGAGTTATATTTTAATTTTAATTCGAATTATTTGGATTATAATATATATTTCTTTTTCCTGGAAATATCTGAGTACTCACACAAAACTCTTGGACAAAGACATTTATTAAAAGTTTATTCGAAAATTCAAACACCGGAATATTTGATTTTACAAAGAACCGTAGACGCTACAGCACCATAAAGGCTACAGTATACGTCATCGCCTTCCATTTTGGATTTTTCGTCAGGACTCGAACTTGAATTCATTAGAACATTTCATTACTAGGACTTCTAAAATTTAATTTGTGCATTATTCTTGGATTATTTTTGGATTTGATTCTTAAAACCGTAAGTTCTTTTTTTAAACATTTTTACAGTGTTTATGCAATGAAATATATTCTTTGTTAAATTTTCCAAAGCTTGTTGTTTTCACTCTTTCTTTTGTTACTATTTATTAGAACCTAAACACGAAGCATCAGAGTTTCAGGACTACCAAATTCTCAAAGAAACTAGGCAGCACTCTTATAAAAGACGAAAGCACATCGAAGATTAACTGTATGTATTTGAATACCTTATAAACAATTATTTTCACATTCGAGCTACCCACAAATTGACTTCCCGAAAATTAAGAACCAATGCATGCACTTACAAAGTCACAGTTAAAGTGTACAAAGTTGATTAATTAGAGAGGTGATGGAGGTGGAGATGACAAATATAAAAACGGCATATGACAAGTACAAAAGATAGAGTGAAATATTAAATATGGAAAAGACACATGAATGCCTCAACCGAAACTAAAATAAGGTTCAGAAGAGTGTATGGGAAAACAGGACTTGTGACATACGGCTACCAAACACAGGTGTAGACAACATATCGAGCTATTTTCAGGGCTACGACCAACGGCTCTTTTCAGGGTCACCTTGTTCTTCCAGAAACAGAATAAAAATCAATCATTGGAGACAAATCTTTGCTGTTAGTGTGTTTATGTTTTAGACTATGCTTTGTCTTTCATAACTAAAACTTAAACCCAAGTCTCTTCTCGAAATGTTGGTATACATAGTGTGAAAACAGTCCTGCCATTTTCAAGGCTGATAGTATATTTGTGCACATGTGTTAGTACTCCTACCCTTGTTGTTTGGTATTACATAAGTATGTTTGTATGTATGTGTTAGCACTAATACCCTTGTGTTTGGTAAGTATCTTTGTGTGTATGTCTTAGCACTCCTACACGTGTATTTCGTATGATGTATGTATATTTTGTGTGTATGTGTTAGCACTCCTACCCTTGTGTTTGGTATTATTTAAGCATGTTTGTGTACATACTGTATTTATATTTCGATTTTGTTATAGAGTTATAGGGACAATAAAGGTAGTAGCGGGAGGTATATTTGTTTATAAAGGGATGATATGGAGATTATAGTGGGATATGGGAGGTTGTGAAAATGATTTTTGTAAAGAGTTGCACTTCTACTTCGTCATCCATGTTTTAGACAGGAACAGTATCAATATGAGGTTCAAGGTCAAAACATTTTACACCTCATAATGTTACCCTTAAATCGCAAGCGAGTGCATAATCACAACCATACTATATAAAATTTGGGCACAGGGAATGTTTTCTCTGTGTTCGAATATATAGTGTACATAATAATTATTACTGATCATGACTATACGGCAAAAATATGGCCAAAAACAGTGGTACAAACACGGTCGAACAAATTTACAACCACTCCAAGATATTTGACTTTATTGGATAAGAACGTACAAAGTCTGGTCGTATATATTGAGTTTGGTGAAATATTTTATGATGAGACATATGAGAGCTCATTTGTGCCGACACCTTCTCAACATGCAAGCCAACTTCATGACCCTAGAAAGAACATTCCTGTTTATCTGCAGTCAAGTAGACAAATGAAACTTATATATATATGTGTGTGTGTGTGTGTGTGTGTGTGTGTGTGTGTGTGTGTGCATGCATTCATGCATGTATGTATTTATTTTTATGTATATTTATTTTGTGATTTTAACTTTGGGTACATGCCTGTAGTTTGCATATTAGGGATAAATAGGTGTTGAGAAGTTTTAGTAAAGTGTAATAATTAACCGTTTACAATATGGGGGTATTTCCTGGTTAAGTCAGGTGGATTCTGTTGCGATGTGGGATATTGTAACAAGAGTCATATAGGAAGCATTGCGAAATGGATGATGTAGGAAATAGTGCCATGCAGGGTCGTATTGGTGTATATAAACAATTAGTTTATCAATTATTTCATTCTTATTTCCTTTGTTGTTCATTTTAATGTAAGTCTGCAGATGTGTTTCATGCTATATTTAGCAATAATTTGAGAGTAAACATTTGTTTTTATTATTCATTGGAATTACAATGTGCTACGATATTCTGGACTAAATTATTATTCTGAAAATCATTAAAAGGAGCTGTGGACAGTGCTATTATAACAGTTCGAAACTGTTGGTACATCAGTACACTGGAGGACCTGGATCTCATTCTGACCAATCTATTATTTAGGACTTGTGTAGAGCTTTTTAGGATTATTTTCGATTTTCATTTTATATCCTAGAGAATTCTTTTCATTACGTTCACACTTTATATTAATATTTACTCGATCGGGGCAACAACACCGAGGGCGATCGTCTAGATAATGATAACCAAATAAAGCGGACACCTTGTAAGAAGGTACAATCCGCCAATCAACCTCACCAACATCTCCAGCCCCACACCTACAAAGTCCCCATATTAAGATTCGATGGGCCATGCCCTATAAAATCCCTATATTTATATTCAATATTCTTTGTACAAGATCTCTATATTAATCTCAAATGTTTATATCCTTCAAAATCCCTGTATTAATATGCAATGTTCCCTGTCCTACAAAATGCCTATATTAGTATCCAATATTTCTGTCCTTCAAAATTCCTATATTAATATACAATGTTTCGGTCCTACAAAATCCCTCTATTAATATCCAATGCTCCTGTCCTACAAAAACTATGTATTAATATTCGATGGTTTATGTCCTACAAAATATCTATATTAATATCCAATATTCATGTCCTACAAAATCACTATATTAATATTCGATGACCCATCTCCTACACAGCCCCTGTATGCATATGCAATGTTCCATGTCCTATCAAATACAATTATTTATATTCAATGTTATTTGTACAAGATCTCTACATTATTATACAAAATCCCTATATTAATACCAAATGTTCCTGTCCTACAAAATCCCTATATAATATCCAATGTTCCTGTCCTACAAAATCCCTATATTATTATCCAATGTTCATGTCCGACAAAATCCGTATATTAATATCCAATGTTCCTGTCCTACAAAATCCTATATTAATATCCAATGTTCCTGTCCTACAAAATCCCTATATTAATATTCGATGTACCATGTCCTACACAGCCCCTGTATGCATATGCAATGTTCCCTGTCCTATCAAATACAATTATTTATATTCAATGTTCATTGTACAGGATCTCTACATTATTATACAAAATCCCTATATTAATACCAAATGTTCCTGTCCTACAAAATCCCTATATAATATCCAATGTTCCTGTCCTATAAAATCCCTATATTAATATTCGATGTACCATGTCCTACAAAACCCCTATATGCATATGCAATGTTCCCTGTCCTATAAAATAACTTTGTTTATATTCAATGTTCATTTTACAAGATCTCTACAATATTATCAAATGTTCCTGTCCTACAAAATCCCTATATTATTATCCAATGTCCATGTCCGACAAAATCCGTATATTAATATCCAATGTTCCTGTCCTACAAAATCCCTATATTAATATATTATGTTCATGTCCGACAAAATCCGTATATTAATATTCAATGTTCCTGTCTTGCATAATCCCTATGTTAATATCCAATGTTCCTGTCCTACAAAATCCCTATATTAATATTCGATGTACCATGTCCTACAAAACCCCTACATGCATATGCAATGTTCCCTGTCGTATAAAATAACTTTGTTTATATTCAATGTTCATTTTACAAGATCTCTACAATATTATCCAATGTTCCTGTCTGACAAAATCCGTATATTAATATCCAATGTTCCTGTCCTACAAAATCCCTGTATTATTATCCCATGTTCCTGTCCTACAAAATCCCTATATTAAGATCCAATGTTCCTGTCCTACAAAATTCCTATATTAATATATAATGTTCATGTCCGACAAAATCCGTATATTAATATCCAATGTTCCTGTCCTACAAAATCCCTATATTAATATATAATGTTCATTTCCGACAAAATCCGTATATTAATATCCAATGTTCCTGTCCTACAAAATCCCTATATTAATATTCGATGATACATGCCCTTCAAAATCCCTTTATGCATATGCAATGTTCCATGTCCTATAAAATACCTTTGTTTATATTCAATGTTCATTGTACAATATCTCTACATTAATATCCAATGTTCCTTTCCTACAAAATCCCTATATTAATATCCAATGTTCATGTCCGACAAAATCCCTATATTAATATCCAATGTTCATGTCCTACAAAATCCTTATATTAATATCCAATGTTCCTGTCCTACAAAATCCCTTTATTAATATTCAATGTTCTTTGTAAAAAAAATATATATATATATATTAATACTCAATGACCCCTGGCTAACAGAATCCTTTATTAACATTCAGTGTTCTTTGTACAAAATCCCTATATTAATATCCAATGTTCATGTCCGACAAAATCCATAAATTGATTACTACTAACACGCGTAATTAGAAATCTATATTTACAGCTTTCGTCAATGACAGTGAGTTTAATCTGTGAACAGAAAAATATACAAACTGAATATTGAACGCATAAATTCCGATCAGGTTTTATTTCCATCACTTGCTTTGTATCATGACATGTTTTGGGTTCCAATAGTGCGAATTTATATCCTCAAGTCCGCACAGTGAGATGGTGAATCATAACTGTTTCCTTAGGAAAGCAAATCTAAGAATTGTGCCTGTTTAACCAAAATATTGTTTGTGTTAAAACAATGCGAAAGAACAAAATAACTGGAAATAGCTAAAGACAATGTACCGTCGAAAACAAAGTTGTTATTTCATACAGATATTCCTAGTTATTTGGCTATCTTTCTTAGCTCAGACATGGTGTGTCAGTCTATACGTGCAGATTGTTTTTATTGATGTTGTTCTTTTGTTTAGTTGATACTTGATTTTTTATTCAATGCTGTTTCCTCTCTTTGTGCTACATGTAAACTATTCTTGTTTAACAAGTGTCCCTCTTTCGTGCGCGCTTGTGTGTGTGTGTGTGTGTGTGTGTGTGCGCGCGCGCGCGCGTGTGTGTGTGTGTATCTTGTTTCGTTTGCTCTGACCTTCGGATAATTTATGCTAGGGTCGAAACATAGGGACATGTTAGTTTTCTACGCGACGTTTCCAGTGTTAGACATTCTTGGGAATCAGGCGCCTAACAAGCGATGGCAATGTCATCTATTATTTATTTACTGAATTAGTTTACAAGGTAACATCTTCAAATCTATCAAGTTACCTGAAAATTCAAACACCCACTCACGTATAAGTATGTATAGATGGATGGACTAATCTATGGACGTATGATAATTTATTTACGTAAGTTAGTATTGATAGTTGTCATGGTGTCTCGCACAAAAGGAAGGGGAAAAGTATTGATAAGACAGTTTATGGATGCATAAATATTTAAATAATGAACAGTTCAGAATGGGTAAAGCAGGTTTTCGAACTTTTTCAGCAGTGATATAGCCATTTGATATTTTATGACTCTTGTAATATCTTTATACCATTCCATTCATATCCTCCAAGACAGCATAAAAAACGATAGACTAGTGGCTTAGAACAGGGGTTTCTTCCATCAATTTGTAAAGGTCACGAGGTCAGCTTTTTGATTTTCTTCGTAAATATTTGACGACAACCTGTCCAGGTTTATTCATAAAATATGGTTTATCTTTTTATCATACATTTTGATGACCACCAACCCGGAGATCTTTTTCATAATTTACGAATGCCGCTAGTCTAGCTGTCGATGGTTTGTCACAAATTTGAGTACCAATATTTTGTCATACATTATTTTTATCATAATCGTGAGTGTGTACATGTTAATTTTCTTCCTAAAGTTTAAATCCATGCCATCTACCATTTTTGAACAACTCCGTTTTTGGGTCGATGTTATAAAACACAAATTTTCCTCATGCAGCAACCAATTTTAGAGTACAAGTTGATAAAGAAATATCAGATTTATTTGGTGAGATCAATACATGTATATATTTATACAGACATTTACATACAGATCTCTGGATATCCTCAAAGCGTACTCGTTTAGGTTTGATAAAATGTTAGAGCATTGAATAAATATCCAATAATGAGTGATATAAAATTTTAGCAAAATCAGCTAAACAGGGTCATATGGTACGCAAGAGCAGTATGCATAATAAATCAGTGGAATTGGTTACTAACATCATCATATAAGTTTCAGGTGTTCTTTCAGATAAGACAGGTGCTCTCTGTATGCTTAACACGATAAGCATGTAAACAAACATTTAATTCAACAAATAACAATTTTTTTTTCTTTCGAGGTTGGATAGGTAGAGTGTTCCGTTCAAAAGTTTTTTTTAAGACGGTGTGGGTAGGATTGACCTAAACAAAGTATGTAATGGAGGCTAAGGATTTCGTGGACGATGACAAAGTATGTAATGGAGGCTTAGGATTTAGTGGACGATGACATATATCATTGCTGTGAAGTTGATGGCTATGATTAACATATGTGGCAGCTTAAACATTTTAATGTCGTTTCGCTGTAAAAGAACACAAGCAATTACATACCCAACATGTACCATAGGCAGGTCAATTCCAGTGTAAGTACGATCGTGTTACGATGGCCTTATTTCCATTACAAAGCACGTAAATGTGAAAAGAAATGTCCATAATGTTTTGGCGGGTAATATTTGTAAATAGCGTGCTTTAGCTTAGGATGATATATTTTAGTTTTCTTTGTGAGTTGGTAGCGTGGTGTTTCAAAACAAAAGAATATGTTGTTGTTGTGTTGTTGTTGGGTTTAACGCCATTTTTCAGCACACGATAGGCTATGCATGGCGGCCAGTATTAATGGTGGAGGAAGAACCCGGGAAAACCCCGGGAAGAACCACCGACCCACGAGAAGCTACTGGCACGCTTTCTCACATACCCACATTGGCCGAATCCTAGACTCGAACCCACGCAGACAGAGATGAGATGGCAGTGATCCGTAATGGAAAGCGCTTTAGAGCACTCGACCACTCGGGGCCCCCAAAAGAATATGTAGGTATGGCCAAGAAAAATATGCAAAAATAAATGTCAGTTGGGGTAGGACTCAATGGCCATGAAATCAAAAATATTTTAAAAAGTAGTGTGCCTTTTGGGGTGGTTGTGGTGACGGAGGGGGCTTTGTTTTATCCAAAATGATCGTGATAAATTATTTTAGATGTGGTGGCTTGAATATATAAAATATCTATCTATCTATCTATCTATCTATCTATCTATCTATCTATATATATATATATATATATATATATATATATATATATATATATATATATATATATATATATATATATATATAAAACACAATATAGCTTCTATATAGTACTCGCATTTCCCGCTTTTTGCATATTTTATGTCGTCCTTGTGTTATTCTTCATTTGTGGCTTTGTGCCCTTGAAAAAGGAATCGGTAGATTTTGAAAGCTATTTGGCTAATTTTGCATCAGTTTTATACTGTTATTTGTCAGTTTTTGTCATATCCATTATTTCCCTGACTAACGCTGTTGTGCTTGATCCATCGCTTTTAAAAAGATTGTTATTTGCTGCTTGATTTGCAAATTATTTATATATATATATATATATATATATATATATATATATATATATATATATATATATATATATATATATATATATATAGTGTCTGTTCAAGAACACAAGAAATAACATCCCAAACGGTCCTACGTGGAACCTAAGGAAGATAAGACCAATTTATCAGATAATAAAACAAATTCGTGACACAGTGCACTCTAATCGTGTCTGTCTATTGCCATCAAAACCACGTAAAGGTGACAGTTTATTTCAGTCCGACATTAAGTTACATCCGTAATGAGGTCTTCAGTGTTACTGTTTGTGTGTTCCCTAGTGGGTATGTACTTGCATTGACTTGAATTGTAGACTTCATTTAAGTGACAAGACTAACATGATGTATAGCATTTAAAATTAAACAGCACGCGATTAACGATTCTCTGGCTACAGCACAAACACGCACACACACACACACACACACACACACACACAGAGTTATCCTTCATGAAGGAACTGAACACTCGTCCAGTAAGGCACACAAATTAAGGTGTGACGTTGTATAATACGAATGAATGAAGCCTTACCTTGCGTTATGATGAAGATAAGATGTGATTGTGCGGATATTTAGTAGCTGTTCGTCCATGTTAGAATTCTATTGTCGATAATTTGTACGCTTATTTAAATATTTGTAGATAGTTTAATCAAGATTTAATACATAAACTTTATGCTCATGTATATCTTTGGCTTACATTTTCATGCAAATCAACCAATATGTGGTAAACACACGCCCAGCTGTCCTTGTAAGAGAGTATATTATCCATTTTAGACAGATTACAAATCTGATTAAGTTAATAGCAACAGTCCGCTCTACTATGATCAATATTATCTCTATCTCCAATATATACTGACAAACTTCTAACAACTGAAAAATATCAAATTTGCAACAACTTAGTCCTCCCCCTCAGCTTATCTGAGTTAGGTGGATGGAATCGAAAGTATTATGATGTTGAAATTTCTTGCCTGCATTTTGTATATTCAAGTGTTGGGCTTCGAAATGTTCTCATATATATACGATACATTTTGTTGACTGTCGCCAGTCCAATATATCTGACCTCACCTATGTAGATAGATAGATAGATCGACAGACAAATAAATGCCTAGATAAATTTATATATGTATACATATATATATATATATATATATATATATATATATATATATATATATATATATATATATATATATGCCTTTGAGTCTTTGTGTGCTATGATACAGTATTATCGATGTGAGTAACCTTTGCTATCATCACTTTATGATTCTTCCGATACAGCGTACAGCCAAGCCTGCAATATCACCGGAGAATGTGACACTAACGCTATCATTTGCGGAAATGGCTGGCACGTGCATTGTGATCATGGAATATGCACGTGCGCACAGGATGGTCATGTTGAGGGTTAGTATTATATACGTTCCTTCGATGGATATTTTCGAATGCAAAAGCCATGTACGCAGAGAAGTGCTTTGTGACAAATTGCAAATGTAGGGCTCCATCTTATTTGGCAAATAACACACGTTTGCAACAGCAAAACATACTGTTAGAATTAATTTTAGAATATGTCGACGCTCAAAGGGAATTGCATTTCTTGTACAGACTGAAAGCTCAAATTTTGACAACTTTCTAATCTATTAGTAAGTAGAAGAGAAGACCTGATCATCATGCATCATGGTAAACTTGTATGTATGCTTCAGAGACGGTGATATTTGACCCATTCCGGAAAGTGCAAAGATCATATGGAACATTAAGACAAAAGCGGGTCGAACGTATCGCTTCGTGTGTCTATATAATATTTAGTAACTGTTTTGGATTGTCTCGCCAAACAAAGACGACCATCATTTCAAAAATGCATTGTGAAGCATTACTACTCCATTCAGGATATAGACATTTCCTTTATGGGCGTAAACACCATAAAAAAGTTACTAGATATATTTGTAACGATAAAGTTAATACGTTTTCGTTTTAAATTAAAGCAATGCCAATTTTATTAAATTCAAAATAGGTTCGAGATATTGTTAATTAATTTTCTAACATGCAAAGACAAAGATAATCTCTTTTGGGGTACAAAGGTTGCTCGGTGGTCCTAAGGTCAAATGAACCGTTTATCTTGTCTGTTTCGTGTAAATCTTGTTTCATTTGGTTCAACAATTGGATTACTTATAGAACATAGAGCGAATGATTGTTATAAATGTTGCCTCCAGTGTAGTAATAATTAGATTTAAGGGGAAAATGTTAAACATTATAGATACATGTTTGTGCAATGCTGTCGGGGATTTCTGCGCACCTAAGGTTTCCGTCTCCAATACTGAAGCAAAACGGTTACCGAATTCGACCAATTGACGAAAATAAAAATACTGCAATGATTACCATTTGGAAAGAGGCAATTGTCACCAGAATATTCTGTTCAAAACAGTATTAATTTTGGACACACATGATACCACCCACGTATTTTAACGACTCACGATATCTCGGCCTATTCTGCTCACAGCTTTGAAAAGATGTAATGTTTTTTCCGTCGGGCTATATAAATGAAATACGGTGCTTTCGGCTGTTTCTGTCAGCATTTCAGTCGAATAATTAGGTCAGGTTTATAGCTAGTTTTACAAACTTCAAGGTAACCATACCAATAAATGTCAAATGTATTAAGCAAACTACACCGATCTTGTAAAATAATTAGTGAAGTTCAACATTTTGTTTGAAAAATAATATTTTAAGTGGAAGAGAAACAACAAAGAAAATTATTTAATGTGTTTTCCAACATTTGTGGGGAAGAATTACTAAAGAATTTAGAAACAGGTTATACGCCGGGGAATTTATTGAGAATGACCTTCTAGCAAGTTGGCACGTTGGCTAGCAGACGATATTGTACGTGTGGGGACAACGTCTTGCAAAACTGGAAACTTGGAAAAAGATGTAGAATTTTTAAGGTGTACATTTCCATCTTTTATATAATGTATTTATTTGTGTGATTCTAAAAGACACATAGTAAATACGATTTTCTGCGTTACAGTTTTAAGAAGGTCGTGGAGGGGGTCTTCATGTTGACGTTTATAAATCTATTTTCTTATGCCTTTCGAGTCGAAATGTGGGATATTTGTGCACACATTATGAATATGACTTTACTTAATTAAAGTACGATCGTTCTTTCTTGATACAAAATGGATTTATGACCCAAAATAGCATGTGATCCAATGTTTACAGAAATTACGTTTTGTTATGCAGAATTACCAGGTGGGCAGAATTGGCCGATATAGTTGGGTGTAGATGAACAGCATCATTATCATTATAATTGTTGTGATCGTCATCGTCTTCATGGTTGTGACAAGTAAAATAATTGAATGGAATTGAATTAAACAATAAAATTATGTACTCTTTCGAATATTTCGTTTTCCATGCAATTAAAATATATCCACATTGTTGGTGCTAGCCATGAAAAGATATAACTACATCCATGATTTTAGTAGGAATGGTTGGCATGACTTACTGATAAAAGTGATGAAGTTTTGGCTTTGCAGGATGCCAGAATGATTTTGACTGTGTAGACGGTATTCACCTGTGCCCAGACAGCCGGCCTACATGGCGCTGTGTGATCCGTGTAATTGATGGTGTTAGCAGGGGCACCTGTAACTGTCAGAGAAATTAGGAAGCAGGTACATGTGTGTGTGTGTGTGTGTGTGTGTGTGTGTGTACAGAAATAAACGGATGAATGGTGGATGCGGGGATGGTTAAAGATGGCTCTATTGAGAAATATCAAGTAAAATTCAGCAAATAAGAAAGTAAGCGTATTGTAAGTACATGAGAAAGTATGAATTAAATACGTTCATTAGTATTAGTTACATATCTGAGGAAGTCGATACGGTGGCTTGGTTGACTATCGGTCTATATATAAACATAGAGAAGACGGACTCAGAGACAGTTTTGAAAACACTTAAAAATATCTAACAATCTCTGTGATACACCGTCTTGCAGTGTAAAGTAAGCAATTGTCACACATGAACTGTGTTTATTTTCAGTTTGAAGAATTGTGGAAATGATGGATTTTTATATATGATTTATTATTTTGCTTGATAACATTTATTGGGTAATATAAATAATTACACAAACTAATTAATTTCCTAAGACTTGCCAAGTATTACGAATGTAGCCTCAGATGTAACTCAGACAATAATGGAAATATCTAGTGCTGCTTGTAACGTCTCTACTTCTCTGTGAACAGACTAAATGTAAACATCATGCTATATTTTCAGGGATACGTCAAGAATGCACACGAAGACGTAATCGTATCCATGGACATACAACGTGTTGATTTTTGGGGTTCATGGAAATTAAATGTATTTGGCAGCATGAATTGTATTGCTTATTGAGAGAGAGAGAGAGAGAGAGAGAGAGAGAGAGAGAGAGAGGTGGGGGGAGAGGTGGGACCCCCAGATATAAAATATATATATATGTAGAAATATGATCTGAATGGTATTTGCTCCCCAATAAAAGAGCAGATTACGTATCTAGTGGTTAGTCCAGTTTTCGAATTGTTTCAAACATTATGTAGTCATTTGCTATTTACCTCAAAACATTAAACTCATATCTTTCAATAACTTTATGAAAAACGGCAGTGTACTGGTCCAGATTATTTTGCATTAATCTGAGAGTGTCACTAGATCAGCGTTCAGTTTTCTTTGTGTTTCTCTGTTATGCACATATCTATTCATAAATTTCTGATGACCAGTGCCCCAGCGTTTAGTTATAAGTTTTTGAAGGCCACTGATCCAGCGCTTACTCTTAAATATTTGTTTCATCCTTTTGTGAGTTTAATTGGTTTCTCATAAAATCGTGAGAACCAATGTTTTTCATACATTTTTGCGGACCATTAACCTAACATTTTTCATAAACTTACGGACTATACATCCCTATGCCCTATGACCAATCTGTAACTAAATTAAGCTGACCGCCACAAACCATTTCATGCTAGATGAATGATATAATTAAGATCTTAAGACAAGAAAAACACAAGCGTTTAGAATAATTTATAATGGTGTCTTTAGTTGGAGGAGCTGATGTAATGTTCCGTTTTGGTTAATTCTTATTCGTTATTTTTAATATTAACAAGAACCCCTTCAATATATATGCAACGAACAAACTGTTGGGTGTAAAAATGAAAACTAATTTTCAGCTACTAAATAACTTTTTCGGACGATATCATAAACCAATGTGTTAATTAGAGGTTACTGCTTATGTGTGGGAAAATGTGAACGGGTTTTTCTGAGCAATATTGCACGAGTGTGTGTGTGTGTGTGTGTGTGTGTGTGTGTGTTTGTGTGTGTGTGATTCTAATTTGGAACTTTAAAGTAGCTGTAACAATTGGCGCTCAGCATTAAGAGGTATCTGTTAGGACTGGTCGGCCTGGTGTCAGGATAATGTGACTGGGGGGGGACATCATGCTACATGTCTGCGACATGATGCCTCAGTGCTAGACATCACTATTAACTGCCACACTGCATACATCGTAGCGATATGACTGAAAAATTGTTAAAGCTACGTTAAAGATCCAAATCACACACAAATCACAGTATGTACAAACCTAATACATTTGAAACACTAGTACAAGGGAACACTATGAGACTACAAAATATATTGCATGGGATAGAAAACTCTTCCAAAACCTCAAAGCCCAGGAATGCTAAGAATATGAAATGGAAATATTGTAATAGTTTATTTACTCTCATATATGTGCACTATCGTGATTTTAAAGGTTTTTAATGTATGAATTGATAGTCACTTCCTCGGTTTGTATTTATTATTGCAAATTGAAATCCATGATATAAAAACACTTGCACATATATTTGAGGGAAGTCTTTGTTCTTAAAAAATTTCTTTTATGACAAAATTTACATTTGTCAGGATAATGTAGCTGGGTGGGATATGATGCTACATGTCTGCGGCATGATGCCTCTTATGTCACATGTTTAGGCTCGAAAAAACAGTAATACAAGAAAGAGTGAAAACAACAAGCTTTGAAAAATACAATAATTTATTTCCCTGGAAAAATTCTGTATAGATGATAAAATATAAACTTACGGTTTTACAGAATCAAATCCAAAAATAATCCAAGAATACTATTTCAGTAGTCCTAATAGCAAAATGTTCTATTGATGTCAAGTTCGAGTCTCGACGAAGAATCCAAGATGGAAGACTATCACGTATGCTGTAACATGTAGTGTTGAAGTCTACAGTTCCTTGTAGAAACAAGAATTATCACTCCGGTTTTGGAAATCCAAATAAAATTTTTGTAAAAATCTGTCCTTGTTCAACAATTTCACATGAGCACACTTTTGAATCCAGATTTCTTAAAATAATTCCAATCAAAGTAATTTGAAATAACTCCAAACAACACAACATACAACTTCCAGTGTAACAGCCCAACTTCTATTGAGAATAACTCTCCAAAACAAAGGTTATATCGTCTTCTAAAACGCAAAAGGGGTCACGTCATCATGTTCCAGAACTTCGTAGAAATTAGGTACTTGTTAAACATCACGTACATCCAGTGTGACCCTGATGAAAACCGATTATTTTCTCTAAGAAATAAAAAATATTGCTTACATCTTAAACACGTAATCCCATCATGACCTCGACAACAACCAATCATTTGAAAATAAAAATAGAACTTATTTACGTGGTTGCTACTAATTTTTAATCAAGGTCAGGATCTAGATCAATACCTGGTGTTTACCAAACGAATAGTCAAGGTCAAACTATTTTCTGGAAAAAGTATCATCTCCAATGAATAAATTTACATTACAATAGCATGTAATGAAAAATGTAAAAAATTAAAACTGACAAACAATTAAATTTAAATGAAATAAATATATGTTAAAACAGATATAATTAAATCAAATATACATAACATAACCCAGTCGTCACTATACACTGCCACAATTCAGACATCGTAGCGATAAGACTGAGAATTATTAAAAGTACCTTAAAAATCCAAATCGACACAAACACAATCACGCCTCCTCACGTGTTGGAAAATAACATAAAATCAATTCATAAATGTCAAGGAATGACCTTAGGATATAATACTATATATTTACTCTTTGTAAGCAAATTAAATATTCTAACTCATATTTTCAGGTTTTTCATCTCCATACGTAAGACATTTCTCATCAAAACTTAAATCAAAAGCAACATCTGCCTCATGTACGTGGGAAAGTAAAATTAGATTCTATCACAAGATCTCGTCGACGAACTTGTTTAAAGACACCTGAAATATTTTTTATTGGACAATTTAGTGTAAAAATACAACCATTTAATTAAAAAGGTATTAAAATATTTAGAATTAATGAGACGTTTCTTATATATATATATATATATATATATATATATATATATATATATATATATATATATATATATATATATATATATATATATATATATATATATATATATAAGGATTTTATGCGCTGATTTTTGTCTTAGTACGCACTGATTATATTCAATCGTGTTGAAGGTGTGGTCATAGTAACAGATTTTACCGTACATTTCCGGTGACAATGAAATAGATCAAGTTATTTACATAACAAGAAACTACTTCGCGTTGAATTGAGAGCGGTGTCTTTAAAGCTGGCATGTATGCATACACGTATGCGTAAATATATGTGTATATGGATGGATAGTTGGAGTAACAGACGAGAATGAATGGATGGATGCAAGTATGTATGTATGTATGACTGACTGACTGACTTTCTTTATTTCCTCTTCAGAAGAGATTTCATTCAGTTAATTTTTCGTTAATATAGAAAAGATAGGAACATAACTTGACATTAATGGACTTACAGTACACTATATATATACATATATATATACATACATACATACATACATACATACATATGCATACACACACACACATACATATATACACACATACACACACATATACACATACACACAAATATATATACACACATACATATACATATATATATACATATACACATATTCAACTCAAACATCTGATAAGACTGATCAGGAATCTTTATCTCTTACTACGTGCACTTATTGTTAAAAGCAATGACACATCATTGTTACTGCTACATGCTGCAAAATAAACAACAAAATAAATACATAGATTCCAAATGCCCTTATTTGAAAGAGGTGAAGATCACGGCCTTATATTGAAAGCAATACATTGGTTTGGTCAAACAAACCCAGGTCTGATTCTATTTTGGAGAATTATGAGCCGTTTATGTCGAGAGGTTCTATAGCACTTATGCTGATTCTGCCATAACTATCTGTATTAAAATATAAAGGGACAGAACAGCTTCTCGGAGTCTTTTGTATTCATGTACTTTGCCATTGCCTATAAAGCCTTCTTTTAGTGAAAGGTTTTATTCAGGGAGTTGAGCGTGTCTTTATGTCAACTAGACATAATACTTAATTTCAGGACCCATGACAGTTAGAAAAGTGTTCTTTACCTAACGATGGTATTCATTTATCATGGTGCAATGACCTAGCTGGAGATAAGATTGTGGTTAATACATTGTAAACTGAAAAGCCATGTTTGGATTAAAACATTGATCCTGTTCATAATAAATCCCTGATTTATATCATCATTGTGCAGTTACCGGAGCTATGGTAGACAGAGATCTTGAGCATGATATGGTTCGGGAATTATTTTCTTAGCTGACACATTTATTGTTCAGTCTTTTGATGAGGTCACTTTTGCTCTTGGTATTGATCTATCAATAAATATTGTTCATAGCGATTTTCATTTCACTAGTCATTCTCTTAATTTTAGTAATGTTAACAAAGACAATCACTCATTGTCAAACATGAACAAGATCCTGAGATCTCCAGTAGGTTTCAGATGGCTATTAACGGAACTGAAGCCACATAAGTCCTAGTTTGCTAATTTGCGAATAAAGGGGTCCTTGTGAAAATGGAGACCACATGAGGTATGCGCTGGTGACGAGTGGTCCGTGAGGTGTCAAAATGTTGTACGGAAGTCATATGGACAGGACATTTTTAGTCTAGCCAATGAAATTCCCTTGGCTGATCATTTAGGAATCTCTTAGACCTATTGCAAGGTCTCGAATCATTTGTATTGTACAAAGTAATGTTTCTAACTACTGTAGATCATATCACATCAGTAAAATGGTAGAAAAACCCGATCAGTAATTACCTAAGGCTCATATGCAACCTATACCTGTATTTGACAAGCAATATAGCAGAATAATGATAGACTGCGTCGAGTTCCTTACCTAAGACCAAGTCAGGAAACCAATACTTATTGATGATCAAATTGTGTGTCAACAAGATTTCCAGGGGCGATTCCTTTGAGAAATAGTAAACTAAAACCGTAGTAAAAGCTTTGATAAAGTTTATTTTACACTTGTAGGCCTTCCCAATTATGTCCAGTCCGATCAAGGGTCGCATTTTATGTCTGAAATGTTCCAAAGAGTTATTCATTAATTAGGTGTCCAACAGTTTAGACTTTATCACGTTGAAAGTCAATGGGGTTTGGAAAGATTTCCTCAAAAGCTTTTAGAATATGATTCTGTCATATTACTTTATTAGAGGAAAGGGTTGGAATGAAGGCATTCATTTGCTGTTGTTTGCTGTTAGGACGTCGGTTTAAGAATAAATGAATGTTAGTCCGTTTGAACTAGTTCTGGTACATACTGTCCGTGGGCCATTAGTTATTAAAAATAGAAAACTCTTTCAAATGAAGGTCCCAAGGTTAATATTCTTCAATATGTCTCTTATTTCAAATATAACTTGCCTAAGGCTTGTGAAGTTCCAAGAACTAATCTTCACGCTGCTCAGTCAAATACGAATTTAAGGTATGAAAAAATACAAAAGAAAGGAGCTTTCAGCTGGCGTTAGAGTTCTTGCCGATATTTCACAATCATCTATGGGCTAAATTATCTGGTCCTGATACAATTGAAAAAATAGTAAGTGACATAAATTACACCATTAAGACTCCTGGAGGGCGGACACAAAACAATTTTGTCATATAAATATGTCCCACTAGTAGCATGTAAATGATGCGATGCAATCTGACTAGTGACTTTGGTTTAACAAGTTTCAGAATTCTGAAATATTAAACAATCTACACCAGAAACTTTTGCATCTACAACCACAGGAAAAGAGTGCCCTAAAACATATGTTATGTGAATAAGAGCACATGTTTCCTCATGAAGAATTGATCATGTCGCTGAAACTGTAAATTCTGCACCCATTAAACAGCATTATAAAGAATGAATCCTGTCATGCAGGAATATTGGATCTGGAATATGCACGCTACTAAATATAGTGTGTGTGTATTGTATAACTGCATCTTGACCTACTTGCGTTGCAGTGCTGTAAAGCATCGAACCGAACATTGAACGATTTAACTAAAGTTTTCGAACATACCGTTTCTCCTCCCCCCCCCCCCAATCTCTCTTCGAGTCATAAAAGATTGGCATCTATAATGTGTTGGAGCCATGTCCAGACAAATGATGCTCACTATAAGGCAAAATATTTCCATGATCTTGAATACTCAAATATTACTTAACATAATTTATTCGTATTTCAATAGCGTATTTATTATGTACTTTACATCAAATAAAGGCATACAAAGTGTTGTTTTAAGCACGTTTTATTGAACTAGAGACTGAAGTATAATTGTAAAAACTAATCTTTCGTTTCTCCCCCTCCCTTCTAATTGATTGCTTTACATCCCATTGAATGTACCATAGACATTCAAACGTCCTGGGTCCTTGGGCCCTCTTGGGTATGCGAGAATGATTACCAGGAGATTCCCGTGGGTCGGTGGTTCTTCCCATGGTCATTACTGGTTCTTCTTCTACCAAATATACTGGCCTCCATCTGTAGCCTATAATCTGCTGAAAATGGCACTAACCCCACAAAATCAAACCAATCAAAGGTTCTAATGATTGTAAAAAATAGCAATAAAATCTGCTAAATATCTTTTCAAATATATATTTGATGGCAGTGAAAAATTAAACAATATTTTTCTCGTTTTGTCCAGTCTGTAATAAATACACGTTATGCACGTATATTTCTTTGCTTTAAATTCTTTTACAAAATTAACCATGGAGTACTCAACACAGGCGCAGCTGTCTTGTCAGGAGACATCTCGATCGACTTTGTGATTTTATTTTCTTGTAAGAGAGATACAAACAACAATGCTTAATGATTAAGACAATATAAACGACGTGCTCTACTATTTTCAATGTCACCTCTATATCCGGTATAGGTGTCATATCGGCAAATTGTCTCAATTGAAAAATCTCGATTTCGGATACCCTGTGGTCATCATCTTGATCCAAACTCAGCTCAGTCCTCTTAACGCATACAATCTTGTCTGAGGTAAGTGAATGGAGCTGAAGCTATTACAATGACGCGTATACGGACGCAATTTTATGTCTGTAAACAGACGTAGTCTTGTTGGCAACGGTTAATCAAAGTGTTACCCTTCAGCATGTACTCCACTCACTTTATGATCATTCGTTTACAGCATACAGCCGAGCCTGTACTGTCGGCGCAGAATGTGACGCTAACGCTATCATTTGCGGAAATGGCTGACACGTGCATTGTGATCATGGACTATGCACGTGTGTACAGGATGGTCAGACACAGGGTTAGTAGTATATGCGTTTGCTTGATAGATTTATTCTAATATATTAAGCAAGCATTTAAGGTGAGATGTACATTGTGACAAATTGCAAGGGTAAGGCTCAATCTCATTGGTAAAACTTCATTATTTGGAACTTCAAAATCTACCGTTAGACCCTTAGAATATGTTCATGCTTGCGTAATGTCCTGATACTTCCTTTGCCTTTTTCCCAGAGATAACTGTGTTTCAAGTATAAACTTAAAGCTCAGATTGCGGACACTTCCTACTACCTAGGTGATAAACTAAACTGGATGGAAAGCGTGATAACGTGATCGCCATGGTAAACATGCTGTACCATGATACAAACTTCAGCGAGGGTGGTGCTTATTTTTCTCAACGGTGTAAAGGTAAATACATGGGTCAGTTATAATTTGGGATTCTCTTATCAAGAAATGTGTCCAGTATTCCAAAAATGCTATATGATTGGTATCATATAAAGTTAATGAAATAATGGGGGGGGGGGGTGAATACTGCAAAAGAAAATTCAAAAAGTTATTATATTAAATTAAAAATAATTTAAATATTTCTAACATAAAAGGATGTAAAGAATCTTCTTGGAGATGCAATTGATACTAAGTGAACGAAAGATTCAATGACTACTTTATTGATTATTCCATCTTGATATATTTCAACTTGATAAAAAGAACTTAGCCTAAATGAAGAGCCCACCTTGTTGCGGACACTATGTCATGTATTGTCGCTTCATCCAGTGGAGTTGTCATTTTCTTTAATGGGTAAAAGGACATGTTATAAGGTCCCAGGGTGTTAAACGTATTGATTTCTTTCAATATTAATAAGGCGCCATTTGGTAAATGTATTGATTGGTTTTTAATATTTATCCATATATGGGTTCTTTTCAAATTTAGTTGATAGGGCTTACGCTTACATTGTAGACTTCTACACGAAATGTCTGATATACATTCAAAGGCACCTGTAAATGTTTTGAAGTTGGCGAGGTCATATAAAATCATTATGTATAAATACGGACAATTGGTCTGTAATCTCGTCCGTGTTACTAGTTTTGTTGATCCCATGTTTGTTGGAAGAAATACAAAACAGTCACTTTTCCGTAAGCGTCGGCAGCAATAGTATGTTAAGGTTTTGGTTACAGTTTTCCTTTCATTTGCATATATTTCAAAGATTCCTATTCCCATCATGTGAAGAATGGTCTATGTTGAATCGGTGACAACTCCACATAACAATATGCTCGCTTGCCCATTTTACCTTGGAGTGAGGGTAACAATTTTAAAATATGTGTATCACGCATTTGTTATAGAGTTTTAATTTGATTTTGTTTCCCATGACCACTCGTGGATTTTGCTTATACGTGAAAGAAGTAAAATAAATGACTGGAATTAATTACGAAAATAGTTCTATTCTTTTGAAGTATTTTTGTGTGTTTCTTTAAGGTAATAAAAATATGACCACATAATTTACTCAAACCATGAAAACGTATAATCTGATTCAAGATTTTAATGACAGCAGTGATTATACCCCATGTATAATTAGTGCCAACCTAAGGGGCCATAGAGAGGCTCCCAAGGCAACGGTCTTCTCGAGAGTCCTCACCTGTTTATATAATGGTTTGCCCCATGCTAATCTGATGAAATAGAATCGTGAAAACTAGTATCAATATGCTAACCTGCAAAACAGAGCGTACTGATAGAGTAGATACATCTTTATATAGTGCAGGATGCCATCAAGATTCTGACTATTCATATGTGCCCAGACAACCGGCCTGTATGGCGCTGTGATATCCGGGATATTAATGGTGTCACCAGGGGCACCTGTTAACTATCAGAGAAATTAGGAAAGAGGTATATTCATTTCTGTTACGAGAGTAGACCCGATTGTGCATCTATTGGATATGTTATATTTGCTTCTCTGTTTAATCTTCCTCCTGAACGTCGCAGAGTCTTGTAATCTGCGAGTTAGGCTACGCCATAAATGAAATTTCCATCGTCAGACACTTACGCTGTGGGCATACATGATTTGATCTGCTTTCTGCTTTTGTTATATGGCTCATGGTTTTCTACATGTATTTGTACCCTTTACTTTACTTCCATTGTATATGCACTAGTTTGTAAGGCAGTTTATTCCCCCGATATTATCTACAACATCTGCGACATGAAGACATTAACTGAGGCATTACTATTTTGCATTACGTTTTTACTTGTCTTTTTTCTTTTTCGTCATTTTGCACACACACACATACACACACACACACACACACACACACATATATATATATATATATATATATATATATATATATATATATATATATATATATATATATATATATATATATATATATGAAAGAGAGGTCGACAGACGGATGACTGGATAAAAGAATCGTAAGAAGAAAGAATGAATGACTTAACGGACTGAAATCAGATTTAAAGCCACCAAATAAGAATGCACTTCTATAATAAATAAAAAATATGTAGGAATGTAATACATTATATAAGTATAATCATATATATTTAGCCAGGCAGGCCAGTGTGATTGGGGTAGCTATAACTGTAACATGTAAAAGTCAGGCCTTGAAGCCTTTTTTGAAAGCCGTTACAAACAAACGTTTTGATACTTGATCATAAAAAGGAAAGAGAAGTCGACTCAGGCGAACCGTGTGTATTTCCAGTTAAAAATGGTGGAATTTGTGGATATCGATGGATCATGGTTTTGATTTTATCATTTCTTGGATACGAAAAGTAATTAAAAAATGGATTGATTTCTCCAAAACTTGCCCATAATGTTGTGAGTTAAGTTACATTTTAGCCTCAACTATGACTCTATAGATAGTAAGAATACAAGTCCTAAATGTTATATGTTGCTTGTAATGTCTTTGCGTAATGTCTCTATTTCTGTGTGTGCATAATAAATATAAATAACGTTATACTTTCAGGCACAAACCACAAATGCTCATGAAGAAGTGACCTTAACTATGAACTTTAAGCATGTTAAAGTTTGGAGTTAAAGGAAATTAAACGAATTTTGGAGCAACAAGTAGTTTATTCGAGAGAGAGAGAGAGAGAGAGAGGGCGCCTGAAGTATCAAGTATATAGGTAGAAATATGATTTACGCGTAATTTGTTTCCAAGATATTTGTGGTCTGTAATAAAAGGAGCAGATTACATGAGATTATATCAAATGAGGAAGGAGTATACAGAGAAATTGATGAATATGTTTCATTAATATTCAATGTTCCCTGTCCAACAAAATCTCTACATTAATATTCAATGTTCTCTGTCCGATAAAATCCCCATATTAACATTTTATGTTCTTTTTGCAAAATCCCTAAATTAATATTCAATACTGCTGACCTACAAAGTCTATTTCTTAATATTTAATACTCCCTGACCTACAAATCCCTATATTAATATTTAATGGTCTTTGTACAACGTCTCTGTGTTAATATCCTATGTTCATCTCCTACAAAATCCCTATATTATTATTTGATGGTCCATGCCCTATCAAATCCCTATATTAATATTCGATGAACCATGCCCTATTAAATCCCTATATTAATATTCGATGGTCCATGCCCTAAAAAATCCCTATATTAATATTCAATGGTCCATGCCCTACAAAATCCCTATATTAATGTTCGATGAACCATGCCCTATTAAATCCCTATATCAATATTCGATGGTCCATGCCCTACAAAATTCTTTTATTAATATTCAATGTTCTTTGTACAAGATCTCTATATCAGTATCGAATATTTCTGTCCTACAAAATCCATATATTAATATGCAATGTTTATCTACTACAAAATCCATATATTAATATTTGTAGGTTCATATCCTACAAAATCCCTATATTAATATTCGATGAACCATGCCCTATGAAATCCCTATATTAATATTCGATGGTCCATGCCCTATTAAATTCCTATATCAATATTCGATGGTCCATGCCCTTCAAATTCCTTTTATTAATATTCAATGTTCTTTGTACAAGATCTCTATATCAGTATCGAATATTCCTGTCCTACAAAATCCATATATTAATATGCAATATTTATCTCCTACAAAATCCATATATTAATATTCGTTGGTTCATATCCTACAAAATCCATAGATTAATATTTGATAGTTCATATCCTACAAAATCCATATATTAAAATATGAAATGTTTCTGTCGTTCAAAATCCCCACATTAATATGCAATGTTTCTGTTCTACTGTAAAGGCACAAATTTCTGTCGATCTATAAAGAGCACATTATTTTGGGCAAGAGAACAATTAATTAGATTTATGGGGACAAGTGAGTGTTAAATCGCTATCCTGTATTAAGTTTTAATGTCGGTTTCGTGCGAGGAAATAATTCTTAATTAAGCTTTCGTTCATTTAACAGTTAGACAGACTGGAAGGAAAAGGATAACTTCGATCTTTGAAATGAAAATGTCAGAACTGAGATTGTCCAGAATCAGTTATTTGGAGATTTAGAAGTCAGGCTGACCGCAATTTTTGCGCCTAAGTATAAAAGACGATATATATATATATATATATATATATATATATATATATATATATATATATATATATATATATATATATATATATATATGAATGTATGTATATATATATATATATATATATATATATATATATATATATATATATATATATATATATATATATATATATATATATATGTATGTATGTATGTATATATATATATATATATATATATATATATATATATATATATATATATATATATATATATATATATATATATATATATATATATATAATCCTGATTGGTTACGCTAAAAAAAGGATCGTGTTTCTCACACGAAATTTCTTGGTTTTAATATGCCCCATCGCACAATTTAGTCAGTCTACGTTTTCCTGCAAGAGGAAATAATATAGGAAACTCCGAGATGGAATTTAGATGAAATTCTCTCATAAAACATTTATCTGGGGGACCGGATGCCTGTAAAGTCGACGGACACAATTATGGCGGTAAAAGCAAGCAAGGCTTGAAAGCACAAGGTATTTGCGTCAATCTCATGTAATTCATTGATACCAATATAATGATTTACTTGCATTTATTTGCTTATATTTGCATGAATTGATTTGTTTAAATCCGTAGATCAATTTTCTTGTTTAGTATAACTGTGTTTGAGTTCATCTATCTGAATTCGTACAATGATATATATAAGTTTGACGAATTGTTTGAATCTGTCGTCCTGATTGTTATATGAATCGGGTATTCTAAGAATTTCATGCATTACTTTAATTGATATGTGTTACGAGAATCTGTGCAAATTCTCCGATCTTAGATGATTTCACGTATGATAAAGTATTGAGTGCCTATTTACTGAAATTAACATTGTAAACCATACAGTGATAATTCATGTATACTAAAGACTTGAACGTGTGCATTCGCTGAAAATAACGTAGTTAAGACATTTAATGAATTTCATTCATTCAATTGTTTAATTGAGACGAGAACGAAACTGTTATGTCTCGTGTGATGTTAATGTGAGTCAGTGATGAAATAGTCGTTAGAAAGTACATTAATCTTATGAAACTAAGTTTGTTTATGGTCTGCCGTGTTTGGCTTGACCAGATAGCCTTTGGTATCTGTTTGACTTCCGATAGGACGATATATGACATAACTAGAGGGGAGTAATGATCTATTCCCAATAGGATATCTGACAGAAGAGTTAGGTTGCTTCTCTGTTAATTTTGAAAGGAGAAATAGCTCCACAGACGTATCCACGTACCTACTTCTCCATGTATCTACGTATCTACGTACTTACGTATCCACCTGCCCATACAACATTGTAGGGCCGAAAGAGGCGAGACACTAGAATGTTTGGAGAAGAAAAAGACGAAAGGACCAAGAAAAACAGCCAGTGAAGTTGGAGTGAACTGGAATAAGCAGGTTATGAAGTTATACAAGGCAATGACTTCGACTGTTCAATCGATTCTATGATGAACCAATTTTATCATTTAAAACAGATCGGCTATTTATATAATCATATTTGTGTTTGAAATTCAGTAAATGATTAATTTCAAAAGAGAAGTGTATTTTCCTAAAGTAACGTATTATCACAGTTGTTTATGTAATTGATTAAATTGTTGTATTTCAAGTACGGGGGCTTGGTTCATTCTATTCTATATATCTGCTCAGATCTCTATTTATTCTATCCACAAGTTTCACACTTTATATTACTATTTACTCGATCCGGGCTACAACGCTGAGGGCGATCACCCTCTAGATAACGATAACCAAATAAAGCGGACACCTTGTACGAAGGTATAATCCGCCAATTAACCCCACCAACACCTTCTAACCCCACAAAGTGGGCGCTGGTTGGGATCAGTACATTTTATTCAAGTAAAGAATCTGAGCAAATGTAGAATAGAATAAGTATCTAGACTGTGATAATTTCAATAGTACTTGTCAAGAAATAGCGATCCGAGTGAATCGAATCATTGTCTGCTTATTTTCTTTTATATTCTGTGCATGCAATTTTCTTGCCATTTCTATTCATATTGTGATGAAAATATTGTAAGAGACTGAGGCACATTCCTTGCTGTTTGGGTTCGTATTCTAAATTTGTGATGTGAAAGTGAAGAATTACCTTTGTATTATCTTGAGAGAAGAGATAATTAGGTCATCCCCGTAGTAGTAATTACACTTTGTTTAGTGTTTAAGAGTTACGCTAAATTTGGGGACACATTCCAGCTGTGTACTGCCCGTTTATTGATTGTTGGTGCAAGTAATAGTCTGGTATAATAGAGGAGGGCCATACTAGAAGTAGGATAAATACGTGTGGGGCTATTTTCGAGTAAGTCAGTAAAACTTGAGTGTAGGTAAAGAACTTAATTCTTGTGTCACCGCACAAGTAGACCAGGATGGCGACAGACAGACAATTAGTTAGACAATTTAAGCCGATTGGTAATGACCAATTAGAACACCAATGTACCAAGGGAATCAGTTAGCTGAATTTGTTGAGCTGAGTGTTAGAGAACCCAAGGAGCAACTAGCCGCGGAAAGAGAAAAAGACAGACAGTTAGCGGAACGAGAGCTCGAACTAGCCAAATTGCAGACCGAAGAAGACTCTAGAGAACGTGAACATATGTTAGTCCTGGAGAGGTTGAGGATCGAAGGAGAGTCCAGAAGGGGTGAAGAATTGAATGAACGTTAAGGACCCACAAGTAGGCGATCTGAAAATAGACGACCAATACAGATCACCATGTCCATGTCCAACGACAAGGACGAAATCATTGACAACGTTTTGACGCAGTTCGAAAAGTTGTCACTGGTTCATGAGCTACCCGAAGACCAGTGGGCTAACAATGTTTCGGCATTCTTACAGGGAACCGCGAAAGACGTCTACCATAATATGACACCGAACGAGGTAGACGACTAAGACGCTCTGAATAAAGCGCTACTACGGCACTGTGAACTGTCGGCGGAAACGTTTCGGAAACTCTTCAGAGAATCGTCGAAGAGAGCTGTCGAAACGCACGCACAATTCCATAGCCGCGTACGCGTACGTTTTGATAAAAGGATGAAAATGACTGATACCGCGCTCATGCATGAAAGCATACGCGAGGAATTTTGAAAGAGCACGTTTTTATTACATACAAAAAGGACTTAATAGTGTTCTTAGCGGAGCGTGAATTCTCAACCTTTAATGACATAAGCGTGATGGCCGAGCACTCGCATCCATCCACCTGGGGTGGCCAGTACTGACCTGGCATCGGCGAGCATAGAAAAACCACTGAGATGGTACCCCAAAGATGAAATGGTCAGAATGGTGAGAGGCCAGAGGATGGAAATCTCAGCCGAGAACATTTCCGTGGGTCGGGAAAGACTCGGGGGGCAGAGAAGGATACTACGGGGAGGAAATGAGAGCTGGTGTGTTACGGCTGCAACAGACCAGGCCATACTGTTAAGGATTGTAGGAAGTATCGTCCGACAACAATTAATTCGGTGACTCCGAATACTGTTAAAAAGAGAAAACAGTTGAGTTGACTAACACAGCGGTGAGATGGTCACCGTGCTGTATGAGACCGACTATAGTTATCCGGCCTGGGTAGATAGTAGATATGTCAAGCCTGGCGATTACACAGGCGAGACGGTTAAAGTCCAGTTTGCTAACCGGACGAAAGATTCTCTCCCGGTCGTTAACATTGATTTTGATTCGCCGTATGTAAAGGGACGAATTCAAGCAGCGTGTTTGTCGGGACTGTCTCATGACGTAATATTGGGGTAGAGGTATGTGTTGTCACAGCCTAATCCTATGACGTGTACACCTGTACATGTGGGGTCCGTTGAGACGAGGGCTATGAAGCTAAGGTTAGGGTTGAAGCCGCTAAGACACACGACTTCGCCCATAAACAATTTGCTACCTGGCGAGTTGATGAAACTTAACGAGAATGATTTGCCTCTCAACAAGGTACGCATGTACGCAACAGATGGGTCCATACGGAAAGTGCAGACGGACAGGTGAAGTTCGCGACGAAACGCGTTATTTTGTACCTGTACACCAGAAAAGGGACCGATACGTTTAAACAAGTTGTTGTGCCCATAGTGGAGGGAGAAAGGCTGGCACATGAGGGTCTACGTGGAAGTCACATGGGCGTGGCGAAGACCAGGGATAGGTTAGTGAGGGAATTATACTAGCCAGGAGTACGGGGATGTTCGGAGGTTTTGTTTGTCCTGTGACAAGTTTTGGAGGGTGGCATCCCAGACCTCCCATCGCCCAGTGCCACTAGTAACCACCCAACCGTTTGACGAACCTTTCTCGAAGGTGGCGATTGGACCTAGTAGGTCCGATAAAGCCTGGGGTGGGGGGACAGTAATCGTTATATACTAACGATAGTCGATTACGCCACTTGGTACCCGGAGGCCGTGGCCTTGAAAAATATTGACTCAGTCACGGTGGATGAGGCCTTGTTAGGAGTTTGGTCGAGAGGTTGTGTTCCTGAGGAGATACTAACTGACCAGGGGACGCAGTTTGTGAGTCAGGTGATGGAAGAGGTAAACAGATTACTCTCCATTAGACACCTGAGAACTACATTGTATCACCCGCAGTGCAATGGCTTGGTTGAGCTTTTCAATGGAATATTGAAACAGGTTCTGAATAAGCTCTGTGGAGGTTTCCCCAGCGACTGGGATCAATACTTCCCGCGATACCTTTTGCGTATCGAGAAGTACCACAGGCTAGTTCGGGTTTCTCGCTTTTCGAATTAGTCTATGGGAGGACAGTCAGGGGACCCATGGCTGTGTTAAAACAGTTATGGACTGATGAACAATCATCCGAGGAAGTGAGAACAACATACCAATGTGTTGTTGATCTCCGTAACAAGCTGCAAGAGGTTTCTAAATTGGTTCAGGAGAATCGCCGCGACGCAAGGTGGCGTCAAGCCAAATATTACAATAAAAGGACAATGGAAAGTCACATCGAGGTGGGTGACAAGGTGGTGTTGTTGCCGTTAGAGCACAACAAACTTCAAGTCTCATGGAGGGGACCATTCGTGGTAACGGAGAAAAAGGGTGGGCAGAACTACCGTATCCGGGTAGGAGACAAGGAGAAGCTGTTCCACGTAAATCTCCTGAAACATTACCGTGAAAGAAAGACACCCATAGAGTTCGTGGTTGCTACAGTTGTGACTGTAGAACCCGACGACAACGCAGGAGAGGCGGAAGCACTCCCTAGTTTCCTTTGACGAGGGAAGAAACCTACGTCAACGTTGTCCTTGACGCGACGTTAACGTAAGAACAACGTAACAAAGTGGAGTCGTTACTCAAAGACTACTCAAGCGTCTTGACAGAACCACCTGGCAAGTCGGAGTTGGAGAGGTTCACCCTGAAGTTACTGGATGAGACGCCAGTGAAGTTTAAACCATATCTGCTACCCTGTGTGAAATTAGAAACTGTCCGAAACGAATTTCAAGCTATGATAGACTTGGGAGTTATAGAACCAGCTGAGTCGGCGTATAGCTCTCCTGTTGTGTTGGTACAGAAGAGAGACGGTACAAATAGATTTTGCGTCCATTACAGGAAGCTGAACAGGATCACGGGATTCCAGGTGGAACTATTACCTGATCCTGAGTCCATATTTGCCGGGGTGACCAATGCGAAGTATTTTTCGAAAATCGATCTGTCTAAGGGATACTGGCAAATTCTTGTTCGAAATGAAGACAGAGCAAAACTTGCCTACGCAACTCCAGATGGGACCTACCAGTGGGTAGTCATGTTATTCTGGGTCCAGAATGCGCCGAGTGTCTTCACACGTATGATGCAAAAAATTGCTTGAACCGTTAAGTGGGACTGGAGTTTCAAACTTCATGGACGATTTACTCTTAACGACAGCTATTTGGAACGATCATCTTTTGCTGGCAAACGTTTTAGACCGACTTCGACAAACGTGACTGACCGCACGACCATCTAAGTGCCATGTAGTGTTTAGGAAACTAACCTACCGAGGTCATACCCTCAGCAAAGACACGTTAACCCCAGATCGTTCAAAGGTCGATCAACTTAGGTACGCAGTACGACCGACCACTAAGACGGAAGTTCGAACTTTCTTAGGACTGACAGGGTATTATCGTCGATATGTTGTTAACTGCAGCGCTATTGCAAGCCCATTGACTGACTTGACTCCGGTAAAGGCTCCGACGAAAGTTATATGGACAGACGCATGTGAACGAGCATTTCAGAAACAGTAATGAAATTTACTGATGTATCATTTAAAACGTATCTGCTATTTATATAAGTATATTTGTGTTTGAAATTCGGTGAATGATTTATTTCAAAAGAGAAGTGTATCTTCCTAATGTACCGTATTATCACAGTTGTTTATGTAATTGATTAAATTGTTGTATTTCATGTACGGGGATCGTGTCATTCCGTTATATATATCTGCTCAGATCTCTATTTATTGCATGTATAACTTTCACACTTTATATTAATATTTACTCAATCCAGGCAACAACACCGTGGGAGATCACCCTCTAGATAACGATAACCAAATAAAGCGGACACCTTGTACGAAGGTATAATCTGCCAATCAACCCCACCAACATCTCTAGTCCCACACCTACAAAGTCCCTATATTAAGATTCGGTGGTCCATGCCCTACAAAATTTCTTTATTTATATTCAAGATTCTTTGTACAAGATCTCTGTGTTAATCTCAAATGTTAATATCCTTCAAAATCCCTATATTAATATGCAATGTTCCCTGTCCTACAAAATGCCTATATTAATATCCAATATTTCTGTCCTCCAAAATCCCTATATTAATATGCAATGTCTTTGTCCTACAAAACACCTATATTAATATTCGATGTACCATGACCTACAAAACCCCTATATGTATATGCAATGTTCCCTGTCCAACAAAATCCCTTTATTAATATGCACTGTTCTTTGTATACGATCTCAATTGTAATCCTCAATGTCTCCTGTCCTACAGAATCCTTTATTAATATTCAATGTTTTTTGTACAAAATCTGTATATTAATGTCCATTGTTCCTGTCCTAAAAAATCCATAAATTGAATACTAACACGCATAATTTGAAATATGTATCTACAGTTCTCGTCAATCACAGTGAATGGGGTAATTTCGTAAACAGAAAATGGATCGAACATGAATATTGAACGCATAAATTCCGATCAGATTGTAAAATGAAAAACTAGTGGAACCTAAGGAAGATAAGACCAATTTATCAGATATAAAAAAAAAATATTCGTGACACAGTGCACTCTAATCGTGTCTGTCCATTGCCATTAAAACCACATAAAGGTGACAGTTTATTTCAGTACGACGTTAGTTACATTCGGAACGAGATATTCAGTGTTACTATTTGTGTGTTCCCTAGTGGGTATGTACTTGCATTGACTTGAATTGTAGGCTTCATTTAAGTGACAACACTAACATGATGTATAGCATTTAAAATCAAACAGCACGCGATTAACACGTCTCTGGCTACAGCACACACACACACACACACACACACAGAGAGAGAGAGGCAGACACAGAGTTATCCTTCATGAAGGAACTGAACACTCGTCCAGTAAGGCACATAAATTAAGGTGTGACGTTGTATAATACGAATGAATGAAGCCTTACCTTGCGTTATTATGAAGATAAGATGTGATTGTGCGGATATTTAGTAGATGTTCGTCCAAGTTAGAATTCTATTGTCGATAATTTGTACGCTTATTTAAATATTTGCAGATAGTTTAATCAAGATTTAATACATAAACTTTATGCTCATGTATATCTTTGGCTTACATTTTCATGCAAATCAACCAATATGTGGTAAACACGCCCAGTTGTCCTTGTACGAGGATATTCTATCCATTTTAGAGAGATTACGAATCTGATTAAATTAATAGCAACAGTCCGCTCTACTATGATCAATATTATCTCAATCTACGATAAAGTTTCTAAAAGCTGAAAAAATATCAAATTTGCAACGACTAAGTCCTCGTCCTCAGCTTATCTGAGTTACGTGAATGGAACCGAAAGTGTTACAATATTGGAATTTCTAGATTGCATTTTGCATGTCCAAGAGTTAGGCTTCTAAATCTTCTCAAATATATATATATATATATATATATATATATATATATATATATATATATATATATATAGAGAGAGAGAGAGAGAGAGAGAGAGAGAGAGAGATGCATAGATAAGTTTATATCTGTATACATAGATATATATGTGTGCTATGATAAAGTATTATCTATCTGAGCAATCCTAGTTTATCGTCACTTTATGATTCTTCCGATACAGCGTACAGCCAAGCGTGCAATCTCACCGGAGATTCTGACACTAACGCTATTGTTTGCGGAAATGGCTGGCACGTGCATTGTGATCATGGAATATGCACGTGCGCACAGGATGGTCATGTTGAGGGTTAGTATTAAATACGTTCCTTCGATGGATATTTTCGAATGCAAAAGTCATGTACGCAGAGAAGTGCTTTGTGACAAATTGCAAATGGAGGGCTCCATCTTATTTGGCAAATAACACACGTTTGCAACAGCAAAACATACTGTTAGAATTAATTTTAGAATATGTCGACGCTCAAAGGGAATTGCATTTCGTGTACAGACAGAAAGCCCAAATTTTGACAATTTTCTAATTTATACATAAGAAGAAGAGAAAACTTGTTGCACTATGTATGTATGCTTCAGAGAAGGTGATATTTGACCCATTCCAGAAGGCGCAAAGATCATATATGGAATATTAAGACAAAACCGGGTCGAACGTATCGCTTCATGTGTCTATATACTATTTAGTTTACTCTAAACTTTAACTGTTTTGGATTTTCTCGACATCAATGGCGACCACCATTGCAAAAATGCATTGTGAAGCATTACTACTCCATTCAGGATATAGACATTTCCTTTATGGGCGTAAACACCATAAAAAAGTTACTAGATATATTTGTAATGATAAAGTTAATACGTTTTTCTTTTAAATTAAAGCAATGCCAATTTTATTAAATTCAAGATAGGTTTTCGATATTATTAAAACGTTTTCTAACATAGAAAAACATAGATAATCTATGTTTCTATGTTGGGGTACAAAGATTGCTTAGTGGCCGTAAGATCAAATGAACCGTTTATCTTGTCTGTTTCGTGTAAATGTTGTTTCATTTGTTTCAACAATTGGATTGCTACTAGAAGATAGAGCAACTGATTGTTATAGATGTTGCCTCCAGTGTGCTAATAATTTGATTTAGGGTAAAAATGTTAAACATTATGTCATTGGGGGTAAACTTATGTATGTATGTATGTATGTATGTATGTTATGTATGTATGTATGTATGTATGTATGAATGCATGCATGTCTGTCTGTCTGTGTGTGTGTGTGTTCTTTAAAACATTTTATAATTGGGACTTCCAGTTACGTTTTAAAGTATATTCTTTTATGTGTTACTAGCTTTACTGAGCCAATATAGATTATTTTATGTATGCATCGGCATCCACTTTTCGTTATAGTTTTTCTTTCTTTTTCATATATTTCCAATATTGCTTTTACGGGATCCAGGCAAACGTTTTCAATTCTTTATTTTCTTCCATTTTTGTGCAAATTATGATTGTAAAAGATTGCCAATTGTTAATTAACATCCTTCCACGGGAATTTTGTTCTGGAAACGATATCAGCTGTTGGATATCTTTATTTACTGTTAGAATGTTTCTTTTTGATCTGACACTTTGTGTGCTCACTGACATTTGTAACCTCGCAAGAGTTTAACAAAACCATAAAATCAATCTACACGTCTCAATAAATGACAATCTAATGGTTTCTCTTAGTATGAAAATTAAATCTACAGAACGTTGTAGGTTTTGTACGACGTTTTCTCAACACAATTTATATAATAAATAAAAAATACTGGCCCAACGTACACGGGGAATGTGCAATTAGACTATTAGACCAGTTTCGTATGATCGCCTCCGCACCCATATTTGATGACATCTGGGATATTTAACTATTTGATATATATAAGGTGTTTATAAGATGAATAACTATTTCAACTTACAAAAAATGGATTGGAAGTATGTTTTCGTTGATGTTATAAATAAATAATTATTGTACAAAATTAATGTTAGCATGACGTGATGAAAAATTCAGCGGTTAAACTTTCTCTACACTGATAAATGTATAAACCACCAAAGCTAAAAGTGTTAGCATGAGTGGGTCACTTTAGCCTCAGTGGGAATTAGCATTACAGAGACCCCTGGGTCGTTTTAGCCTCAATGGAAATTTAACATGGAGAAAAATCGTGGGTCGTTTTAGCCTCAAGGGGAATTTAACATGGGAAATAGTCTTGGGTCACTTTAGCCTCAAGGGGAATTTAACATGGGAAATAGTCTTGGGTCACTTTAGCCTCAAGGGGAATTGAACATGGGGGAATAAAGTGTGGGTCTATTTAGGGACAAGGGGGGAATTGAACATGGGATTTTTTTTTTTTTTTTTTTTTTAAAATTTTTTTAAAAAAAAAAGGGGTAGGCAATTGAAAAGTCATTCTCTTTTCGAGAAATATGGGTGGCCCTGAAAAGGGCCTTTGGGTTTCTTCTTCTTCTTCTAACACTTCCACTTCTTCAACCATCTTCTCACTTTTGTCACTATTCCTATCTTCTTTTTCTCCTTTTCTGGCATCCAGTCAGGATGGCCTAGAGCTCTATAATCTTTTCCTGAACTTTTATCCAATTCTGATTCAGCCTCTCAAACTCTGCCTGTTTCTTTTTGTTTTCCACATCTTTTCTTTCTTCCCTCCATTTCTCTTTAATCTTCTCTACTTCTTCCTCCATTACTTTTCTCATCAGATCTTCCCCTTTCTTCACCTTGTCCAACCCCCATTTTACATTCCTCCACTCTGTCCAGTACAATATTTTTTCTAGGAAGCACCGGACTTTGATGACGTTATCCAGTGCTTCCTTCAAACTTCCCACTCTGAAGTAAGGTGGGTTAATGAAGCCTCTTGACTTATTGACTTCTTCTTCAATCATCCCTGCTATGATATCTCTTGCTGTCTTTAGGCCTTGAACTTGACTCGTTACAAAGTCTTTCATATCTCCATGCCTCCATTCCTCTTCTATTCTTCCTACAACATATTCTACATCCATTATCCAGAAATAGATGTCTCTCAATAGATTAAATAGAACTGATACTTGAGTCATTTTGTCTCAGTTATTCCTTAGAATGGTTCCAACATCAAACTTTGTGGGTTCTTATAGTGAAAGCGCGGACGTGATGGAAAACATCTCCCTAAAAACATAAAATTGATCTTACCTAGATCATGACCAAACATCGCGCGGACGTGAAAGAAAACATCCCCTACTTTTCTCATTTCATGTAATATACTATCCACATAAGTGAAGCAACATTTATCAAACCCCAAATCTACTATTTACACACGCTAATCATTAAAACTAAATCCATAATCTACTATCCACACAATCGTACGTGAGCCGTTACATAACCTAACTATACTCTCCACATACGCTAAGAAACAATAAAGAAACCCATAATCTACTATTCACACAAACTTACGTGAACCGTTACAAACACAATCACTAACACACAAACACATACACTCACACTATTAAAAAAGAGTTAGTGTTTATATTCACACTATTCTACCTACACACATTGGCAAATTGATCGTTATTTCTTTTCTAGAGTATTGGGTAGCCCTGAAAAGGGCTGTTTTTTTGTTTGGAACTTCATGGACACCTGGTTAATGGTGGCACCTTCCAGGCCTTGCGCCACATACACATCTTGTTCCCCAGTTGTTTTTTACTTTTTTGGGGGAGAGAGCAGAGGCAGGATATGTGGCTTCAGAATCCCAATTTTCGGTCTCTGGGATTCTGAAATTTCTTCTTCTTCTCTCCTTTTCCTCCTCTTCTTTGTATCTTCTCTCCTCCTCTTCTTTGTATCTTCTCTCCTCCTCTTCTTTGTTTCTTCTTTCCTCCTCCTCTCTCATCCTTTCCTCTTCCACAATGGCCTCCGCGGCCAGTTCGTTCAACAGGTGCCTGGCATATTCCAGATGCACATGAAGTTCCAACAGTTTCGTCAGTCTCGTGTTCATTCTGGTGTTGATCAATCAACAAGGGTAGCTGGACTGCCGAACGAGTTTCAATTTATACTAAAAGTGCGGACGTGAAGGAAAACATCCCCTAAAAAACATAAAATTGATCTTACCTAGATCATGACCAAAAAAAAAAAACAACGCGCGGACCTAAAAGAAACACTCACTCACTTTTTATGCTACCCATTTATATTCTAAAAATTTTTTTCATTAATCACTTCAATAGACTATCCACATACGCAAAGCAATCCAATCTATCCCCAAATCTACACCTCAAACACCAAAAAAAAGACATCATTTTAATCTACTATCCATACCAACCTACGTCAGCACTTACAAACACACAATCTTATACACAAACACATACACTCACATTTTTTTTAAAAAGAGTTAGTGTTTATATTCACACTACTCTACCTACACACATTGGCAAATTGATGGTTATTTCTTTTCTAGAGTATTGGGGTAGCCCTGAAAAGGGCTGTTTTTTTTGTTTTTTGTTTGCTATGGCAATCTTTTTTAGTTTCTAAGAATGCGATGTCCTCTGAGGATAGACTTTCTGGCGATAGGTCTGCTTCTTCGGAAAGAGAAGAAGAACTCTTTGGTGTCGATACGACAATCGACAAAGCCTCTGTCAACTTCAGGTTGCTGCTGCTGCTGCTGTTGCTGTTGTTGTTGTTGTTGCTGTTGCTGCTGCCTCTGAAGTCTGTACTTCTCTGTCCATTCTTCTTTCTCCCTGTTCACTTCTTCTCTGAAGAGCTCTTATATCAGGTCTTCAGTAACTTTTAGCATTCTCACATTTTCTATCTCTTCTGGCTTCGGTATCAGACTATGTCTGACCCTATGCAAATTCACGTAGGCTTCGTTGAGCTTAGCTAGTTTGGAGCACATCTTCGTAGGAGGATGAGTCGACAATGGATGGTTAGACTGGAAACAACCCTCGGTTCTTAAAGTCAAAGCGCGGACGTGAAGGAAAACATCCCCCACACGGTTTTCGAGCCGCAACGTTCAATGAGTGTCATGAGAGGGATAGTAAGAAATGAAAGAGCATCAATCAAACAGTCTTATAGCCAAACAAACCACAAAGGCATTTTTTTCAAAACACAACATTTTTTATTCAAAAAATCACGTAACACTAACCAACAACAACTCTAACATATTTTTTAAACAATAATCCAACACTATAACATCAAACATTTTTTAAACAAATGACAATCATTATTTTCAATTTACAGTCTACTTTAAACAGGGCTGACAACGTTGTGAATGAAATTGTGATTTCCACTGTTGGAAGTCATTAGGCCATTGATGGACACTACGTTTCCTAGCTTGAGACAAAAGATAAGCATAATGGTCACAAAACCATCGATCTACTTTCACATCGTTTCTAGAAGAATGACGAGGATCAAAATGAGTCACTAAATGTTCTAAGGAATAGCACAGGCTGCGATGATGCAGAAAATACACACAGTACTGTCCACACACCAAGGAATCTGTGCCTTGTAATTTCACATTATTGAATCGGGTGGTTTGAGCATTTCTTCTCATAAAGTCAATGATATCGTCTTCCAAAGGAGGCAATCCGTACGAATCGAAATATTCCACGCATCCTTCTTGAGGAAAGTAAACAGCTACCCAGTGGGTTCCTGGGAGATGACTGTCGTCCGTGTTGATGACATAAGCTTGATGGTCTTGAGGTTTGCGATGAGGGAGTTCATCTTTAGCACAGACGACAGGATTCCAAGAAGCCGTATACGAACTGTGGTTCAAAAGGTAATAAAGTTCCCAGGTATCCATTGTTTTGTGTGTTGTTTTTTTTTTCTTCTTCTTCTTCACAGGTAATAATATGTCATCAATTCGATCCTGACTTTTTGCTTGAAAATGTCTGACAAATAACCGTTTGTTCGTTTCGCCTCCTCACTCTGATTCAGGAGAGCTTCGATACGATGGATCTCTTGAGTGGTTAATGGTGGACAAGAATGTTCACGCAAGTCTTTATACCACTGGTGCCACACGTCTTCGTCCGAGATGAGACTCCAAGCTTCGTCCAGATACTCGTTCAATTTTTCTTCTTGACTCATCATCAGGCATTTATCGTGTTGAATTTGACTGGGATGATCGTTTTGACATCCATAGCAATTTTTCTTGATCAATTCCGTCATTTTTTCCACCAAGTGTTTGGCAAAACAGCAGACTAAATGGGTTTCTTGTTCTGGCCATCTCGACTTCATCATGACAACTTCTTCGTCTTTGTCTTGAGATTCTTCTTCCACGGTCTCCTCACATTCCATGTCCAAAGTTTCTCCACTACGTAAAGAGGGATAACAGTCTTCCATGGCTTCTAATAATCTAGAATGACTTCTCTCAAACTGTTGATTTCTATCGTATTATCGAATTCTGCATACAGGATGACGTTCACTGTCTCGTCCAGTGGCTTTGCAAACTGAAGTTCCACACGAATCTGGCCAGATTTTATAGGGTGGAAATGTCCCTCGTCGCTGCCTTGGTCTGGAGTGAAATCGAAAGCCCACAAAGCATAACCTCCTGCGTAATCCTCGTACGTAATGCCGTGACTGGTGTTGGTTCCTAACTGACCGGTGGCTTCGTACAGGGACAAGTACGATCTCAAGTAGTTCATCTTCGTGTCACTAAAGTCAGGTTCGAAAGGTCGGGTACTTAAGGTCTTGCCATCACGACTGACTTTGATTTTCTTCACGTCGAAGTGTTGAAAGTTGAAAGGATTTTCAGCGAAGGCTCCGTTGAAGGCTGAATTCTCGACCATACCAAGGATTAAACGTTTGGGTAGCTGTCCTTGGAACAGATGATCTTCGATCATGGAATGATGGTTAGCGGGAATGGTGAACGTTTTCACTTCCACACGTCGTATGGGATACTTGGCGGTCGTTCTGCTCAGCGTTTGACTGATGTCGTTTCCCACTTTAGGTAACACTTCGACGCGTCGTACGTAGAGTTTGGCCTCCTCGATTTTGCTTTTGGGATTGCCACCAGTAGTAGCATCACCATCAGCCAACAAATGGAAAGCGGCACTGCTGCGATTCAGTCTCAAGCGGACATTGACTCCGTTCAGCAAATATTTCTCTTGCAACCACATGTCCAAATGCAAACGATCCATCAGTTCTAAACTCTTTCCACCTGTGATTTTGCTTCGTCTTTCCACAAAGCCGTCATTGTCATTTGCGTCACTTATCTTAAACTTCTTCGCTTCGTCAGGTTCCCATAGCACACAAGCATTGAGATGAGTATTCTTGGCATCTATTCCGTACGTCAAGAGATTTTCCAGGTAGGCACGGTAAGGGTAAGTATCCATGCTGCTGCTGACTAGTTTGTTATTCAAGTACAAGTCCACTGAGCTGAACAAGGAATGCATGAAATTGTTGACGGGAGCCACTTTCTCGTCACCGTCTATACCACCTCCATTCTTATCTAGAACTTTGACTTTCAAGTACAAGTAACTGCTATTCAGATCGATGTAATCTTCGGGCTGTCCCTTGATTTCAAACTCGATGGGAGCGGAATCGGCCAGTGAGGAGACGGGGTGAAATTCCATCCACTGGGATTCTTGCATGGTCATCATGGTGGGGGGCATGGCAAACAGATCCAGTTCCGTCTTGGAACAGGCGCAAGACTCTCGGTGCATCATTTTTTCTCTTTCTCAATAATCGAAAACGTCTAAGTCTCGAACGGTTCTTCTTCTTTTCTTGATCTTTCTCGCTTGAAGTCTGGTGAAAGGATGTTTTCTTCGTCGTCTCTTTCTGCCTTGTCCTTGCTGAATGCCTGATTCGGTAGCGTGCAGGGCATTTATAGGTGTGTCTCGGCGGCCCAAAAGGTCTTTGCCCGTTTGCAGCAAGACATTTTTGCCTGCCCTCATGAAGGCTTCTTTAGAGTTTTGTTTGTCGATGATGACGTTTTGGAGAAATTCTTTGCCTTGTGTCAGTGCCGCATCTTTCAAGGCGTGCAATCCGCTTGTCACCATTGGTTTCAACACCGGGGCCACCGAACGAAAGGCCGATTTCAACATATCTCCTAAACCGTGTCCTCGCTGTCGTGCAACCCCTCGGTACACTGGATACATGACTTACGAGTCGTGAGAGAACCGTTTTCGAAAATGGAGTTTCACCGTGACTTTTCCTTTGGTGAATGGAATATTTTGTTCCAGATCTCCTTTTATAGCAATGTTGACCGTGTCCAAATACGACTTGCTGACAGGTAAATAGTGAGGATGGACAAATTCCCGGTGGACGTGATAAGTGTTTCCACCTTCCTCGTCAGTGGCCGTGGCAGAATTTACTTTGAAAGGAATAACACGCAGTAACGGAACGGAGGTGTGTCCCAACACGTTGTACTCCACCACATCGGAGTACACAAAGATCAAATTCAGTCCTTGGTTCAGTTCTACCGGGAAACGAAAATACCTCGCAAAATGCATGTTGTTGTCAATCTCTGCTATGTCAACCTTTTTGGTATTTTTATTCGTGACCAAATTGAGGTCTCCACCCAAAATGTCATACAATCCAGGGCAAAATTTAATACGTATACTTCTTTCCTCACTTTCAAATTTGATGAGTAGACGGTGAGACTGTTTGTGGTACTCCATGGTGATACGTTTATTTAGTTTGGTCAGAACTTTTTCAAAGGATGCATAGAATTTGTCAGCGATGGACTCCACCAGATGTTGACCACTAAAATAATGACCTGAGTTAATTTTAAAGTGATACACGTAAAGAGGAGAAGTGTCACTGTTGAGTATTAGGGCCTTGGGAAGTGATTTATGTTGAGAAGTGGCCGTCATGTGTTGCTGCACTGTTGGGTCCAGAATTTCGACGTCAAAAGTGTTTTGAGTTTCAGTGATGTTTTTGATTTGTGTAGGGTGAATCATTTCTACTAAAGCCACTTCCCAATGGGCTTCGTGATCTAAGGGGATGGCCTGAGGTAATTTAGCCGTGTAACAGCACAACGTGTTGTGGAGAAACACCTCCATGGAACTGTCACTGGGTGAGGTTAAGTAAAATTGGTTTTGGTGACTCATAATTCCAGAGTTCTGTGGCTGTCCGAGGGGTTACTGGACGTCAGAGGCGTGTCTCCACCCAAAATGGGGTTCTGGTTGTGGTTGTTGTTCGACTGGTGACTGACACTGGCACTGGACACAAGGTTCCCGTGGTTCCCGTTGGAAGAGAATTTCAGGGAGGGATTGGGAAGCAGGTAACCGATGCAACTGCTCAATAAAATGGTCCACAATTGTTTGTCTCCTTGTTGCAAACTCAAATTGGCAATGGCTGCCCCGATGACATAATACACCACGAAGATTTGGCAGAAAAAGACGATTTGCGTTTTAGGCACACGTTCTCCACACCACACCCACAAGGGTTGTTTTTGTAAATCTTGCACAGAAGAACTAGGTGAAGGAGGAGTGGTCGACGTAGCTGCGTCTGTGTGAAAGGGCATGATGGTCACTTCTTCTTATAGTCGATGACTTGCGAAGCGTCGATCCAAGAATCAAAACTGGGTGGATATCCTTTCCAACGTACTTTGACTTCTTTGACACGTCGTTTGCCCACTTTACGGGTTCTGCGTTCGAGGATGCTTTCGATGTCGTACACGTCGTCTTCTTTTTTGGTGACACGTTGTAACTCGGGCAAATAAAACGTTCCTTTGAGCACTTCTCCGTTCATGTCTTCCAATTTATAGACGGCAGGATGACGGCCATGCACTCGTCCAGTGACGCGAAACAATTCGGTCGTCCAGTTAGGTAAGCAATCTTTGTCGAAAGTGCGTTTGGTTTTGCCAATGCGCACCCAATCTCCTACGGCCAACTCTCCACTTTTCTTGGGGACAGCCCTCGTCGTGGACGTACCAAACAGGCGTTCCAACACCAACACTTCGTTGTCGGGAGTCACGTCTTGCGGGGCACGTCCGATGCTTCGATGGTAAGATTGGTTGTACGCTTGCACCAGGTGCGGTAAGATGTCGATGTACTTCAGAGTGTGGTGATGCGTAAAATATTTCCACATGCGTTCTTTCAAAGTGCGTTGAAAACGTTCCACGATGCTGGCTTTGGTTTCGGGATTCTCGGTGGAAAAAAAATGAATGTCACGTTTCTTTAATTCTTTTTGGAAAGCTTGGTTCAGAAATTCGGTGCCTTTGTCCGTTTGCCATCGAAGAGGGTGACGACCGCTTTGTTTCAACACTCGTTGCAGGGCTCGCACTAACTCGCTGCTCGATTTGGAAGTCAAGGGTACGACCCAGGCAAATTTGGAAAAGACGTCGATGACACAAAACAAATATTTGTAGCCACGATTGTAACTGGCCAAATGAGAGACATCGGCTAAATCGGCTTGCCATTGATGATCGATGCCTTCCACTCGGGTGCGACTTCTGGCAAACTTGCGTCGAATGGGTTTGTGTAAAGTGTAGGTAGCTTGTTCTTGTAACCATCGTTGCACTTGAGGTAAACGGGGACTTTTCAATCGAGTTTTGGCAGCACGATACAATTTCTGAACTCCCGCGTAACCTGCAGGATGAGAGGGATCGTAGTAAATGCTGGCTAAGACTTTTTCCATTTTTTGTGTTTGTGTTTTAATAAGACACCCACTCTTGGAGGATGCTACTCTTTTTCTCTTGGGGTATTTTCTTGGATTGCAATGCTTTCCGTGTGCGACCAGCAATAGGTGTTGAAGAGGAGGATGTCTGAGCGGGGGATATCGGTTCTTGTTTCACTTCTGTCTTCACTTCTGTCTTCACTTTCTTTTTCTCTTGTGATGAAGAAGGGGTGGCCATCATCTTTTTAATCCATCCAATTCTGGAGGTAGGCGGTGTTGTTAACTTGCGTACTTTTAATGGTGGAGTTTGAAACCCTTCTTCTTCTTCTTCTTTTCCTTTTTCTGTCTTGGTCACTGGTAGTGGTGGTACTGGTACTGGTACTGGTGATGGTGCTGAACTTTTCATCAAGGTCTTAAAATCTTTCAAAGTGGGTAGAGCTGTTTCGTCTAAAGCTTTCTGGTGAAAGAGTTGCAGTCGTTGCAAGAGTTGACCGTACTTTTGCGATTTTTCTGTTTCGGACAAATCTTGGCGATCCATTAAGGACTGCAATTCATGTTGTAACTGGGACATCTCGCTCAAATTGGGATTGGGAGGTAAATGCGGGGTGCGTTGTTCTTGCCACCGATGGTATTCCATCCATCGTTTGTAAGGCACTAAAGCTAGTTTTCATCCTTCCATGGGGTTGTCAGGGGTCGATTCTGAGATCTTGGGACTTCAGAGGGTCTTTTTATCTTGCTCCCACCAGTCCTCCCAACATGGTTCCCAAGACTCCTTTCAGTATGGGGCCTAACAAGAGAGGCAAAATGCCTCCACGTTGGACCAACATCTTCTTCTTTTGACGAATGGGAATTTTCATTTGAACCATTTGGCGAAGAACGTGACGATGTTTGCTTAAGCATTGTTTCTGGTGTTTGGACAAAGGGATCGTGCCTTTCAAAACGTTCAAACAACATTCGCACACGGTATCGATGACCTCTTTGGAGGCCGATTGAATGAGTTTTTTTCGTAGAGGTGGAGAAACTTTGGACAGGACAGATAACATGTCACCATGTTTGACTAAACGTGGTGGTAGTCCTTTTCTTTTCTTTCCTTGGGGTTTTCTGGAGGGTGACATCTTTGAGTCTTCAGGAGCACCAAAAAAAACCCACTGATACCCCCGACTTGGTCACAGGTCTTTCTTATACTGGAACGCGTCGCCACTGATTGTCTTTACGTCGTATCAGTTTGAGGACAGGCATGACACGTCGTGGAGGGGTACGCAATGGACTAAATCGAGCCAGTTCTTGCTTGGACAAATCCAGTAAACTTTGTAACATTCCCGATCTTTCATGGACTTTGATTTTGGGAGAAGGTACTTTGTGAGCAGCAGCCACTGCCATTAAATTGGAGGGTCCTGCCACTGGGGAAGTTCTTTTTTGGGGTCATGAACGGAGAAGTTCTTGGTGTGATCAACGTCTCCAAGTACTCTTCAGTTCTTGGTGTCATTAATGGAGAAGTGGATGAACGTGAGGCTGCCGGAGACGCAGTCACTGCCGTGGCAGGTCATGGTTTGCGAGTGTAAAGTTGCGTCCTGGCCGAAGTGCCTCTCTTGCGACTAGTTTTCTTCTGTGGACTTTTCTTTTTCTGGGGGCTTCTTTTCTTTTTCCGGGGTGGTGTCTGGTAAGAGGAGGGTCCCGCCACTGGAGAAGTTCTTCTTCTCCTTGGGGACCTGGTCTTTTTCTTTTTCTTCTTGGGGCTTCGTTGGACTTTTTTCTTGGGGATAACTTTGGGGGCATTAAGATCCCATCTTAAGAGAGAGCGAATGATGACCCCTCCTAGAGTACCACTCCCTCCAGGTTTCAAAATGATTTTTTTTTGTTTTGAATGTCGATGCGGAGATCGGCCAGTTGGACAAAAGCGACTTTGTTTCGATCGAAAAAGCGTTTGGTTTGATGAGGAATCTGAATGATTCCTTGGAGTATTTGACGTGCCGTCACCGTGAACCATCGTAAGACTTCTTTGAGACTAGCTTCTAAGACACGAGCTCGTATTTGTGGATTTTTTTCTCGACTGATGCCATACAAGGCACGAATCAATTTGACGGGAAGATGCGACTGAAGGGACGTCATGTTCACACTGTGTGTGAGACAGACGAAAAGGGTCTGAGGTTTTTATAGATTTTTTTTTATGTGGAGTGAAGTTAAGTCGAGGACGGAGACGTGTACAGGACAGGCCCTCCGTCTTGGCACCAGTGGTGAAACAAGTGGGTACGAAATCGCAAATCCTCGGGGGTTGTCGGTTTCAGATCGACGAGTAAATAGGCGTGTGGCGTTTGAGTGGCATCGTCTTACGCCTGAGTCAGCCAAGGCGTTCCTAACTGTTTGGCTAAGACTTGCACTTGCGATTTATCTCGAGGGCTTTTAAACAAGACCACGTAATGCGCATTGAGACTGATGGTGCGATGGGCTTTACTTTGTTGAAACAAATTTTGGGTGATGTAAACGACACTGGCATTACGGTGATGCCCTTTGCGCGTGAACCACAATTTAATTTCTTCTTCGTCTTCTCCTAACATGTCGTCTAAAATGACCAAATGGGTTTGACGGGAGTCAGAGACGATGCCGTCGTCTTCTTAAGGAATGCCTTCCACAAACACGATGGAATCGCCTTGACTTTCTCGCAAGAGGCTGTACGCCGATTGCCACTCTTTGTAACACCACACGATCCGTTGAGGTGGCCGATCGATCAAATGATGTTTATGTTCGATCAAACGTTTGACGAATTCGGTTTTGCCTGAACCGCTAGGTCCAGCAATGAGCATGTTAAAGGGATGGCGAAGATACAAAGCCTCCCAACTGGCACGATCTAAGGAAGAGGGAGCAGAGACAGCAGAGGTAGCCATAGTGTGATAAATGTCACTTGTGACACGAAAACAAACAAGACAAGAGTTTATATACTTTTTTCAGAACACGTTTATTGAATGTTTTTTTCAAACATGAATACGAAAGACAAAAGTACATAAAAGCCAAAGGCTTAAGTACAAGGATAAAAGGCACATGATAACCATTAACGTGGAATAAACACAAGTGTCTGTACAACAACATGTTTTGGGTAATGTTCTAACCAGTTCTATAGTAGGGGTAATGTCACACAAGTGTCCTCCCGAAAGGGTCTTTCAGGCCTGTCCACGATAGTCTCGTCCTGGGTGACGGGTTCTTCTGGCACCGTCACTAACACAGGTTGAAAAGTAACTTTTTTCCTTGAACAACTCTCGTGCATACTGGGACACTTCTTGGGTCCAAGCCTCAAAATCCCATTCTTTCCAGGCACAGACATCTGTCCAATGGGGATGTAAGTCACAAGCTACACACACATCGTCATACACGTCTTGGGTAGCTAAAAGTTGACGAATCTTTTTTTCCCGTAGAGGTCGAGAAGTATCCAGATGAAACCGCAAGGCTTTGAGCAAAAGGAGTTTTTCGTGACCATTTAAGGCCATTGAGGTGGTAAGTACTGATCGTAAAGAGTCCACAAAGAATCGGCTGGTAAACGAAATCCCAGAAAACAAGTCACTAAGACACACACCACTTGTCGTCCCAAATTGAATGGATACAGTTCTTGTAATAATCGATGGTAATGATCCACGGTTTGAATATGGTCAATGAGTTCCTTCCACGGAATCTGTTCAATCACTTGTGACATAAGCCGTGGCATGGATTCCTGTTTTGTACTCCCTTTTTTTCGGAAGCAATACACGTACATTCTACCCAGACATCTTCGTTCTCCAGAAGGAAATCTAGAATACTGTAACCTACAGTTCAAACTTCGATTTGAAGTTTTCTTTTCCACTAAGTAGATTTCATGTAACATATGTTGGTAATCCTTTAACTCGTTTTCCTCAATGCGTTGCTCTAGGTGAATCTCGATGTAACCAAAATGATGAACATTTCGTTCATTCACTAACTCACTAACAAGGTCTGACTACTGAAACAATTTCTGACGAATCAGTCCTCTTATACCATTCAGGTACCAGTGGTTAAAGATCTGGTGACGTAACGGATGCAATTGTTCTTTACGTTTGACTTGTATTTTCACCAGCTCTCGGCAAATCCTTTCTCTCAACTCCTCAGGCAAGCCCAAAATGTTCTCCTGTAAAGTATCCATAAGTATATACACTGTTTTTGGAATCCTTGGGTGGTGGCCAATAGCCTCGTTTACCTTTGTGCCTGATGTAATATCCACTCATAATCAGTCTTCTTATACTTTGGAACAGAGCATAATTTAAAAACGGTTGAATAACTTTGCGTTTGCGTTTCACTTGTACTTTGATCAGTTCTCGGTAAATGCGTTCTCTCAACTCCACAGGCAAGGCACGAATGTTCTCTAGCAAAGTATCCATGAATAGGTCATACTAAATCCTCTTTTGTCTGACACAAGAAATGTACTGTTTGCACAAACATGGTTTTAATTCATTGTCGAATCTAAATCGTTTCATCACTAATCTACACATTACAATTCGTTCAGAAGTTTCATCTTTCACCAAGTTGACATTGCGTGAAAGATGTTGGTAATTCGTTAACTCTTCCTCTGGAATTCGATGCAGTACGTTTACAATGTAGTAAATAGAATCGTCAATACCAAACCAATTCTTTTTATAACCAGGAGGTCGTTGATCAATGTCTGTCCAATGGAACAGTTTCAACTCAATCAGTCCTTGTATAGCATTCAGGTACCAGTGGTTCAAACACCGGTGACGTAACGGATGCAATTGTTCTTTACGTTTCACTTGTATTTTGACCAGTTCTCGGTAAATGCGTTCTCTCAACTCCACAGGCAAAGCACGAATGTTCTCTTGTAAAGTATCCATGAACAGATTATGGTAAGTTACTTCAATGTCTCGGTCCCACTAAGGGTAAGTAATGACAATTCGGTGACCATCGAGCATGTTCTACGTAGGCTGAATCTTGCGGTTCCCAGTGGTGAAGTGACACACCGCAACTGAAGCACTTGACTTTATCTCCTTCGCCCAAGTAGAAAAATCCGGCTCTGGCTAATTCTTCGGGGGTCGGTCCTCCCAGATACTTAGGCCATTTTCCTTTGAACGATTGAAGACGATTTTCAAAGTCGCAGTATTCCGACAAACGCACAGGAAACGAATATTCGTTTTTCACAGGTTCGTTTCGATGAGGGATGGGTGACATGAACAGGAGTTTGCTCAGGGCTGGATGACATCCGTAGGGGGGTAGACGTGAAGGTGAACATTCCGCTTTAAAACGAAACCCAGTAAAATGTGCAAGAGGACGAGCGGCATTACTTTCGCATCCCTCAGGTTTGACACGCACAGCATCCCTTTCCATGATAGTGGTAGTGACACTAAAGTTCCCATGATGCTTTACGGCATCGCTAAGGTCACAACGTACAGCATCGTACCCATCGCAAGGCTCACAATCGCATTCCACTTCCGAAGCCTCACACTTGAATTGTGCCTTTCTAAACAACTTGTTTTGTGTTTCTCTGAAAGTATTCATCTTGTTCGCTCGGTCTTAGTAGTCACAATGAACTATCGATCTTGCCTAGGGTTCCTTTTTTATATACAGACCAATACCGACGTGTCCATACGGTAAGGTGAAATGATTGGGAAGTCGCACTCGCTTCTGGTACACGATTTGATAGACTTTTTCCAAGGGTCGACTGACGATGTGATGAGTGGGTAAACGTACAATCTTGTTCGGTTGATAGGTGGTCACTTTAAAGTGTTCATCCTCTCCCGATTGCAAGGCTTCTTTCAATATCCCAAAGTTGACCACTCGACTGGTACGATAATTCAGAGTCAGTCCTTTCACTTTGCACGTCGTATGCACTTCTCCTTGTTTGTCACGGTATTCGTAGCCGTAATTTTTGGGACCGCCACTGACGAAACTTAGAATCTTGTCGTCAGGATGCTCGTCTGTCCAGGCTCCTAAACGGTCTCCTTCGATGTCAGGGTGCTGTTGACTCGGGTGATGGATGTAAATGCAACTGTCCGTGTCAAAGTACAGGACGCGTTCCCCTAACAGTTCTAAAGCTTCGTACAATTTTAAGCGAGTATGAGCTGTCACATAAGCCGCAATGATGACATTTCCAAAAGGGTCGTCTTGTACAAAGTCCAGATCTTCTTCGTAATTGACCAAGATCAAATTCTCTCGAACGACGTCCACGTGTTTCATGTATTTGGTTTTGTCGTGAATCATCTGGAAGTAGCGGGAAGGTTCGGTCAAATATTCCGTCTTGGGTAAACACGGTCGTTGTGCCATTTTACCCCACAAGCAATTTAACATCACTTTGGCAAACGATCGCCTGCCTTCGTTTTTCTCGATGTGGTCTAAACAGATGCCTTCTTGTTCATAGTATTTCTCTTTGAATTGTATTTGGTCTTCGGGAGTGTGACACCAGGAAGGATAGCCGCTGACTTCTTGTTTCAGTTTCAAAAAGGCATCCACGTAGTCGGCGAAAATGCCTTTCTGACTGTGGTCACCCTTGTGGTATTGTTGTGTCTTGGGAAAGTGGCAAATTTCGTACACTTCTAACAGTTGGTATCCCATGTCCAGAGCTTTGAACAATTCTACGCTGACCCAGGTTCCCGTCAAGGCACGTTCTTCCTGGGTGTGCTGACAAGGTTGGTCTTGGTTGCACGTTTCGGCACAAGTACGGCACAATGTAAACATCAGTTTGCCTTGACAATGGTGAGGTAAGACGGGATGGTATAAGTCCGTGGGCGGCAAAACTTTACACTTGATCAAGCCTTCGTATTGTCGAATGTTTTTCAGGTCAATGTGTTCCGTTAACAATTGCGGGTGCCCTACAGGAAAGCGACAATATTTGCACACGTAGGGATCGTCGGCTTGGTACAGCAAACAGGTGGCATTGGTCCTTCCTCCGTACAAACTATCCCTCGGGTTCAGCGGGTCCATGAACTGGTAACTTTCCACGAGGCGTTTAAACTCGGGATCGGTTTTCATACGGTGACCGTACTCGTGTTCCCACATTTTCACCACTTGGTATCCTTCCTGTTCCAACTTCAGACGCCGCTGACATGTGTCCTGGTACAAGTCTTCCATGGTTCGTTGTAAAAACTGATTTTTAGTGCTACGGTGAGGGTAACAGACGGGACATCCGTGAAATAAGCAACCGTTAAACTCGTACACGATCTTTGGGTTTTCTAAGTCCCAGCCATCGACCGAATACGTTCCGATGGTCTTTTCACCCCCTCCGTTGCGGGCATGCTGAATCCATTTGTCTTCCTTGTCGCACAAGTAATGTAACCAACGTAGGGCTTTGACCGAGTATTGACGTTTGACATAGTGGGTCGTTTGAGGGCTGATGACAGCCACGGTCTTTTCAGGCATGAATCGTTGTCGATACACTAAGGAACACGCTTTGGCAATGGTGCAAGCTTCTTTCAAAGGATCGACCCCTCCGTGTTCCATGAACAGTTCTCGAAATTTTCCACAGCAACGTCGTAAAATGTCCACGTCGGAACGACAATACTTTAGCATTTCTTCTTGAAAGTCGAAAGGGTCCGAGGCGTGAGCCTGGTACCAAGCGTAGAAAGCTTCTCGTTGTTCGGTACACATGTTGTCGGAGTCGTAATAGTGAGCCTCAGGTAAATGGGGTAGAACGGCGTGTTGATTGGCTTCCGTATTGAAAAAGTGTGGAAAGTACCCTTTAGCCATTTCTGTCATTCCAAACGTTTTAGGCATTCGACTCAAAGGCATGGCCAAGTAACTCATCGAATCTTTAAACTGTACTTGTCCCACTTGCATGAAAATGATTTTGGCTCCGTTCAAAGTGACTTTAGGACGTTCGGTGCCATGTTCCGTATAGTATCTCAAAAGAAACTGTCCATCGTATCCGGAGAAATTGTGAGCCATCACCGTGGCATGACGATGACAATCTCCGTAACGTTCGATGTCCTCTTGGCTCCACGTCTTGTCGATTGGGTCTAAGACCCATTGGGCAAAATCGGCTAACGTGTTCGGTCCCCGAAAGATTTTTTCACGTTCTCCGGGAATCTTGCTGCAGTGAGGGCAATGACTGAAGATAGGTTCTTGAATGCACTTCTCGCACGCTCGATGAGCCACGCAGAAATTAGGAATGTGAATGCCAGTCTCTTGCATGCATTCGAAATCGAAAAAGATGAAATTGCCTTTCTTCTTGTGACCTTCCTCTTTCTCTGGTGGGGGTTGGTATTTTTGCACGTAGCATTGGTTTTCCAAGTCCACGATGTGGTGACAAATGTGACATTTTTTCTTTCCTCGACATACGTGTGCCTTGGCATTATTAGTAAGTATGCCTTGTCCACAGGTAGGGCACAATCTCAGCAGTTGACAAGCACATTTCTGCTGAGAACCTTGCGTCTTCAAATGCTGTTGGTAACTGGTAGGGCTGACAAACGTGCGCAGACAAGTTGAACAAGGCACTGGTCCTTCGCTCAGACAGGGTGGAGAGGCCAAACATCCTGGGCATTTCATTCCACAATGTTTGTGTTGCTCTCGATTGTTATTACCATAATCACATTTCTCACAATAATAAATATATCCCAGGAATCCGGTGATAGTGGTAATGGTATCGAAATGGTCATCGTGATAATAAACATGAATGTATTTTCCGTCCTTAAAATCTTGGCCTCGAAACAACAGAGGCCCGCGCACTTCTTGAGGGTGCACTTTCAAGGTGTAGCGTGGAGCTAGGACATCTTGCAATTTTTGCATTTCAGGAATGCCACAGGGTGTGTCTTTGGACAGGTCAGCTTGTTGCAACAGGAGTTCTGCTTCGTTTCGTTGTTTGGCTCGGTCCGATTGTCGAATAGTTTTCCAGACTCTTTTCCATTCTGCCATGTCGTTCTTGTTGGCATAGGTTCGTCCCACCACGATGGCTCGAGCTAAACACATCTGGTCCTGAGGGTTGTTAATTTGGACGAGACTCTTTTTGGTGCTGCGAAGGTCGTCCACCAATAACATCTTTTTGCGTCCAGTCCCTTGAGGAGGAGAGACGTGGGTCATGTCCAGTGTGGCTTTTCCATCGGTGATGTCAAACTGGTCATTAGATTGTTGTACGTGTTGAATTTCGTCCATGACTTTGGAAGCAGTCAATTCTGCAGGGGTGCTAAACTCGATCCAAACAGGGGATTTCAAACCGTCGTGTTGTACGGAAAGTCTCAAGCGATTGTCTTCTTTGGGTTGACATTGTCACTTGAGTGCAGTGAGCAAAGAATCACACACCCCAGTGATAAACACTTCTGCTTTCTCTAACGGTACTTCAGCCTTGAAATCTTTAAACTTCACCGTGTATTTGTAAGCCGTGGTTCTAAATTTTCTAGAGGAGCCCTTTTCCGTCTCTCGAATGGAATAGTATTTTTCAGGGTTGACTAGGAGTGGTGAACTTGGTTTAGAGGGTTCGGATTCTGGTTCACTCATGTCCTCTTCAAAATCACTGGCATGAATTTGTGCCAAGATTTCAGCCCTGGTACGAGGCGATAGATCACGTTTCTGCCTCTTACTTTCTTCTTCTTCTTTCTTCTCAAATGAATAGGATCGTTTCATCTTGACTGCAAAACGTCAAATGACTCAAGTTTAAACACCATAGACTAATTTATAGTCATGGCAGACCAGCGTATATAAAAGGGTGTGTGTCTTGTCCTTTCACTATTCATTTCACTCTCAAGCCGAGCACAACGATGGAAGAGACTAGCCAAATCGAACGTTTCGTCAGAGCTTTGCGAGGGGTCATTAGAAAATTCTCTTCAGACCAGCCCACGGACTACTCTCCTTCCTTTCGAGATAAAAGTCAAGATACTTGCTATATCTGTCAGAAGAAAGGGCATTGGTCTTCAGAGTGTCCAGACCGTCAAAAAAGAACAAAAACAGGGGCTAAAAAAGACAAAAGTCAAGATACCTGTTATTATTGTAAAGAAAAAGGACATTGGTCTCCAGATTGCCCAAAAAAGGAACAAGAGGAGTCAGAAGAAAAGAGGAATTCTTCAGAAGAAGAGAGGGATTCTTCGGAAGAAGAGAGGGATTTTTCAGAGGAAGAAAGCAGACAGGTGAAGAAAAAGAAACAGGAGAAGAAAAGAAGAAGGGAAGAAAGTGAGGAGGAAGAAGAGGAAAAGAGTGTGACGGTGAAGAAATTTAAAAAACAGAGAGACTAAACAAGGAGATAGAAGAAGTCAATTAACTTTTTTTAAAGTGTTCTGTTGTGAATTGTGAATTGGATTGTAACAATGGATAAAAGAATAAATTAATTATATAAGGTAAGTGTCTTTGAGTTATGATTTTAAAATAAGAACGTACACTCAAGCACTCATACACAGACACGTACTATAGGGGGTAAAATGGGCTGTTTATTATTTTTTTTGAGTTATCGGCAAATTGAAATTGTATTTCTTTTCGAGAAATGTGGGTGGCCATGAAAAGGGCCTTTTTATTTTGGTGTAGGGGTGAGTTCAAGCAATCAACTTTAACTGCCTTAAGCCTTTGCCACGGCCAAGGCCTACTTCTGGACTGCGTAATGTTGATGATGATGATTAGGTTGAAATCACTAAGGGTGGTACGGTAGGCTTAGTCACAGGGTTGACGTGTTTAGCTCGGGAAGGTCGTATTCTCTTCGGTCGTAATAAAGAAGTCTGATACATTTGTTTCAGACTCCTTAACTCCGCTAAAATGTCCAACAGTACCGTGACCGTTTGATTTTCACCCTCTTGTTTCTTTGCTGCTACTTCTTCTTGCTGTTGTTGCTGTTGTTTTTTTCTTACCTCTTCTTCTTGCCGCTGTTGCTGTAGGAGAAAAGCTTGTTCCGCTTCCTTTTGTCGTTGTATAAATTTCTCCAATTCTTCTTTCTGTCTCTGTCTAAAATTCTCCACTTGCGGTAATGAAGAAGGTAACGAAGGTTCCGGAACACATTCTTGCGAGGTAAGAAAATCCACAAAATCCCAATTCACCTCTTCTGAAAGTAAGTCCGGGTTCCCTTGGGCGGTCTCCCCTGCTGGTGCACCCCAATGGATTGTTTTCTGAGTTTCCGTCATGTTGAATCACTGTCGCATAGATTGACTGCACACAAGCGCTAGCGAATCTATACAGACCACGTGACGTCACAGACTGCTCTCTTCGGATTGGATGCGGGCTGACTGAATTTTGTAACGCGTGTTCGGATTGGTGAATGAACTTAATCCGTTTCAATCCTTTCTCTACCTATAAATAAACGCAGTTCACTGCATTGATTCACCTGTTCTCGTCGCTTCAAGATGTGGACCACAGTCGAATCATCCATACTTGTGTCTTCCATGATGTTTAGGACGGACATGCTCATGTATGTCCGGTCCAAGTGGACCGTTGTCGACAAGTCAGACACCAGTCTGTGGATACGAAGAGTGTACGTAGAAAGACAAGGTTGCCTCAAGCGGACACTGATTTATGGCCCTCGAGTAAGACGCAGCTTGAGGACAAGAAGATGCCGCAGATGACCTTTATGTTAATGGATACATTAACATAAACCCAAAGGCCCTTTTCAGGGCCACCCATATTTCTCGAAAAGAGAATGACTTTTCAATTGCCTACCCCTTTTTTTTAAAAAAAAAAAAAAATCCCATGTTCAATTCCCCCCTTGTCCCTAAATAGACCCACACTTTATTCCCCCATGTTCAATTCCCCTTGAGGCTAAAGTGACCCAAGACTATTTCCCATGTTAAATTCCCCTTGAGGCTAAAGTGACCCAAGACTATTTTCCATGTTAAATTCCCCTTGAGGCTAAAACGACCCACGATTTTTCTCCATGTTAAATTTCCATTGAGGCTAAAACGACCCAGGGGTCTCTGTAATGCTAATTCCCATTGAGGCTAAAGTGACCCACTTCACTACTAGCATGCACGAATATATATGAAACACAACTGAATTGGCATCGGGAATAGATAACAGTAAATTCCTGTGTGAGCCTAGCCTCCAACGTTAATATACATACACTAGGCATGTAATATATTTATTATGAGTGGTTCTAAAAAGGCATGTCTGTACAATGCTGTCGGGCATTTCTGCGCACCTAAGCTTTCTGTCTCCAATACTGAAGCAAAATGGTTACAGAGTTTGACCGATTGACGAAAATAAAATACTGCAATGATTATCATTTGGAAAGAGGCAAATTGTCACCAGACTATCCTGTTCAAAATAATATTAATTTTGGACACACAAATGACACCCACGTATTTTAATGACTCGCGATAAGTTGTCTTATTACGCACAGCTTTGAAAATATATAATGTTTATCCATCGGGCTATATAAATAAAATACAGTACTTTCGACCGTTTCTGTCAGCATTTCAGTCGAATAATTAGGTCAGGTTTATAGCCAGTTTTAAAAACATCAAAAGGTAACAATGTCAATAAATGGTAAGAGGTATTAAGCAACCTAAACCGATCTCGTAAAATAATTAGTAAAGATCAACATTTTATTTTAAAAAATAATCTTTTATGTGGAAGAGAAACAATAAAGAATAGGATGTAATGTGTTTTCCAAAGTTTGTAGGGAAGAGTTACTAAAGAATTTAGAAACAGGTTATACGCCGGGGAATTTATTGAGAATGTCGTTCTAGCGGCAAGTTGACACGTTGGCTAGCAGACGATATTGTACGTGTGGGACAACGTCTTGCAAGATTGGAAACTTGGAAAAAGATGCAGATTTTTTAAGGTGTACATTTCCATCTTTTATATAATGTATTTATTTGTGTGATTCTAAAAGATACATAGTAAATAGGATTTTCTGTCTTACAGTTTTAAGAATGTCGTGGAGTGGGCCTTCATGTTGAAATTTAGAAATCATATTTTCTTAGGCCTTTCGAGTCGAAATGTGGGATATTTTTGCACACTTAATGAATATCACTTTTCTATCTTAACGCACAATCGTTCTTTCTTGATACAAAATGGATTTTTGACCCAAAATAGCAGGTGATTCAATGTTTACAGATATTTAGTATCGTTGCGCAGAATTACCAGGCGCGCAGAATTGGCCGATATGGTTGGGTGTCTATAAACAGCATCATTATCATTATAACTTTTGTGATCTTCATCGTCTTCATGCTTGTGACAAGTAAAATATTTGGTTGGAATTGAATTGAACGATACAATAATGTACTCTTTCGAATATTTCGTTTTCCATGCAATTAAAATATATCCACATTGTCTATGCTAGCCATGAAAAGATATACCTAGATCCACGATTTTAGTAGGATTGTTTGGCATGACCTACTGATAAAACTGTTGAAGTTTTGGCTTTGCAGGGTGCCAGAATGATTCGGACTGTGTGGACGGTATTCACCTGTGCCCAGACAGCCGGTCTACATGGCGCTGTGTGATCCGTGTGATTGATGGTGTTAGCAGGGGCACCTGTAATTGTCAGATAAATTAGGAAGCAGGTGTGTGTGTGTGTGTGTGTGTGTGTGTGTGTGCAGAAATGAACGGATGAATGGTGGATACGAGGATGGTTAAAGATGGAAAGCTAGATGGCTCTATGGAAAAATATCAAGTAAAATTCAGCCAATAAGAAAACGAGTGTATTGTAAGTACATGAGAAAATATGAATTAAATATGTTCATTAGTATTAGTTACATATCTGAGGAAGTCGATACGGTGGCTTTGTTGACTATCGGTTTATATAAAAACATAGAGGAGGCGGACTCAGAGACAGTTGTGAAAACACTTAAAAATATCTAACGACCTCTGTGATACACAGTCTTGCAGTGTAAAGTAAGCAATTGTCACACATGAACTGTGTTTATTTTCAGTTTGAAGAATTGTGGAAATGCTGGATTTTTACATATGATTTATTATTTTGCTTGATAACATTTATTGGGCAATATGAATAATTATACAAACTAATTAATCTCCTAAATCTTGCCAAGTATTACAATTGTAGCCTCAGATGTAACTCAGACAATAATGGAAATATCTAATGCTGCTTGTAACATCTCTACTTCTCTGTGAACAGACTAAATGTAAACATCATGCATTAATTTGAGAATGTCATTAGATCAGCGTTTAGTTTTCTGTGTTTCTCTGTTATGCACATATTTATTCATAAATCTCTGATGACCAGTGCCCCAGCGTTTAGTTATAATTTTTGAAGGCCACTGATCCAGCTCTTACTCTTAAATATTTATTCATCCTCTTTTGTGAGTTCGATTGGCTTCTAATAAAATCATGAGAACCAATATTTTTCATACATTTTTGCGGAACAACCTAACATTTTTCATAAAATTAAGGACTATACATCCCTATGCCGTATTACCAACCTGTAACTAATTTAAGCTGACCTCCACCAACCATTTGGAACAATTCTGTTTTTGGTCAAATTTTGAATAAATCATTTATAATAGTTCATCAAAAGACAGACGATGACGAGGATAGGAACGACGCATGCTAGATGAATGATATAATAAAGATCTTAAGACAAGAAAAACACAAGCGTTTAGAATAATTTATAATGGTGTCTTTAGTTGGAGAAGCTGATGTAATGTTCCGTTTTAGTTAATTCTTATTCGTTATTTTTAATATTAACAATAACCCCTTCAATATATTTGCAACGAACAAATGTTGGGTGCAAGAACCAAAACTGTAATTTTCAGCTATTAAAGAATTTTTCGGACGATATCATAAACCAATGTGTTCATTATAGGCTACTGCATTTGTGTGGGAAAATGTGAACGGGTTTTTCTGAGCAATACTGCACGAGTGTGTGTGTGTGTGTGTGTGTGTCTGTGTGTCTGTGTATGTGTATGATTCTAATTTAGAACTTTAAAGTAGCTTTAAGAATTTTTCAGTCATATAGCTACGTTGCCTGCAGTGTGACTGTTCATAGTGATGTCTAGCACTTTGGCATCATGATGCAGATATGTAGCATGATGTCCCACCGTCACCTTATCCTGACACCAGGCCGACAAGTCCTAGCACTAACCTCTTAATGGTGAGCGCCTAGTAAGGCAGCTGTTAGTATCATTTTTCTTAGTCTTTGGTATGACTCAGCCTGGGTTCGAACCCGCGACCTCCCACATCCTAGGTGGACGCTCCAGCCATCGGAGGAATCAATGTACTGCACGATGCAAGAGGTTAAGTATTACTTAGAAAAAATGAATTCATATTGTCCTATACGATTGCAATAACCTCTTTATTATATATTCATTTTGCTTTTATACCTGAGGCTGAATAATAAGAAAACACTATAACAAAACTCAAAGTAAATGAATTTATGCTGCCTGCATGAAGCAAATACACAACTGTTGGTTCAACAAATACACAGTACAGCACCGTACAGCGGGGCATAGTTGCAAAGAAGCAGCGGCTGCGTGACAGTCCATTTTGCCAGCGGAAATAAAACTTCTTCAACGTCTTGAGCAGCAGAGAGACTGAGCCCACCAACTATTCGTTCCAACAGAACCCTCTATCGAAAACACTCTTGATAGAAGGTCTTTATTTCACAAAATAAACCCTCTATTCAGAAAACTATGATAAATAACTCTTCTCTGCTGACCAAAGAAGTTATTTCAATGAAAAATAACTAACTATAAAAATACTTCTTGACGATCGGCGAGTAGTCGACGAAACACTTGGGGGCTCAGTCTCTCTGCTGCTAGCGATGTAAATATTCTAGGATTTCTGCTGTGAATTAAATATTTAGGTTAACAATAATGGCTAACATTGGAGAAGCACATTCCGCTAGACTAGTCGAGAGCGACTAGAAGCAATAAAAAAATTTCTTCCTGTTCGTGATAGTGTCAGAGAAAAATTACAAGCGCGGCAACAAGCACAAATTCAATTTGCAACAGGTGCAGAATAATTATTTAAACCCGTCACAAGAGCTACTGAGAAGGCTGCGGCGGTCACCAAAGAAGTTTTATTGGGAGATGAAAAGGGTATTCTTCCAGTGTTAAAACAAACCGCTGAACTAACTGCAAAATTTGATCCGGGTTTTATTAAACTCCTTAAAAACACACCAGAAGAAAAATTACCTGAAGTGATGTTAGAGGGTTTATATAGCAAAGAAAAAGTTTTAAACGAGAAATATAGGTACACGACTGATGACAATTTTGTTAAATGGGCGTATCGTGTATATTACGACAAGAAAACGGTCAAATCTAACGATCCAACATACGCAAAATTTAAAAATGCAATAAAGAATCTTGTCAAAAGTAGACGACAAGGACCTCCTCCTCCCTATTCACCGCCATTGGAGAATCGTCCAGATGAAAAAGATGTTGATGTTTTCGAAGAACTTGGCTTACTCCATGAGGCTACAGGCAGTGGTCTTGGTGGTCACATTACTTGTCCTGATAATATCATCAATGATGTATCACGGCTAGAAGTTCTCTTAGGAGGGAAACGTGCTGGAAATAACTCACCAGAAATAATTAATGAAGCAGCTGATATCTGTCAGCGATTATTTCGCGGCGGTATCATGGACTCTCATATCTATCGAGAACTTATTGATGAACTCGTCGACAGCGATTAGAGAAATAACTAATTAAATAAAATGATCGTACACAATTCTCATCGTAGACCAGTCATGGTTAGAGTTGTAAATTCACGACTACCAGTATACAGGATGACTTATGGAAACGGATTCGGCGATGTTGTTCAGGGTTTATTTGCGAGGATGGCACCTAAAGCAATACCAATCGTAAAACAATTATCGATGAAAGCCATGGATGTTATCAGGGATAAAGCTACTGGAGCTGTTGGTAGCGCTGCCGGTAAAGCATTCACGGCGATCAAGGACAGACTAGCACGACTGATACGTAGAAAACCTCCGCCAGTAAAATTACCAGCCACCGCAGACATGCCAGCAAATGTCGGCAAAGTAATAAATGAAGCCGCAAATCAAAAACTGGCAGCGCTGATATATCCTGAACAAATAAACACAAGTTTGGTGGCGGGAAGTGGTCTTCGTTTTAGACGATAACTTCTATAATAAAATGTTTAAACGGGAATCCGACCCAGCATTCGACATAGACGAGCCAGTCTCTAAAAATGAATCAGTGCGTGATTATCAGTATTATTCTTATGACGCACGAGAACCAAACAGACGAGGATGAATTGAACTTCAGGTTCAGGATACAAGTAGATATTTCCTGCCTGCTGAAGCATTTATTGAAATAGAAGGTGAAATTAAAAAAACAGATAACACAGACTACGCGGCTGCATTTAAAATCGGTTTTGTCAATAACGGAATTATGGCCTTGTTTGATAGTGCTATTTATATGATTGATGGAAAAAATATCGATTCGATTCAGAAGGATGTCGATGTTGCTACAACAATAACTGGTCTAGCAAGATATTCTGATGATTATACAAGATCAGCCGGTCCATCAATGATGTTTGCCAAGGATAATACTAATTATCCTAATCCAGATCAATTTCGTTATGTTCAAGTGCCGCGTAATACTGCAACTGACCCACAGCCAGCTGGAGCTATAGCAAGACCAGCTGCTGAATTTTTGATGCCACAAAGCCTCAACCCTGAATATAACCTAGGTTTTAACACGCATAAATTAATGTTAAGCGGAGATAGTAGAAAATTTTCTTGTGCGATTCCGCTGTCGCATATCTTTGGATTTTGCCGGGATGTCAGAAAGGTAATTTTCGGAGCAAAACATACAGTCGTGCTTGTTAGAAAAGGCGATGATGCGCTATGGCGAGAAGCTGGTGGTGGTGCTGGTGATGCTGGTAAAGTATTAATAACAAAACTATCACTGTGGATGCCGGTAATGACTCCTGCAATTGCCGAAGAACAGCGACTGCTTTCTTTTATGGATCAAGGTGGTAAAACGCTGCTATCGTGGCTTACAACAACCACAGATAGTATTCAAAGTGCCATCAATGGTTTATTCACATGGCATATAGCATCACAGCAGGGAGTTGCAGCGCCGCGACATATTTTCATTGCTCTTCAAAATACTGCACGAGTGGGTGATCAAACACATTCGCATATGATATTTGATCAACTTGGTATCACTGACGTTTCTCTGAAAATAAACGGACATCAGGAACCATCCGAGAACATAATGCTAAATTTTGCTAACAACCATGTTGCACGTGCATATCAACGATTGACAAAGTATCTAGCGCGCGATCTAAATATCGATACTGGTTTGCAAATATCACAATTGGATTTTATATCTCATTATCCAATCTATTACTTCTCGCTGGAACACCTTGATCTAACCAGACAGTCTATCGTTGATATTCACTTTCGGGCTACCGTAAATAGAAACGCAGCAGCTATAGCTAATTACAGAGCAGTCGCGGTCATACTTTCCGATAAGGCAATGTTGCTTGAAGGTGCTGGCGGCCGAATGAGAGTCATCGATGCCCCAGTAGAAAATATGTAGTTTTCAAAAACATGTCAATTAGATCAATCTCTGTTAAATAAAATGTCATAACATCACGCTAACGTCGCTCTGACCCCTGGTCAGATCAACAAACTAAAATCAAAACAAGCATCAGCGTCAGGAACGTCAATAACACTTAAACACGGACAACTTAGTGGTGGTCAAAATAAATTATCGGTTACTCAAACACAGCTTAATCAAATCAACAAAGCCAGAACAGCAGGAAGGGGAATCAGACTTGATTTTACTGCCACAGCTCTCCGTGACATGGTTAAGTCCGGTGGAATATTTCCACTTATTCCAATAGTTGCCGCAGCATTAGCACCAGCAGCAGTCGCAGCAGCAAAAGCAGCAGCGTTAGGAGCAGTTGGAACCGCAGCAGGAATGGCCCTTAAGAAAGCAGTCGGAAAAGGATATACAAAACGAGGAGGAAATATATCACAAATAGCACCATTCCTAATGGGACCATTGCTTGCTGCTAGAGGAGGTCAAAAAGCACTTACCCCAATACTCAGTGCTGTTGCTGATGCAATAAGTCGACACAAAGTAGGAGGTCCACTCGGTATGGTTGCTTCTTTGATGTAACAAATACCTAAATCAGGATCCGGATATAGAAAAAAAAAACAGGGCGCGGTCTAAGACTCCCAGGAACTGCGGCATCATGGTATCCAAAACGGTTTTATAACGCTTCCAGCGAGCAATTTTGATTTACTTGATGCTGTTAATCAATTACGTATAAAGAATTTCAGAGGTGTCTTTATGCGAGATGAATTACCAGCACGACCGAATAGCACAGAAACCGGAATTATTAATCTCGACAACAAAAACGGTCCTGGAACTCACTGGGTTGCTTACGCGTTCGATCCACGTTTAACTGTCTATTTTGATTCGTACGGGCTAGCTCCGCCAATTGAGTTTCTTCGATATGTATCCCCGCTGACTTCGTCAACGGCGAAAGTTTGGTATTCAACGTTACCAACACAAACACTGACCTATCCTCCGATATGTGGCCGTGAAGTATTAAATGTTCTTGATGCGATCTCGAAATCAGCGAGTTCTCCTCACAAAGTCGTGCATGAATACACCACAGATGTGATTTCCAAATTTAAACAACCCCATAACTAATAATGGTTGATATTTACGGAAGATCAAGCAGAACCAAGGAAGAAAAAAAAGATATCGATTTATCAAAGTATGCGACCAAAGATGAAATTGATAATCTTTTAACGTTAACCGGGATAGACCCATATGAGGTTGTTATTTTTCAGGACAGGCACGGCAAACTAAAAACCAGTAACATTAGGTGGAATGACATAATTCGCAGGGTTATTGGAGCTACCACGGACAACATCGTTGTATTCACTGACAGCGGCAGAATCAGAGATTCGCTGATATCAATCGCGGCGCTTCGAGATGATGCACGAAAAGCCGCAGAAGGACGTGTAGCGAAGACCGGTAATACAATGACAGGTGAACTCAGCATGAACGGTAACAAAATAACCGTTTTAAGAGATCCAACCTCGCCGGAAGATGCCGCAAACAAACAATATGTAGACACCATTGACGGTAAACTAACCACGTTGCGGGCAGAGTATGATGTTCACGTTGGTGCGTTTATAAGACTTCGAAGAAACTTCGCAAAAGCTGATGAGTCCATTGATAAGTTCTTTGGGACTCCTCCAGTCATCGACATGAAACTTTCTGAAATCATACCAAATCTTACTAATAACGCCAACGATATCAACAAGATTAATACCCGGTTAAGTGTAGTCAGAACAGAAAAAAGTTTTTCAGATCAAATCCAGATAATAGAAAATAACATTAACACGATCAAACAAACACAGCAAAACATCGTAGCGGGGATTCCTGAGATCGTTAACAAAACCAGTTTGATTAAAGTACCCACTGGAGTTACCCCCGGGCATATCACCAACATCGTATTCACGGTATCATCGGGATTCGCAACGTGGTCCCGACAAAATAATACTATCAAATATACAGCAACAGCCACTGGCGTGTATAGACTGTCTGTATTCAGTGCCGCTAAATTTGAAATCTTCACAACATATCCCTGGAGACATTCCACCGATAAGTATTCCGGGGTTGTGACTATCATACTAAACAAGGAAACCGAAGAAATATTTATACTTGAAGCCGCAGACAAGAAATTAACCGCAACATCCTACTGGTGGTGTTTGGAATTTGTAGCTGAAACACCTCAATTGGTTACCGCGTAAAATAATAAAATGAAATCAGCATCAACGACAACATTAGATGCTCAGCAATATAGACATGATCAGGTACGCGAATGGCAGTCAGAGTTAAAAAACACAATTGACAAATGCGCAACAAAGATAAAACAATACAAACGGCGTGTAACTGTATTAGACACAATAGTGTATTCGGTATCCGCGGTAGCTGCATCCACGGGTGTGTTATTATCAGCGCTGACACCAGTGACAACTGCAATCGCGATTACAATCACAATTTCAGCATCAACGACGATTGCAGGAGTTGCTAATATAATTGCAAAAAAATATCCTCGTGCGCGCTAACCAAATTACACGAGCATGAAAAGTTAAACAACGCGGTCACAAGCACCTACACGAAATTGTCCTCGTTGATATCATCCAGCCTTGACGATACAGTTATATCCGATTCCGAATTCACATTGATGTCCAGCGCATACAACGATTACCAGCGCACAAAGAATTTTAATTTGAAAACGATGAAGATAAATAATGACGGAGATACTTCAAGAGATAGCCGCGAACACAACTCCGGTAAAAACATCAATGATAACAATATCTTCGACGCAACCAGAGTTTAATATTAATTTTCCATCTGCAATTCCAGTAAAAGAAATCGCGTTGGCACAATTACGAGTATATCACAGTTGGCCCAATATCAGGTCGAGATCATTTCACGGACAATCGCCGAATAATTCATTTGTATTTTCGTATCAGAATAAACCTGGTGCCGATGGCACTCCAGATTGGAACGTCATTCATTTACCAACAGGGTCTTATCAGATAGAAGAAATCAACAAAGAAATACAGCGTCAAATGAAGCGTATCACCACCGAAGAAGCAAAAATATCAATAATCGCACACGAGCCAACGTTGTCAACGATCATCGAAGTCGCTTCACCGGGTTACGCCGTAGACATTTATAACAGTTCAATCAGAACAGTATTAGGATGGCCTGAAAATCCACCACCGACACCACCGATACTACCTGAACCTAAAAAGTCCGATTATATCACTGACGCGCAGTTATATCACGGAATTACACCGTCATACAAAGAACGACTGGATCCTCTAAAAAATGTAACGTTGTTTGGCTGGTTTCCCCCCCCCCACCAAAGATGGCAGCGATATTGAGTGGGTTTTTTATTATGCAGCAGATAGAGGAGGATTTAATATCCGCGGGAGCGAAATTACTGAGTATTTTTAAAATATTAATCAATTACATAAAACACAACTAGCGCATCTACGGCAACGCTTCCAAGAACATCTTGGAAATGTATACATTTCCGATTCACGCGGAGAAATTATTAAACAAATTGAGATATTAAATCAAATAGCCGCAGATATGGAATATTATAACCAGCTAATGATTCAAGCAGTAATTAACAGTGAATTCCGCCATAAACAAAAATTTCTCGATAAGTACTCGCTGAGCGAAGCTGAACTTGCAAATTATAAATTTCCAGGATACGTTTCCCCGGTCATCTTACGAAAACACGTCACTGATATCGTCGATGAATACTTCGATGACATACTTGAACAGCACAAGCGAATACTGCCATCACCAGCTATCCTCAGACACGATAATTCCACAGCGGGTGATGGCAGACATATTTCTCCGGGAATCGTAAATATCACTGATGTCGTCGCGGTCAATCTTGTGTGTGACGCAATCGACGGTAGTTACAACATAGACACAATAATATCAAATCAAGCCCAGCAAGGGTTTATACTGTATTCATTTACTCCCAAAGAACCATCTGGGTTTTTGATTGTACAAGAGCCAATCAATCCAGTATTTCTGCGGTGTTTGAATCCAACGCTGACAAGGATGAATTTTAAAGTCACTGACCAACAGGGTAGACTTTTGGACCTGAGACATGAAACTATTAGTATTAATTTGCTGCTGAAATCCTAAGACTTTCAATTAATAATATCATATCATAATAATGTCCCAAAAATCTTCGAATTACCAGAAGTATGATGATGATAAAGATGTCTCTGACATTTCCGACGGCAGAGATTTTATTGTTAGTGATGAGGATGTCTCTGACAGTGATTTTATTGACAGTGACAGTGAAACACAAAGTGTTTCCGACGATGATAGCACTGCTGGTAACATCATCATCAGCGACAGCACTGTCATAATAAATTATATTAAATGAACGCGAATAACATAGCAAATGTATCAGCACGTGAAATGTTTCATACATGACAAAAGCGCGCTTGAAGAATTCATCCGAAAATTATTTACCGGAAACTATTTACCGGGCCATGTTAAAATAATCATCGATAAGTACGGCAATGATGAATGATGATTTTTGATTGACAGAATTTCAGCTGAAGCAATTCCGCGAAAACAATATCACGATGATTACCTGTGATGCAGACCAAATCTTCAATTATGTTCACTCGTGCATTTCACGGGATCATCTTAATAAAATGCTGCAGTGAAAATCCTTTAGGATTTTTAAAAATGTCAAATATTTTACTTTATATATATTTTTTTTTACCACTGACAATTTCGCATATTTCATAGGGGTATTTGCTAGTAAAAACCAGAGAAAATGACCAAGTTGCTGATTTTCACAGGGTATTTGCTAGTAAAAATCAGAGAAATTGTCCATTTTCCTCGACTTGATAGGGTATTTGCTAGTAAAAATGATAAAAATCGTGCAGTTTGTATAAATTTTATATAATAATTATTTCACTGCGGGATTTTATTTTTTATTATAGTATTCTTCTGCAACAGACCAAAGTACTCAATTTTATAGGGTATTTGCTAGTAAAAATCAACAAAACAGTCCAAAGTACTCAATTTTATAGGGCAATTGCTAGTAAAAACCACCGAAATTGTCCAAGTTGCTAATCCTGATAGGGTATTTTGCTATGAAAACCAACGAAATCGGACAATTGCATAATTTTATTATATATATTTTTTAACACTGACCATTTCACTGATCCTGATAGGGTATTTGCTAGTAGCAATCAGTGAAATCGGACAATTGCATAATTTGGACAGTAAAAAAAAAGTAATATTTTTTTTACTTCCTTGACGCTGTCAAGGATTTCACTTCCAAGTATTTGACTTCACTGACGAAATCAAGGTGAGGTATTTACTTCTGAAAATCCTAAAGGATTTTCGTGACTGACTTCGTCATCCGTGACAAAGTCATCCTTGATTTCATCATTGACAGCGTCAGCGGACATACAATGCTTTAATTTTCTGACCCGATTATTTATTATCTTCTTTGTTTCATACTCAGCTGCCAATGCCAGCCCGATCTTTTCGATTGCACGAGACAGTGGAACAAATTCATTTATTTGTGCCTCCGCTACGCTTTATGAATCGATATTGAGCAGGAAGAATATAACGCCCTGCGCATTTAGCTTCATATAATGATTCAAAATCAGACAGAATAGTTTCAACATTTAGTAATATATTAAATCCTTGTTTTTCTAATTTTTTAATAGCATCAATCACATTATTGATATTTTCTTGATTCATATTTATATATATTTTTGTATATTTAAAATAAAAAAACAACACATCTCCTTTGAGTTTCTAGCTTATCATATGATAACCTACCAAACTCAGGAGCGGTTTGCGAACGACGAGACATTCCCCATTTGTGAACCTCCTAGCTTACCATTTGATATCCTAGCAAGGTTCATATGGGGACAACACATAACATGTAACTTATCCTAGTACTTAATTCTAACTTATCCTAGGGACGGTACAAACATATAGTATTTACAATATTTACAGTAGAAGCATATTTACAGCAGTAGAAGCTATTTACAACAGTTGTATTTACAATTGTATATATAACTTATCCTAGGACGGTACAAACATATAACTTAATTCTAACTTATCCTAGGACGGTACAAACATACAGACGCGGGGTTATGTTCTACGTCCAACAAAGTTGCACCCCCACCCCCGAAAATCAATCCCGTTTTGGGGTAAAAGATTACCCCGGAACGGGGCGATAACGGAGAAAGTTGTGCAACTTTCGAAACCCCAATATAGTATTAGGACGATATTGTATATAAACTGACTGATACCCAGAAGTTCAGAAATAGCTCAGCGTGATTTGTTTAAAATGTTTTTTCTTAAATATGATCGTGTGAAAAATATAGATGAACCATAAACCCGAACAAGTGTAATAAAATAGTGATATTGTCTGTAAAAAAAAAAGATTAATACGCGTTTATTCTTGATGCTGTCAAGGATAAAATCATTCTTGACGCTGTCACGGATAAAATAAAGGGAAGTTATTTACTTCCTTGTACAAAAAATCGTCTGCTGTTACCTGTAAAGTGTTATAGCGCGCTGGTAACAACGGGGAAATAATTGTATCATTGACTTTTCACGCAGTCGCTGCAGAGTTATCTACATAATAAAATATAATCCAACTATCAAACTTACTTGAAAAAGTTGATTTGATAACATTTTCTGCGACACGTTGAACCGAACGCGGTTCAATATCAAAATACTTCGCAGCTAAGCTCATTGAGCGAAATATATTTTCTTTATTAGTATCTTTATTGAGAGATCTGACAGCTCTTCTTGTAACGCTCCTAAATTTACCAGTGCCACCTCGTGCAGAATTCTCGCTCTGCGTCACAGCTCTCAGATTGGATAAATTATTATTAAGTTTCTGTCCATCAATGTGATCAATTACAAGACCGTCTTTGATCTCTCCTCGGAAACACTCGAACACGAACTTGTGGTTAAGATGCCTCTTTTTTCCACCAGTAAATCTTAGATAACCAGAATTTTCAACGACACAAACTGGTTTTTTCAATCTACAGTGTCTCACTATTCCCTCGCGAGATGCTTCATAATTCTTAATGGTTGGATGTGGGACAAATTCTTGATTCATTTATATAATAATGTATTTGTCTAATTTATAATTTGTCTGAAAACCTAGTTATATAATCACTCTCGGATTTTGCGCGTCTCCGTTATTTTTTTATTGTAATATCGCTTGAGTTCCCTGTATCGTTTCCCCAACATCCCGCACATAATTGTGTTTTACCCCTGACACCAATGCCACATCGCAGGCATGGTATGGGTCCTGTGCTTCCTCGTTTGATGCTCTGTATGTGTTCACCGCAGAATTCCTTCCTGCAGGGCTTACCACAGACTGTTACGGATCCAACTTTTAACCACTTGCAGATATTCATTTGTATATATAATATTTCTTATTTAAATATTTGTCTTAAATATAATATGAAGGGTTTATTTGGCGCTGGGAGATTCGATCTTGACAGGCTAAACAAAGACTCACGACGGCGGTATCTAGCTGATCTGTTTAATATTATCAACGAGGGTAAAAAATAATTCCGCGACGACGGCGCTTCTCATGTATGGTCGTCATTTAAAATTATCCGCGACACTGACTCAGTCAATATCATTGACGAACTCTTCTTCGGTGATGAGGTCATCATCGATGCTACAATGACTGATGCCCGAGCAAAAACAATTATTGATTATCTCGCTGATGGATATGAAAGAGATGGACGTACTAAGAAATATTTTTTCAGAATAAAATTTATTGTGCAAACAGATTCCGATGAATGGATTATCCGTGACAAACTCGACCCTGTTCTTGCTAACGGAAAGACCATTCTGTTAAGTAAAGATTCCAAACCAGGAATGCTAACCGGAATTGATAAACCATATTACGCTCGAGCGTATCCTGTAACCGCAGTCATTTATGGAATATATCCGGTAAAAAAACCAAAAATTGATAAACTCGCCCCGATGCGATTTTCAACGCTGAATTGTGTAGCTGAACGAGTAATGGAACATTTTAAAAAGGCAAAACGAGGAAACGGTTTAACCGATCTGCGACGTGAAAAAATTGCAGCATGGGCTGAGCAAGTCAAAGATACTGGGGCAACAATAAATGATGTTGCTGCGCTATCAAGTAAATTAAAATGTTCAATAACAGTAAAAACACTAACCGGGGAAATATTATATAATTCCAAACATTATAAAAAGTCAGGAACACCGATTGAAATTATTGATCATAACTCTCATGCCTGGACTGATGCAGTTACAATATTTCCACGAGACCGTGTTGTCAAATTTTATCGCGGAAATATATATGAGGTTATTTACGCGCTGAGTAAAACCGACCCTGTGTCAGTGTGGTTATTTAGGAGTTCCGAAGATTCCGAGTATGATCAATTTGTAAAACCCAACGGGGAATTATACCGGACAGAATCGTTGCAACAACAAATGAAAAAACTAGCAGAGAAACATGCGAAAACCGAAGACAACATTGAGCAGTTATTGGTTAATTGTTTTACAGTTCCAAGTGTTGCCGCTCACGCCGCCAGAGAAAGAAATTCGTGGAGACCAACCTGAAGTCAGTTTCTTTCAGATATACAATTAAGTTGTGTCGAGTATGGTCATGGCGGGCTGTGGAATACCCGATATGACCATCGGGATATGATTTCCGTGGATATGATTGCCTGCTACCCAGGAAGCTTTCTCGGGAACGGCGAGTGCAGCGAATATTTTAAGCGATTTGGACATCCCACGAACTCGATGACACGAGTCGCCGTAAACGGCAGTTTACCCGACTTTGATTTGACGGGATTTGCTCGTGTGACTTCGTTTGAATTTGCTAAAGGGCTTCATCAGATTTGTTATGTTTGGTTTGGCAGACACTTCAGTGAAAAGCGCTGGGTACCAATAGTGTTATTGCGAGATATGCTTGATAGCCGAATACTGGTATCGTTGACTGTCAGTGAAGCAATCATATCATATCAACCGCAGACCTCAGTTTGGTTGCCAACACCGGAGCGTATTACCCTCGAAGAAGTTATCGGCGAGTATGCACGAGAGTGTCCAAATACCCCGATGGATGTCATCGTCAGTGAGGCTCCTAAAATTCTCAAGATCAACCTCGGTAACAGTGAAAAAACAGCGAAAGATCTCGGACGAAGAATAATCGGTAAATTTACTCAGGGTGCAGCATTTGATCATAAATTGCATCACTCGCGGATGATTATCGATGAAGCTGAATTGGATTTTATAATCGCCGACGCGGTTGCCAGAGACATATTTTGTAATCGGGAGGATGTGTTCTTGTCCGACGGAAAAAAGTTGGGCACAATTGTAAGTTATATCGACGGAGAATCGCCTCAGTGCACACATTTAAGATCTTCAATGCTGGGTTATGTTTCTATAAATTTGTTATCGATGGTAAATCGATTTCCTGAGTTGCCACGGATTCATTTTATATCGATAAAAAATATTCAGAATCACTGCCCGATATAATGAAATTCTGCGGCGGAGATGAATGGGGTTCGTGGAGAATAAAAGCCGAGATGTTACACGAGTATTGTGAATCCGCTGATGTTGCAATTAAGGATGATTATTATAAATCCGAGATGCCAGAAATATCTTTCGCACCGTCTGTATATGATCCAATCACCAGACACAAAACTGTTTATCTAAACGGGCCGGGCGGGTCTGGTAAAACAACTCGAGCGATTGAATTATTTGGAAAATCAGATATGATTGTGCTAACACCTACACACAGGCTTGCCAGGGAGATGAAACAGCGAGGAGTCAATTCTTGTACTTATCATAGCTTTTTCAAATATAGCGGCGGTGTGTGGACGTCAGATCGAATGGGAACAAAATATATCAATGATATAATAATTTGGGATGAGATATGTACGGTACCGTTAGATACATTAAAAACATTTCTTGATTGGCTACTAACGAAAAATACTGCAGTGATTATGTGCGGCGATCACGGTCAACCACCTCCGTTTGTCGGTGCATCTCCGCATGATTGGTTAAAAGATTTTGTTGATTATTACGAAGAAGTGTCTGATGATCATAGAGCACTTGATGCAACGTTGAAAGAATTTAAAACATTAATCAGATTACAACCGAATAAAATTCAATGTGAAATTATGCGCGAGATGATTCCTGAAACTTCAATGAATGACTTTTTACGCGTATGGAAACCAGACGATTTGATAGTGGCGAGTAGAAAGATAGTCAGAGACACACTTCAACAACAGCTATTTCGGTTGCAACAAAAAAAGTTTCCAAAGCTGCCAACGCCGTTATGTTATAGACCAGCTGATACGCGGTTACAAAATATAGATGTTGATATTCCAGGACGCCTGACTGCGTCAGGGACAGAGAAACAGAATTTTGTATTGAATGATATTGTGTTAGTTGATATTAATGCTGTCAAAGATGCACTAAAAATGAATAAATCCCCGTGGACGCTAGGATACGCTATGACCATTCATTCATCTCAAGGACTAACTATCAGTGATACAACTGTCTGGATTGTTGATGATCGAATCGAATGGTCAAACTTAGTTTACCTAGCGGTGTCCAGAGTCAGAAGAATATCTCAACTGCGAAGGATTGTCTTGAATGAATCAAACGCTGATAAAATTAATAATGAAAACAACAGCAACATAATAAGAAAAAAACTCGCCGGTTACAAACAGAGTGACAAAAAAAATAATTGCGATTTTGATCTTGATGTTGAATTTATTAACGCGTTGAAACAACAGCAGAATAACCACTGTGCGAGCTGTAATTGTATAATGCTATGGCAGTATTCGAATAAAAATTCAAGACAATTTACCGTAGACAGAAAAGATAACAGTCGTGGTCATACACGTGATAATGTCATGTTGACCTGTCTTGAGTGTAATCGACGTCGGGGTGCCAGCGCTAGTTAAGTCATTGAAATCACTTCAGTGATTTTGGCGGCAATTGTGTGTCCTCGGGAATTACCTGAAGTTGCTCACGGGTGAATCCACGTTGAGGAGCAGTTGAATCCAACATGTAGATTGCTGGTCTGCCAGTGGATCTTGTCACGGTGGATATCTTATGTGTGGTAACACTCCAAATGGGATCAGTCGCTCTTCGTTTACCACCTTCAAGTTCACCTGGTTCATATAAATATCTAACTGTAACATTACCCAGTATTTGCTGTTTTTCTTTCTTTCGTTGTAGTGGTATATTTTTTTCGTGATCGCGATGGCAGGTTTCATGTTGGTTGTTCGAGTTATTTCATTATTTAGCGCAGTTATCACACTTGGTAATCTTGCAACCCATTCGCGCGATCTCGTATCCTGAATAAATTCCTTCGCGTATTGATATCCAAATAACCGCTCAGCAAGTGTTCTATTGAATCGCTCAACAATTGCCTGATCACGGTGAATTTCAGTGTGTCCTCGTGTGATGGTGACGTTATGTTGTTTCATCAACGATGATACTGCACCTTGAAATTCTTTGCCAGGATCAACTTGTAATAAATTTGGCCATCGTAGAGGTCCTCGCCGATAAATTCTTTCAAACGCAGAAGCACCCTCAGATGCTGTTTTAGTTGTTAACGGTTCCGCATCTTTGTATCTACTCGCAACATCAACTATGGTTAACGCGTACTTGTATGTGCGTCTTCGGATAGTATCATGTCGCAGAAATAATATATCAGCTTGATGAACCTCATTTGGTACACTAACATCGAAATGCGCGAAGTGAATTTGTTTAGGGCGCGGTAGATAAATTTGCCATATTGCCTGTCGGGATAACCAATTTTTGGCAGTAACTGCTGTAACTTTTGCTGCACTGGCAAGCTTACTAATTGCTGCGTTACCTCTCCAGTATCCGCTTGGGGAATAATAAATCGACTTCATTATAATTAATTACCAGCGCCTAATACAAGCTTAGATTTCATTGCAGTTTTTATTAACCAGGATGGTAACCTCTCCTTGAAAGATTTATCAGGGATGGCATCCAACGCATGAATTAATTTCACGTCCGCGAGATGGCGCTGTTGCAAATCCTTGCTTCGGTAAGCTACATCATGAGCATGACACGCCTTATCAATAGCGTTTATCGGATACTCACCTGGTTTTGGCTGATCCTGAGCATCAAGTCTGATATCAAGTCGGGTTCCTGGACCACAGTAATTATATCCTGGAAGATGTTTTTCTCCTGGATTTTTAGCCCACGAGCCCCTGGTAATTTTGTTAACTTGGCTGCGATATCACCTCCGTTTTTTTAAAACTAAATCTAAATTTTTTGTGCCACATCGTTCACACTTGCCTGTAAGCGCTTGTCGATTATTTTTTGTTGTAATTGTTGTTGTATCCGCTGTTGGGGTATGTGCTCGGCATAAATTCATATTTATTTTATGATATATCTAATAGAGATCACTGACTTTTCTGCGTCAAAGCGACGAGAGCCAATCAAACATAACTCAGTGCTACCAAATTCTATTCGAATGATTATTATAGGTCCATCTGGGTCGGGTAAGACACAGTTGTTACTTAATTTAATGATGAAGTGGATGAAGTGGGATAAATCATATTTGATAGCCCCGTCTGTGGACGATCAGCGATGTTATCAGGTATTAAAAGATTTTAACGAAAGTGCAAAATCGATAATGGAAAATCAAAGTGATTTTCACGAAGATGTTATTGATTTTATAACCGATATCAATGAAGCACCGAGTATCGATGATATTGATGGGAGTATTAATAATTTAGTCCTGTACGATGATATCATGTTGGACAAACAATCAAACCCTGCCTGGATATTTTCCCGCGGCAGGCACAAAAACACCGATGTGATTTATGTAACTCAACGTTATACACAAATACCAAAAGTGATCAGAGATAACTGTAACATTCTTGCGGTATTTAACGGCGTTGACGCACACACGCTACAAAATATTCATCGAACTTGGTGTAGCGGTAACATGGACATAAATAAATTCAGAAATTTCTTTAGTCGTGCTCAGGCAAAACCACACGGATTTGTGACGATAAATTTACATGATCCTCGGACACGGTATAGAAATCCTAGAATATTTACATCGCTAGCAGCAGAGAGACTGAGCCCCCAAGTGTTTCGTCGACCACTCGCCGATCGTCAAGAAGTATTTTTATAGTCAGTTATTTTTCATTGAAATAACTTCTTTGGTCAGCAGAGAAGAGTTATTTATCATAGTTTTCTGAATAGAGGGTTTATTTTGTGAAATAAAGACTTTCTATCAAGAGTGTTTTCGATAGAGGGTTCTGTTGGAACGAATAGTTGGTGCTCAGTCTCTCTGCTGCTGCTTGGCTTTTTGGTTCTGAGGCTCGTGGTTTTCTATCAAAATCCGCCTTCGTCAGTTGTATTTGTTTCTACTGAATTTAGTGTCTAAACTGACGTGTAAAATGGTACGTTTCTTAGGGAGACGTGTAAAATGGTACGTTTCTTAGGGAGACGTGTAAAATGGTACGTTTCTTAGAGAGACGTGATGAACTGACGTGTAAAATGGTACGTTTCTTAGGGAGACGTGTAAAATGGTACGTTTCTTAGGGAGACGTGATGAACTGACGTGTAAAATGGTACGTTTCTTAGGGAGACGTGATAGTTCCTTGGTCTTAATATGACTTTATCTGTTATTTTTATTGACCCTTTTAGCAATTATACTATAGGTGTAGAGGTGTAGAGTGTGTGGACCTCAACATTTTTTGATAATTCCTTAACTTATGCCCAGTTTCCTTTGCTATATGTGAATGAAGCGTGGACAGTTGCTATTTTTTTAGACTTATATAATTTCATTTATTTAATTTATTTGTGAACGTGTTTTTCATATAGATATTTTCGAGGATGTTTATGGCCTATATTTTTAAATATCTTCGTTTTATTACAAATTGTGTTCTTCTTCTGGGGATGGGTAATGGATAGTGGTTTGTTTTAAACTGTGTATTTCTTAGATTAGGGCGTAGAGTTTTAGGAGGGGGATAACATACCATATTCGTTACTATGAAGGTGTTCGGATGACTGACAGATTTGGCAGCATGAACATCCTTTAATATAGTATGGATGTTCAGGAACTCAAGAAATTACATAGCAAACGATCCCACTTACAAAATTAGAAAGATAAGACCAGCTTATCAGTTCATCAAGTACGTTTGTAACACAGTTTGAACGAATCGTGATGTTATTCCCAGCAAACCCACGTAAAGGTAAAACGTTTTCTTTTCACATGGATGTTGGCCGGCAAATTTTGTAAAAGGCGGTGTGCTGTTGCGCGTAATGTTGCTTTTTAAATTTGTTTATGAGGGTCCTTTGTATTGTCGGTAAAAAGAACATAGAAGGGGTATGGGCTAGACATATAACAAAAGAGGAAAATGCTAGCAGAACCAAGTAAAGACGAAACATGAACTCAGTACATGGTTAGGTATCCGCAATGTGTTCTCCAGTGGATATGCAAGTGCCTTGATGTGATTCGCTCTTTTTTTAAGTGACGACATTGACGAGTAACAGGCACGTTAGAAGCACATCACTTGCTACAGAATACACACACACACAAGCACACGCACACAGATATATATATATATATATATATATATATATATATATATATATATATATATATATATATATATATATATATATATATATAATAATAATAATAATAATAATGGAGTCTTTGTATAGCGCTTAATCTTTAGAAGCTCAAAGCGCTTTACAACATTAGACAACACCTATGAGATAAAAAAACATATAAAAATATTATTACAAAAACAAACACCATGAAATTAGAAAAACATTAAAAAATAAAGCATACTGAGAATATTTCAGGTAGGAAACATTATTAGGTCTTTAAGTTTGTTCTTGCAGTCGAAATAAGTGAGTTTTGAGAGCCCTCTTGAATGTGATCACTGTGTCTTTGTGTCTAAGTTCAGTGGGCAATTCATTACACGTTGATGGGCCCTGGTATGCAAAAGAACACTGTCCATATGACTTTCTTTTCATAGTGGGAATAATGAGTATACGATTGTCAGAAGAGGAGCGTAAGTATCTTGCTGGTGTGTACACATGAGTGAGGTCAGATAGGTATGTTGGACTAGAGTCCGACATTGAAACGTAGCACAGAGAACAAATTTTGTGTTTGATTCTGGATCGAATGGATAGCCAGTGTAGGGGACAGAGCAGCGGGGAGGTGTGCTCTGATCGTGGTACTCTAAGTATGATCCGAACAGCTGTGTTTTGAACTTTTTGAAGTTTCTGGAGTAGATATTGAGATGAACCAGGCAGAAATGAGTTACAATAGTCCAGTCTTGAAAGTACTAATGAACACACAAGTGTTTTAGTGGCATCAACTGAAAGATATTTGCGAATTGAGCTGATGCATCTCAGCTCAAGATATGCAGCCTTGCATATGTTCATGACATATTGGTGCAATGTGAGAGTACTGTCCAGAGTAACACCTAGGTTTCGTACTGATTGTGTGAATTTAATGTTGGCGTTGCTTATATTTATTGTTTGAGGTAATGGATGTGAATGAAAAAGTCTTTTTGCTGTGATCAGAATGGCCTCAGTTTTATCATCATTCGTCTGCAGCTTGTTACATGTCATCCGTGATTTCACATCAGAAATGCACCTCTCTACACCTTGGATGGTAGCATCAACTTCAGATGGGTGGCTAGATTTGTATATTTGGGTGTCGTCAGCGTACAATTGGTGAGACACTGGATGATGATCCATGACACTTGAGAGCGACTGAGTGTACAGAATGAAGAGCACAGGTCCAAGAACAGATCCCTAAGGAACACCACAACATAGATCAACTGGGCTGGAGTGTATTCCATTTGCAGACACAATTTGTGTCCTGTTGACCAAGTAGGACTTGAACCACAGTAAGGCTGTATCATGAATGCCAAATACATGCTGGAGACGGTGAATTAATATATCATGGTCAATTGTGTCAAATGCTGCAGACAAATCAAGGAGGGTGAGGACTGTAATCTTTCCGCTATCCAACGCAGAGAGAATGTCATTAACTACCTTTAGAAGAGTAGTTTCAGTACTGTGGCAAGGGCGATATGCAGATTGTACATTGCTAAACAGACTGTTTAAATTTAGATGAGATACAAGCTGGGATAGAACAACCTTTTCTAACATTTTTTATATGAATGGGAGATTAGAAACTGGGCGGTAGTTCATTAAATCGTTATGGTCTAGTGTTGGTTTCTTCAGCAGAGGCTTTACAATGGCAGTTTTGAAAAATGATGGGAAATTCCCCATATGAGAGAGAGGTATTAATAACATCAGTTAGTGAAGGCAATACTGGATCTAAGCTTTCAAGCAGCAGTGATGTTGGAATTGGATCAAGTTCACATGTCTTTGGTGCACTCTTCATCAGGAGTGTACGTACAAAATCCATACAGACAGGTTCAAATGCTGCTAATGGTTGTCGCGCAAATTCTGTATCTCAAATGTATGGTGACGACGAGTCAATTGAAATTGTGGTGTCAAGCTTATCTCTAATGGTTTGTACTTTGTCATGGAATAAATTTGCAAACATGTCCGGAAGGTCGACGGGAGAGAAGGTAGTTGGAAGTGGTGCACATTTGTTCTTTGACATTAGCTTGTTAGTAATCTCGAAGACCTCTTTGCAGCTGGAACTTTCCATGATCTTAGTACTGTAGTGGGCTGATTTCGCTGCATGGACTATATGTGTGACATTCTTCTTAGCGGCTTCATAGATTTGCTTATAAATAGTGAGTCTGGTGGAAAGCCAAAGCCTCTCAGCTTTACGGCGGTCTCTTTTAGCAGTGCGAAGCTGGTCCCTAACACTGCTATCCCATGGAGAACACTTTTGAATTGATACTCAAGCACTTGGTAGCTGGGGCATGTTTGTCAAGTAATGAACGCAGACAGTTATCAAGTTGTTCTGCTGTAGGAGGTAAGCAAGTTGTTAGGTTAGCTTGGATGTCGTGCATTAGTTTAATTCTATTTATCATACGGAGGTTTCTCTTAGTAGCAGATAAAGGTGGAGGGTTAGGAACTGATACGTCAAGATGGCATATAATGCAGAGGTGATCTGATGCAAGGTCATGAGATACCAGGGAGGACCACAGAATGTTATCATCAGGTCTATGAAGAATCCAGTCTAAAATGTGACCATGTTTATGGGTGGGTTGGTGAACTGACTATTTGAGGTTGAAAACATAAACGGAATCTATGAGTTATATATATATATATATATATATATATATATATGGTTTATCACATAAATCACAATATTACGATGTATTATGGGTACTATTCTTTTGGGATTTTAATGTTTAAGGGCCCCAAATACTTGTCACTGCAAAATAATAAAAGTTATGAACATATAAACAACATAGTGAAATACTGATGGTTTGAAATATTAAATCGGGATAATAACAACCTAATTTCAACACGTGATGTTGCTCCAAAATACGTACTATTGGATATTTAATCTAGTTATCAAAGACTTTCAAAGCTCAGGAATTGTTTGTTTTACTGAAAGGTTGACTGTAAGTAAAACCCGCTCAGGTGGCCTATTGGTTAGGGCGTCCGCCTCGGATGCGGAAGGTCATGGGTTCGATCCTTGCTGAGTGATACCAAAGATTTACAAAAATGGTACTAACAGCTGCCTCGCTTGGCGCTCAGCATTTAGATTATATTGTTAGGACTGGTCGGCCTGGTGTCAGGATAATGTTACTGGGTGGGACATCATGCTACATGTCTGCTACATGAAGCCCCAGTACTTGATATCACTATAAACTGCCACACTGCAGACATTGTAGCGATATGAATGAAAAATTGTTAAAGCTACCTTAAAGATCCAAATCACCCACACAAATCACTAAGTAAAAACCTAGTACATTTGAAACAGTAGTACAAGGGGACACTATGCGACTACAAAATATATTGCTTGGGATCGAAAAATCTTCCAAAACCACAAAGCCCAGGAATGCTAAGAATATGAAAGGGAAATATTGTAATAGTTGATTTACTCCCATATATGTGCAAAATCGTGATTTAAAAGGTTTTTAATGTATGAATTGATAATCACTTCCTCGGGCTGTATTTATTATTGCAAACTGAAATCCATGGATATAAAAACACTTGCAAATATATTTGAGGGGAGTCTTTGTTCTTAACAAATTCCTTTTATGACAAAAGTTACATTTGTCAGGATAATGTAACTGGGTCGGACATGATGCTACATGTCAGCGGCATGATGCCTCTTATGTCACGTGTTTAGGCTCGAATAAATAGTAATAAAAAAAAGAATGAAAACAACAAGCTTTGAAAAATACAATAATTTATTTCCCTGGAAAAATTATGTAAAAATGATAAAATATGAACTTACGGTGTTATAGAATCAATGTCATGATTACCCCGACCCAGAGTAGCCCCAGTTTGAAACATGTATAATCAAGGTAATTCTGACAAGCCATTGTTTGATGTTAAACATTGCCGAAGGCTAGCACTAATCTGTTACGTAAGATTGCCGTAGTTAGAAGTGGAGAGCCGGACATAGGAGTTGCGAAGCCACAGATAGCCAATTATCACCTAGGTGTGGAAATGTTGTCCAAAATCAATAGAAGTTGCCTGAAGAAGTGGGAGTGTCTTAACTTCTTTTCCCTGCAAACAGACAGGTTGAACTGGCCGCTAAGACGATTGGACAGGGTCACAGCGCCACCCAATCAGAATCGAGATAGGGGAGAGACCTTGATTTGGGTAGAATGACATCTCCGCGTCTTCTGGCCAGAATTAGTTCGCTGAGAGAAATTACCCAGAGGAGAGGTTAGCGTAACTCCGAATAGTCATTCGTTATTGGGGGAAAAATCTTAGAACAGGAAATTCTAAGCAGAGAGCTTCAAATAAGGTCAGTGGGATATTTGTTCGGTCTTTGTGGAATACGACTGCATTTTTAATTGTAGGTCGTATGTATATTTTATTATTACTAGAATTGTAGTACGAAGAATTACTTTGTTTTGTTAATATGTTTGCATATTCTGAAGAAATTAGTTGATATTTGTAAAGAATTATATAGCTTGCTAGCCGTCGTAAGAGTTAATATTGTAATCCGCTATGTGGGTATTTTATAGCAGACTAACACATGTGTTCATATGATTATAGATTTTGCCATTGTTGAATATTTGTGTAATGTACAGACATGCGTCTGATTGTTGTCAGATTGTAGTACGATGAGATTAAATATATATGTGTATATACTGACGTGATGCAATGTATTGATGTCTGTATAACAATTCGCTGATACCGTGTTATTACGCCATTGTTTACCCTGCAAGCAGTGTGGGAATTTCGATGTGTATGCATGCGTGACCGAAACAGCGATAGCTTATCTGATGATTAATTGTCGATATAGTGTGAGGTGAGATTCGATAAAACATATGTTAACGCCTTGTGGTTTTTCACAGGAAGCTTTGAGGGACAGATCAGTTACAGTTTGGTCCCGTAGTCTCAGATAGAGAGACGGAGGAAAAGAGAAGAAAGGAGAGAACTCAGGACAAGTTGAAGTCTAGGAGCGAATTGGAGGAGATAGTAGAAACGGAGGAAAGAGAAGAAAGGAGAGAAGTCAGGACAAGTTGAAGTCTGGGAGCGAAATTGGAGGAGGAGATAGTAGAGAGGGAAACGGAGACAAAGGAGGAGTTAGAGGAACGGAAAGAAGGAAGGAATCAGCGGTAAAGAAATAGATGAGTAAATGCAAGGACGGGGGAAAATCGAACTCACACTGTAAATCACGGGATTAATTAGGCTGTCACTTGGTCGAGGGAAAGACGAGTGATTGGAAGTTATCGTTTTAATTTATCGAATTTATTAAATTGTTATTGACTGAATTTCATCTTCGTGTTCTCTATAATTTAACCGTCGGCATTGCTGACTGGGGGCTCAGAGCTGTAAACCTACCTCGTCACTAATTTAACTTTCTAACCTAACGAGCCAGGGTGGAACTTTCAATTTAATTTAATTAAATTATATTGGAAGAACCCCACCCCAATACGTGCAAACGTCACAATCAAATTCAAAGATAATCCAAGAATAATATTTCATTAGTCCTAATAACAAAATGTTCTACTAATTTCAAGTTCGAGTCCCGACGAAGAATCCAAGATAAAAGTCGATGAACTCTGCTGTAACCTGTAGTGTTGAAGTCTACAGTTCCTTTTAGAAACAAGAATTGTCACTCCGGTTTTAGAAATCCAAATACGTTTTTTATAAACATTGTCCTTGTTCAATAATTTCACATGAGCACACGCATTTTCCAAGAGAACAAAATCAGTCCTTTTCAATCCAAATATTTTTAAATAATTCCAATCAAAGTAATTTGAAATAACTCCAAACAACACAACATTCAACTTCCAGTGTAACAGCCCAACTTCTACTGTGAATAACTCTCCAAAACAAAGGTTATATCGTCTTCTAAAACGCAAAAGGGGGTCAATTGATCATGCTCCAGAACCTCGTAGAAAATAGGTACTTGTTAAAGATCACGTACACCCAGTGTGGCCCTGACGAAAACCAATCATTCTACTCTAAGAAATAAATAATGTTTACACTTTAAACACGTAGTCACATCATGACCTCGACAACAACCAATCATTTTAAAATAAAAATAGAACTTATTTACGTGGTTGCTACTCATTTTCAATCAAGTTCATGATCTAGATCAACACCTGGTTGGTTACAAAACGAACAGTCAAGGTCAATTTATTTTCTGGAAAAAGTATCATCTCTAGTTAATAAATTACAACAGTATGTAATGAAAAATATATAAAAAAAACTAAAACTGACAAAGAATTAAATTGAAATAAATAGATATTAAAACAAATGTAATTAAATCGGATATAGTAGTATGTTATTATGAGTCTATGAGCACATTTCCATACATTTCCATCCATCAACCTTTGTTTCCGTCTACAAACATTTGTATATTGATTTTTTGGTGTGCTACCAGCAACCCCTAGTCACTTTAAAAAGATCGTATTCGTTGCACGTAAAAACAATTATAAAAACAAAAAAAAATTATTGCTCAGTAGAACAAAATGCTAACTTGTTTGGTATCTAGCAAATCTCAGCCCCATAATAGCATACTGCTGAAAAAAGAACGATCAGAAATTTTTAACAAAATTAAGTTTAGATTAATGACAAACTAGAACAAGAGATATTTAATATTTGCACAGTCTGTATAAGATATTTCGACAAATTATTATAAAAGTATTTCGTCTGGTGCATTGTTTAAAACAAGGATACCGAACTTTAACAACTTTCCTGATAACAGGATTAGGACGCTACGCATATACATAACGGATACGTGTATTGTAGAATATAGTTCAAAGAAAACAGCAGCAAATCTGCTTGGTGTCAAGCTAAACAAGATTACCGATTCACTTGATGCTACCAATTATTTTCAAACATCTGATGGCTCGTTCTTGATTATTTTTAGAGCAGGCGATAAACGACTGTTGTAGTTTGTCATTGTTCTAAACTTAATTTTAGTTTTAATTTCTGTAGACTGATGTTACAAAAAGACTACTAAACACAACATTAAATCCAACTGTAGACTGATGTTACAGTAAGACTGTACTAAACACAACATTAAATACATCTGAGACCGAAGTTACGGTAAGACTATACTAAACACAACATTAAATACATCTGCAGACCGACGTTACAGGAAGGCTATACTGAACACAACATTAAGGCCATCTGTAGACTGATGTTACAGTAAGACTGTACTAAACACAACATTACATACATCTGTAGACCGAAGTTACGGTAAGACTATACTAAACACAACATTAAATACATCTGTAGACAGACGTTACGGTAAGACTATACTGAACACAACATTAAATCCATCTGTAAGCCGATGTTACAGTAAAACTATACTGAACACAACATTAAATCCATCTGTAGGCCGATGTTACAGTAGGACTATACTGAACACAACATTAAATCCATCTTTAGACCGATGTTACCGTAAGACTATACTGAACACAACATTAAATCCATCTGTATGCCGATGTTACAGTAGGACTATACTGAACACAACATTAAATCCATCTTTAGACCGATGTTACCGTAAGACTATACTGAACACAACATTAAATCCATCTGTAGGCCGATGTTACAGTAGGACTATACTGAACACAACATTAAATCCATCTGTAGACCGATGTTACAGCAAGACTATACTAAACACAACATTAAAGAAAATATGTAGGCTGATGTTACAGCAAGACTATACTAAACACAACATTAAAGAAAATCTTTAGGCCGATGTTACAGGAAGACTATACTAAACACAACATTAAATACATCTCTAGACCGGTGTTACAGCAAGACTATACTGAACACAACATTAAGGCCATCTGTAGACCGATGTTACAGCAAGACTGTACTAAACACAACATTAAAGAAAATCTTTAGGCCGATGTTACAGGATGACTATACTAAACACAACATTAAATACATCTCTAGACCGGTGTTACAGTAAGACTATAAGCTATAAGAATGAAGAAAGAAGAAATTGGCCAGCTGAGCTGAGGGGTGAAAATGTAGTTTGCCCCTGCTAGCTACGTGACATTTGGCAAATATCCCACATGGTAAATGAAACCACCTGACCCAATCCATCCAATAATGACCTAATTATTAATTAGAACCCACCTGACCCCACCAGCCAGTAACTAATTACACCAAACTTGACAGCAGGTATTTATTATTATTATTATTATTATTGATCATAAACACCTATGTGAACATCTATTGATAGATCCTGCGCAATCTACACTCATAGTATCTTAAAATATAATTGTCTACCCGTTTACAAAATTAGCTATTTAATATCTTCATTATAGTTGATCAGTACAATTCACAGTCATGAATAAAAATTACATATGATATTGATAAATTACCATGGATAACGGCATAAGATGATTCTTGTAAGAAATGATTTCAACTAGTCAAAAATTGTGTTTGAAAATAGAAAAGAAAATTTAAGCATAAAATACTACTTCACAGAGGAGATTAGGAAAATATCACCTACATACTGCAAACAAAACTAAAATATTAAAGATGGCATCAAAAGTTTATAAACAAATGCATATATAATTATAATAAAAATTAGACCACGGACAGTCATTGGGGCGGAGGTGGACGGCGGTGGGCAGAATGCACACACATTCTCAGGCTGAGTACAGACGTTGCAAACATCATCTAATATCAAGCTAATTTCCGATTCTCATACTTGATCTAAAAGTAAAAAAAAATTTGTCAATGAGCGCGCTTCAAAATCTGTATCGCCAAAAGTACAAAATTCACTTGTGATTCCATGGAATGACCAAAACAAAGCTTGACGGCTCTGCTGTATTTCCTTCATTGTTTGCTTTGGAAAATAAAAGACAACAGTTCGAAACATAAATAAGTGGCAGAATTGGAAGATGTCGGTGAGTAGTCTATTTAATGGTCGTAAACTAGTTGACATGTCCCCGATAGTAGATACCATTGACGTCCGTTTGCTTAAGGTCAAAGGTAGTAAAAAGAACTCGTTGTGCCGAGTACTGCGCCCATTCGTCATAATATTCATTTAGGCGGAAAAGCACTAGCATTCTTATTCATTTTGCATTAAGCATTAAATTTCATGCAACATACCTAAACTACGTTATTTCTGTGTGTAAATGCCTACATTTCTTTTAAAAGGTGGCCGTTTAACTTTGAATGACCCCTAACATTTGGAGCTCTTCAATGCGTAAACAGCAACATAATATAATGTGCAGTGTATAACTGATAGGGCACAACTCAGAACAGATGTTAGGTGCATGGTACTTGGTTATTAAAATGGTTACAGATGTTTTAATAGGAATGTCTTATTTCAGTGAGCAATGAATCATACAACACTTAGTAGTGTGTGTGTGTGTGTGTGTGTGTGTGCCTGGCTGTGTATACGTTTTCCTCATTATGAGACGTGAAGGTGCTTCTTGATCACAATTGGTAATGAAACTCTATAATTAGATTTAAGTTTTGGTAATGTAACTGTGCATATTGTTCAAAGTTACGAGTGCTCGTTATGTAACTGTGCATCTGTGCATATTGTGCAAATTAATATGTGTTGGTAATGTAACTGGATATTGTACACATTAATGAGTGTTGGCATTCTAACTAAGCATACTGTACAAAGTAAACGGATTTGGTAATGTAACTGAGCAATATTGTACAAGAGTGTTGGCACTGTAACTTTGCATACTGTACAAGCTAATGTGTGTCGAACATATTTATCTGACCACTTGTATGATGTCCCTTGTAATCAGTTTACGGCAAAATGTACAACATGTAAAGTACAATGCACAGTTTACACCTCCACACGGTAGCACATTTTTATCCACAAGCTTTCGTAAAAAGCTAAGATACTGTTGCGAAGTCTGCCCATATGAATGTAAATCTGCAAGGTCATTTAACTCGTCTTGGCAAAAGTATTAGATACTGCTGGACGATCTAAAATAGAAAATTTAAACTTGGGTCAATCACAGTCATCTGATTATTGAATGTGCGAATACTTGAAACAATTTAAATCATGTGTAGATGTGAGGCTAGTTGCGAAAAGATGGCATTGCCCAAACGTCCGGTAACTAACTTCCGAGTAGAGTGTCTCGTATATCTGAGAACTGGTGGAAGTAATCGATAACTGGAGCATCGATTAATTACCGCCAGGGATTTGACAAATGGATTGTAACTTACAATCTTTGAAGATGCCCACCCCATAAACATATACAGTGCATTCACTTAATTACCATGAAATAAGAAATTTAAACATGCAACTAGCGTTCACCTTTGAGGTTAACCTGACAGAGCTGAAGGCAAAACATGTTCTAAATGTATAAATTATACAGTAATTCATGCATCGTACATAGTCAGTTCGTAAACTGCACAAATCTTGGATTTACTTCTCTTGAACTTAACTGTTGCATAGCTGGAAGTTCCTTCTCATACAATAGCGGAAACAGCTTTCAAGAACAGGTGTTCTCGTCATTAAAAAAAAAATTAAAAAATGTATCATTTAGGAATAAATAACAGCTATATTATATATTTATAATGCTTAGTTTAATTAAAGTACCCGTTGTTTTGTATTTTGTTTTGTTTTTTTATACATGGTTACTACTAAAGAAAGAAAGATGATAACAGTACATGTCAAGTTTGGTTTGGTTTGGGTTTTTTTTAACGTATCTTTAAAAACATTTTTAGTCATATCGCTTCGATGTCTGCATTGTGGCAGTTAAAGTGATGTCGAGCATTCGGGCATCATGCGGCAGACACATGGCATCATGTCCCACCCAGTCACATTATATTGACACCACGCCGACCAGTCCTAACACTAACCTGTTAATGTTCAACGTGTAGTGAGTCAGCTGCTAGTACCATTTTTATGTCTCCGGTATGACGCGGCCGAGGTTCCAAACTGCGAACACTCGCATCCGAGGCGGACGCTCTAACTACTTAGGCTACCTGAGCCGTCCTGTCATGTTTGACGGACTAATATTAACTACATGCGATGGAATGACAGGGAAAGCAAATGAAATGGAAACGAAGGAATATCTCTGGATATTGTGCATTTAACATTTTGTTTTTGTTGTTATTAAGAATACAGAACACAATGAATATTCTCCTTAATAGCTTTAAGAGCGATCAGGTTAAAGATACGTGTCAGTCTCCATCTCATATATACAGTTGTAGTTTGTCATTAATCAAATGTCAACTCATGCCAGTTTACAGGCTTCTATCCTTTAAAGGTTAATTGGTGTAGTAATTGGAACAAGTTGGCTTGAATTTGTATGTCAGTGTCTTGATGTTACATGAAATACAATTAAATTGTTTATTCGATGTAATCAGATTAAATACTCGTGCACAGAAAGAATGCATATCTGCTCACTGACCAACTGCTTGACCCTTCAATTCCCATTTTCGGAGAAAATCTCCCATCAAAACAAAGTGGTCAGCCCAAAGGCAATCACAATAAAAATTCCGCTTGCACCGCCTGCACCGATTGGAGACGGCACTTCAGTATTGCACTGACAAAATATATTGCCCCTTTGGTCGATCAGTTGTGCCTTCTCACGCGGATCTCAGATACATTTAAATACGAATGGCTGAAGAAATACCTTCCGAAATTAATCGACTCCGCAATATAAGGTGCGCGATGCAGAAAAATGTCATAGCTTAATTATGCATATGAATTCCAAAATATATGGATCATTAAAAGTGCAGCTTACACATTCAAATCTGACGAGATCATCGCTCGTGATGGCGAGAAGGCTATATGATCGGATTTATCGATATAGATCCCTCCCAGACTGGGGAATCAAAACTGATCATTGTGTTCAAAACTATCCAGCTCGACGATCTACAAATCTGCTTCTACAAACATCTAAATGAAAGCTATGCAGCGAGTTAAATCATATAAGAGGATGTATGCAAAGATACTGCAGCAATACACCAAGCTTCAATTAGACACTTCGATAATCACTGTGTGAGTTTACTGTCTTTATTCCTAATTATATTTGTTTGTAAAAATGCTTTGATTAGTAACTTTACATTACAACCAACCTTTTATACTGAGCATGCGCGTTAATCAAGACAGAAGACACTATTTAAAAGTTGTCATCTGTTTTTTAATCGCGTGCGATTTGTGTCAAATGTATCATGATACACATTCGTCAATACTATGCCACAAGATTCAAATTATCTTCCAAAAACATTATGAAACAAAAGTTAACGACAGACACCCCTTGATCAAGCGAGGCACTTGACAAAAAAAGAAAGAAATACAGAAAAACAAACAAAGAAAGAAAACGAGAAAAACGAAAAGAAAAAAGAAGAAAAAGGAAGACAAAAACGACTCTTTATGAGGATGAGGAAACTTTTCGAACGTTAAAACTGGCCTGGAGATTACAAAATTCTGAGCGTGGTAATGAATGTCTACTGTCAGCCAACCAGATACCTTTTCCTTATATTTTTCATATAAGATTTAAAACTGGTTCTCAGTTTTTGTTGTCAGTTCAAAAATTGGTATATAAACTTTAATTACATCCGAGTCTAGTTTTTACCCTCATTTGAAAGATTCATATGTTTGAATTGATGGTGTTTTATACATTATACGTTCATATTACATCTTAATTTACTGTAACAAAAGTGATTAACTCGTGATTAACTCGTTTCTTACCAATATAAAGCGATATTCAAGAGCATCTAAGTAATAGTGGATAGAATTATTAGGATAGAATTTTTTAGTACAAGTAACAAGATTGAAATTTTCTCTAAATGGTATTAAAAGTAAGTTGATAAATTATATTGAAAGTAAATTTCTATTAAAATATATTGAGATTGAATCCATTTATTTCGGTATTACAATTATATACTACTTAATACAGATTGCGCCCTTATGATCAAGTACGAACCGTCTATACATACATTTCCCTTGTATCCTAAAGTCGGCACACAAAAAAACTACATGTAAAGTACCGCATTGCGGAAACCTAAAAAAATCATAAGCTATTACTAATCGCGCTGACGTTGTATAATTGTCTAATGAAGTACATAGATCTAGACGATAATCTGTAAAAGACTACGAAGTTTCACTTGGGGTTCTGGCCATCGCAAAGAGCTAGGAGCGCGCCATATTTGGCGTTGTCTTAAGAGAGTGGTATATAAAGCCCAGCCACGGGCTGACACCAGTTTTGCTGGCCAGAAGCTCAAACAGACTTTTGTCTTTACAGGTAGGATTATGATCTATGTACAATTTTTCATAGTATAAGAATTTTTAGTGTTATAAGAATTTTTAGTGTTAAGATGTTAACCTTACATCAGTATGTTTAAACATTAAATTATTTTAATATTTTCTTGCTATTCTTTAATATAATGTATCGGAAAGTTTAATTGTTTGAAGAACTTATATTTACTTATAATTATATTATTGATTATAGTAAAAGCAACGTTCGCTACCAACTTCATACTCAGTAATAGTTAATTTAGAAATAAAATACTCTTTAAATAATAGAGTTTAATATGTTGACTTTTTAGAATAAATTCAGTAAAATATATTTCAATTACGGTATTAGTCTGAAATATTGAATTTTAGATTCTATTGTTATCGTGAATTTATTTGATATTTAAATATCTGTATTATATTCTAAACGGCAGATATTATACAAGTATGATGTTGGTAAGTGAAAGAATATCGTAGTTTTATATGTATTTCTTATATCAGCAAATTGAGTTTGTTGTAGTTGATATTGAAATGTAAGTTTATATGTTGAGTATTTCAATAAAGTTTTGCTGGCCAGAAGCTCAAACAGACTTTTGTCTTTACGGCTCGACCCCGAGTATTCTCGCATGCCAAGATTTCCCAAAGACGTAGCTGTATTTACAACATCATCAAGTGACACCTCTTTCAAGAGGATTGAACTTCCCTCCTTTCTTTTCTCTCTCTCTCCTTCTGTCGGGTTTTGGAAACAGAGTGACTTAGACTTTACGAACCAAATCCTCATCGTAAAAGTTGCGGCAAACTTTTCATAAAAGAATGAATGCCGTGTCACTGTATGGGATAGCTTAATGCGTTGTGTCACAGCGACTCGGTGTGGGATATTTATAAATATTGTGTCATTGCAACTCAGTGTGGGATATTTATAAATATTGTGTTACTGGAACTCAGTGTGGGTAGTTAAATGCGTTGTATCACATTAAACCAGTGTGAGGCATTCGATGAAGGTGTTAAAAATGCGCCACTTGCCACTTAAAGTAAGGGAATTAAAAGTCAACCTAATTTATAACAATTTTAATGGCTCCTTTTGACGACGACGAAGAAGAAGATAATGATGATGATGATGTATGACAGATGTGACGTATATGGTTGTCTATGTGTTCGTTCATGAACGCGAGACATTCCAGCAAATCGACTCCATTCTGACAAGTCGAAAGATAAGATCGGTACATCAGTGTATCAAGCACGTTTGTGACAAAACTTGTCTCAGTCGTGACTATATTTCTATAAAATCCACCTGCAACTGAATCTTCAATTCAGTTTTAGTTATATTCCTTACTTGTAATGAAGTCATTTGTGTTGCTCCTGGTTTGTTCCCTAGTGGGTAAGTATTTGTTTTTTCTTGCTTCTATTCTTGTTTTGAAGTAACAATGATAACTAACTAATATAGATATTGTATTGCACAAGCATCTGTTTACTCATTGTGGAGTACTGTGGATACAACTACATGTGGAGTACTGTGGATACAGCTACATGTGGGGTACAGTGGATGCCACTCAGTTTGGAGTAATGTGGATAAGATTCAGTGTGGAGTACTTTGGATGCGACACAGTGTGTCGTATAAGATGATGAGACTCAGACAAGAGTATCGGTTAATCGATTTAAAATGATATGTTACTGCGACTCAGTGTGGTGTGTTATTGAATGGAATGAAGAAGCATTGTGTTACTGTAACTCATTATGGGTATTAATAGGCAGCATTATAAACATTGTGTCACTTGCCAATGGAAGTAAGATAATTAAGCGACAATCTTATTCATAACAATTTTAGCGACTCATATTGACAATGATGATGATGATGATGATTGCGATGATGATGATGCGTGATATATGTAACCTAAGATGTTGTTTATATGAACCTTCAAGAACGCAAGACGATCCTACTCTGCAACTTCGACAGATACGATCCGCTTATCAGTGTAAGAAGCACGTATGTGATAAAACGTGACCCAGTAATGACCAAATTTCCATCAAAACCACTTACAAGTGAACATTTATTTTGAGTCTAGCTTTAGTTTCATTTGTTGTGATGAAACAATTTGTGTTGCTGCTGGTGTATTCCCTAGTGGGCAGGTATTTTTATTTTATCTTGGTTCTATTATTGCATTTTAATGACATTCAAGAACTATTTCTTACCAATTTCAGTGAGTTTCATTTCCTCGTGAGAAAAACTGAGACCATGTCATCGAGTAGGTTAATAACCACAGTTATCTACTAATATCGGCGATATCGCCGATATTATATTGTTATAAAGATACTGTCTTAAACAAGGTAGCACAAAAGATAAAAAAAAAAAACAACAAGTTTTGTAAAACTCAACAAATGATTCATTTTCCTATAATACAAAGTGAAAATCTAAAAATAACTTTCCGTATTGTGAATTTAATAATAAATAGTCCTAAATGTTTGACTACACGAACAAATTTTGTGTAAAGTTACTACTGAATTCCAAAGGTTTTCCACATAGGTTTCAGTACTGAATATATATTTGTGCCTGTAATCTCGAATACGCTAATGTGCCAGTGGCATGGATTGTGGCGATGCTCTAAGAGCCTTTTATTGTATCACAATAATATAATCCAAACATGTTCTTGTATAAATTCATTATAACTCCAAATTAATGTTTATGTCCAAGAATATTATTGATGTATTTACAGACAATAATGGAAACCTGATGTCCTAGACCCAGACCCCAAGAAACATATTTACCTCCACTGATTAGGATCTGGATTTTTAATACACACTAGATGAGAATATTAGCGATATATTATATTGTTTATAAAATAAATATCCCTGATCAGATACACAATGAACTTGATTTTGGACAAGGTAAAGTACTAAACACAATTGCATACAACATATAATCATTAAGAAAAGTCAACAAATATGCATCATATATACTTTACCATTTTCCTGGTACAGCTTATAGCCGAGCCTGCCTTTCCGCCACAGAATGTGATCTTCACGTTGTCCATTGCGGTAGTGGCTGGCACGTGCTTTGCGATCATGGACTATGCACGTGTGCCCAGAATGGTATAGTTCTAGGTTAGTATTGTACATATTTCTTTGATAAACTCTCTCGATTGGTAGATTATTTTTTCACTGAATGATCTAGGTATTCGTTCTGATGGTTCAAAGTTAATGCAAGGTTATTATGTACCAAACAGGACAAATAGCATATTTTCTTGCCTATCCTGCAACTTCATATTTTGTTGTTGTTGTTCTTGATTTTGTGTCGGGAAGGGTGGTCCAAGATTATCTTGTATCATGCTGAAAATATTGTCTACTGGTTTCATTCTTCTCTCAGTTAGGCGGTCACTTTTTCTTGGGATACAAGGACCATATAAGGCCCATTATATTACAGAGTGGATTAAATTATTAGCTACATTTGTGTATAACTGGTGGAGGAAGAAACCGGAAAATCCTGTTACGAACCACCGACCCACTTCAAGCTACTTGCAGCTTTTCTCTCATACCCACATAGGCCGAGCCCTAGACTCGAACCTACGCGGGCAGAGGAGAGACTATAGTGATCCGTCAACCTGGGGCCCCTAGTATGTATGTATGTATGTATGTATGTATGTGTGTGTGTGTGTGTGTGTGTGTGTGTGTGTGTGTGCGTGCGTGTGTGCTTGTATGGATAGAAAGGTGGATGGATGGATATATATGTATGTATGTATGTACGTATGGTTATATACAAAGAAGAAGGTTTCGTATTTTCATGCATTCTGGAAGATGTATGTGACAAGGAAAAACAATGAAATTAATTGATTCGAACATGACGTTCACCTCAGTGTGCTATTTATATTTACGTATTCGTTTATCGACTAGTTTGAATGTGATGAATCGGTCTTGGGAACATCCCACAGATTGAGTAAACAAGCGAATTGTTAGGTACAAACAGCCTTCATTGTGAAACATATTTTACGAGAATTTATGGTATCATGGATTAGTTTCTTAAAATATTCACTCTCAAACTCCTGAATAAAACGAATTGTTGAGATATGTTTATGTACAGGTTTTAGTAATATGAATTGGAAATAATTCTGCTTGTTTTATGCTAGGTCATGCTGGATTTTCAAAGAGAAATAACTTGGATATTTCACTTGTTACGACTCTGTGTTCTTAAAGTAAGTAATGCAAAAGAGTGAAAACCAACAAATGTTATAAACCTGCACAATGTTTTATTTCCCTAAAATACGAAGTGAAAAAATTAATATTAACTAACAACATGGTGAATGGAATTCTAAATAGTTCTGAAAATTTTTACCAAAAGTATCGAGTATTCCAAATGAATTCTAATGGTGGTCCGAATGAAATCCAATCTATTGTAATGATGTGTCAATAGTCTGGACTAGATTGATATGATAATAGTCTTGATGTTTTACAGTGAGATGGCCAAAAATGTCTTTATATGGATCCACACCATGTCCAAAAATAGTGACGTAATCGTGAAGTTTATGAGCAATTTACAATTTCAATTAATAATTGAAATAAATTCATGATTGAACACAATTAAATTACTCCACTACGACTGATATTTAAGACTGGAATAGCTAATTATCAGGTAAACATCCCTTATAAGAAAAACTTAAACTCAAGTTCAGAGCCAGAAAAAGAGTCCAATGACCCTTACAATCTGTAATCATAAAGATTAACACCCTTAATATAGATGGATATACATAACATACTGGAGTGGAAAACCAGAACTATTTTCTTCACTGCCCTCGAAGAGACTTGGCAATATTATCACCCAACAAACTGTGCAAAGATATGAGGATTTCCTTGTCTATGTGGTAAGTATAAAAGCTACGCATGAAGCCGAACAAAGTTCAAATCCCAAAATGCACATAATTAAGTGGCTTTCTTTATGTGCTGTAAGGCTTTGAAATTGAAAGTAGACTTATGTTAATACTTTTATTTTATGTGCCAATATATACAGCAGAAAACAAACGGCTAACGCCCTGATTAATGTGTAGGATGCATAAAGTCGTGTTCACTCTATGTCTCTGTCTCTGTGCGTGTGTGTGTGTGTGTATATATATATATATATATATATATATATATATATATATATATATATATAGTTACGTGTTTAGGCTCTCGTAAACAATAGGAAGAAAAGAGTGAAGACAACATGCTTTGTAAAATTAAACAAATCCATTTTTTCCATAGAAAAACAAAGCATAAAGAAATTTTTGTTAACGGTTTCAAGAATCAAATCCAAAAATAATCAGAAAATAATCCAAGAAAACAACATTAGAAGTCCTTGTAATAAAATGTTCTAATGAATTTGAGTTCGAGTCCCGACGAAAATCCGAAATGGAAGACGATGATGTATACTGTAGCCAGTATAGCACTGATGTGTCAACATGTCTTTGTCAATCCACAAACAATACTATTCCTGTATTTGAATTCCGAATAAAATTTCAATAAATGTCTTTGTCCAAGAATTCTGTATGAGCCCTTCAATATTCATAGTGAAAAAGAATTAATCTCTTAGAAGCCAACTAATTTGAAGAAAAATTAAAATGTAACTCCAATGGGTCACAACAGAAAAATAAACACCTTGATATATGAGTGTTTAAAAGCCCATCTGAGATTATTTCTCAAAACATCTGTACTAAACCTAGCTACTGCGCAAAACAAATTGCCCGTTTGAGGGTCACGTGATCACTTTCCATAAAAAAGGTAGAAGCTTTATATCACGTACTCACAGGACATCCTCGATTTCACTCTTCAAATCGCAAATTAAGAATGACTTAAATAAATATAAGTTGTTTAAACCAACTGCTACAAATTCTGTATCAAGGTCAGGAACTAGGTCAACATAAGGATACAAAGTTCTATTTTTAGGTGTTTATGAAGAAGAAACCCAATCAGGTCAAACTAATTTCTGGAAAATGTTAAATTCCAGTTAAAAGAATTTACATTACTCTGACATATAATGGAATAATGAAAAAAATTTTTAAACTAACAAACAAACATTTAAATTAAATCAAATATAAATTAAATTTATATATATATATATATATATATATATATATATATATATATATATATATATATATATATACAGGGAGAGGAAGATCCCGAAAAGGGTTGGCGCCAGCACGCAGCCCTGCTTTACGTCGCTGTTAATTGGGAAGGAGGTTCAAAAGGATCCATCATACAGGACTGTTCCCTTCATATCTGCATGGAAAGTGATTGTCGTGCTGAGGAGGGGGGTTCGGGGGGGGGGGGGGCAACCGATCTTAGTGAGAAGTTCAAAAAGGCCCTTCCTGCTGACCAAGTCAAAGGCCGATCTTAGTGAGAAGTTCAAAAAGGCCCTTCCTGCTGACCAAGTCAAAGGCCTTGGTGAGGTCGATGAACATCATCATCATGTAGAGTGGTTGACCTTGCTCTCTGCTCTTCTCTTGGAGTTGTCGTAGGGAGAAGATCATGTATGTCGTCGACCTGCCTGCTCTGAATCCGCACTGGGATTCAGGGTTCACACTGTCCGTGAGCAACTGCAGCCTGTTGAGTATGATGCGGGCGTACACTTTACCAACGTTGCTCAGGAGCGAGATCCCTCTGATGATTACACTCACTGCGGTCGCCCTTCTATATGGAAGTGAGATCTGGAGTACCTACATGAGGCAATAGCGCCGGCTCAACTCCTTCCATATACGGTGCCTAAAACGCATCCTGAAAATCAGCTGGCAAGACCGCGCCCCACACAACGAGATCCTGCAGCGTGTAAGTACGGCCAGCATGTACTCCCTGGTGAGCAAACGCCGCCTTTGATGGCTGGGACACGTCCGACGCATGGAGGATGGGAGGCTGCCAAAGAACATCCTATATGGACAGTTGGCCACTGGCACGAGAAGGGTCGGCCGCTCCTCACTCCGTTTCAAGGATATGTGCAAGAGGGACCTGAAGGCATGTGACATTTCACCCGATGGCTGGGAAGTGCTGGCCGAGGACCGAGGCACCTGGAAACTGACAGCAAGCATGGGCATATTAGTTGCTGATGCGAGGACAGGCCAGTTTGCGGCAGAGAAACGTGAGAGAAAGAAGAACGCGGCAGCAACCACAGTAACTCAGACTTCCCAGTATGTCTGCACCAACTGCAATAGGAACTGTCACAGCCACAGCAGACGATGCCAACACCCAGAGACAGACAACACCCCAAGGGCGCTGTTTGCAAGGACTTTCGAGACTGAGTCGCCAAAGAATGAATGAATATATATATATATATATATATATATATATATATATATATATATATATATATATATATATATATATATATATATATATATATATATATATGTGTGTGTGTGTGTGTGTGTGTGCGTGTGTTTGCGACGGCTAGTAATAATAATAATAATAATAATAAGCACTTACCGCCATAAAGGCATGGATAGATGGATCGATAAATGAATGGATGGATATAAGGGTTGGTCCGTGCAGACCATGCGATGCGTGCCGTAACCCGCGGACCCGGACTTGAATCTTTGTAAAGTACAAGTTAAATGTGTAAGGTGTATGATACTGTTTTCTATTCGTATTTAAAAAGTCTGTAATGTTCTCAATTATCTTTCTATTAGATATGTGATAGCATTCTACGTTTTGTTTGGTGGATATGTGTTGATCTCTTTCTCTATCTCTCTCATATATTTCATCTCAAGTATATTTCACCTACTCAATGAAATATATCCGTTATTCACTGTGTCAAGCGAATATTTTTCTCTGTATCGGTTGCTTGAGCCATGTTTTAATTGTACGAGTCATGTTTTGATTGTACGTAGAATTGAACAGTTTCGATTTGTGTATTTATAACTCATACTGCTGTGGAGTATGAAAAACGATACAACTGTATAGTTAGAGTTTTGTGAAAATGTGGTTCCTGGTTTGGTTATAATACTATTATCATTTGTTGTATTTGGCTGTAAAATACCATTAGTTGAGAACAAACGTTGTCTTAACGTCATTAGAAATAGAGGAAAGATCAATTTCAAGCCCAAGTCAGGTAGTATGCGCTTTGATCGCTCGATTTTGAGGTGATCTTATACGTTGGGTTTATAACTCAGGCGTGTGACAATATCTTCAGATCCAGGATTTTAGTAAGAGGTTTGGTTGGGATCTTGTGAACATGGTGTGATCAAATGATTGGGGGTGGTGGTCATGCCCCCAAACATCATTTTAAGAACTACTGTTGGAGTAAATTTAAAACCAAATAATACTTTCTTAACCTCACACGATGTCCCAATGAAATGGATACGTTCTATATTTTTCAGGATGCTCGCAGAATTCCGATTGTGTCGATGGTATCCACACATGCTCGGATTTTCGGCCCGTGTGGCGCTGTGTGATACGTGAGATCAACAATGTCACAAGGGGCACCTGTTCCTGCCATCACACGGAATAGGCAATCGGTACGGTAGACTCAGTTGGTATTCTCATATGCTGCTGATTTTGTTTCATGTCTGCTTTTCTGCGTGTGTCTTTTCTATCGTGTGGCCCGTCTCCATTTTACTCGTGATTTACATGGAGTGGAAAATGAAGTCACAAACTTTAGGTAAATACTCCAGCGTATATGACTTTCGTTGTTTCTTTGGTATATTTTACGTACAGACATTTGTCTGTCTCCGTCTTTTTCTGTTTGTTAAACACTTCATTGTCAAGAACTTTCTTCCCTAATATTATTCTCCATCAGTTGTTGGATACACTCTTTTCAAGAGGTCGTTAGGATTACTTCCGTCTTTCTTCGAGTATATATATATATATATATATATATATATATATATATATATATATATATATATATATATATATATATATATATATATATACATATATATATATATATATATATATATATATATATATATATATATATATATATATATATATATATATATATATAATTTATTAATAAAGGGAGATAAACAGTTTTATCAATATTTTTATTATGTATAATGGACACTTATTCAAGATATAGAAAATTAATAAATAAAAAATAAAATATAAAAATTTAACACAATAAAAATAAAAAAAATAAAAATATATATTGATATAATCTTTACAAATCTTAAATAGGTTATCAGAACTCAATTTATATAATAAAAGATATGGTGTGCATAACGAACTAATGACGTAATGACGTAAGAAGTGATATTGAATTCAGTTTGAATTCAGTCTGATGAAGCATTAAAGCGAAACCGGTCACACATTCTACGTGTTAGTGTTGTTTATTTTATATATATATATATATATATATATATATATATATATATATATATATATATATATATATATATATATATCGATGGTGGTCGTGGGTGGTAGGAGTTTGGGTAGGTAGTTATTGATCTAATTCTTCTTCTCCGTAATTTATCGGCAGGAAAAGAACGATCGATATCTGTATTAAAATAACAGAAAAAGAAATAAAACGATTGTGGCATATAGACCATTCTCATTTTCGGCAAGAAGAATATCTTAATGTAGCGATATATATTGTTTATGTTCTGTATTTATAACGATTCTTGGTCAATATAAGTAATTAAATAAAAGTATTAATTGCTCCTAAGGTAAAGAGTAGTTTTTTTTATTTTAGCGTCATTTCAACCACAATGATAACTCCAACAATAATGGAACACTGATAACGTTAATGTCCTATGCTATTTAATTTAACTTGTAAAAACTATATTTCCCTTTGTTCAGAATCTTGTCGAAACCAATGCAAATGTAATGCTATATTTTCAGGCACTCTTCAAGAATGCTCAAGAAGGGGCGATTTTACCTATGCACTTAACAGCATATTAATAGTTGTCGTAAGGGGAAATAAACGTATTTGTCAACAAGTATATTCCTTATTTTGATCAATATATCGATCGATCGATCGAGAGAGAGAGAGCGACGGACAGACAGACAGACATACAGACAGACATACAGACACTTGCCGAATACGAAATTTTATCTAGGTAGAAATCGTAATGTATATATATAGACAGAACTAGTGCTGATGACAAAGAAATTCAACCTGAGGAAGAATGTCTGCTGTCAAGAATTATAATTAAATTCTGAACGATATACCCAAAGACTTACATCATATGGAGTCATAACGAAGTAATTTGTATCGACGGCGTACATTTTTATTTTGTGTCATTGATAGCGTACGTCTTATGGTGTCATAACGTACTGATTTACATTGATAGTGTACGTCTTATGGTGTCGTAACGGATTGATTTGCATTGATAGTGTACGTCTTATGGTGTCGTAACGGATTGATTTGCATTGATAGCGTACGTCTTATGGTGTCATAACGTATTGATTTACATTGATAGTGTACGTCTTATGGTGTCGTAACGGATTGATTTGCATTGATAGCGTACGTCTTATGGTGTCATAACGTATTGATTTGCATTGATAGCGTACGTCTTATGGTGTCATAACGTATTGATTTACATTGATAGTGTACGTCTTATGGTGTCGTAACGGATTGATTTGCATTGATATCGTACGTCTTATGGTGTCATAACGTATTGATTTACATTGATAGTGTACGTCTTATGGTGTCGTAACGGATTGATTTGCATTGGTAGTGTACGTCTTATGGTGTCATAACGTATTGATTTGCATTGATAGCGTACGTTTTATGGTGTTATAACGGATTGATTTGCATTGATAGCGATTCGCAAGTTATATCCTCTAAGTCAGGAAATGAACAAAAAGATTTTACTTCATGTGCTGGTAAAACAAAGAACGAAAGAAGAAGGAACAGTGTGACGTTGTTAGGTCAGTCCCAGGTAGAGCGCTCTAAGAAATTTATTGATGGAAAACCCGTGCTACGTTTACAATGTATTTCACTTATTCATACTCCTCCCTCCATGCAATAGGTTTCCTGGACTTGCGAGATGTGCTCACTGAATATTAGAGTAATAAATGGACTATAAGTTGTTACTTAATACCGTCATACCGCATATCACTGTTCTCCTCCATCTTTAGTGAAAGTACGCATTCGCGTTACTTTGTTTCTTTGATTACCACGGTGAAGAAAGCTACTAACCAACCAACCACTATAGTTTTGTTGGAATTTTCCGAACAAGCTATCAAGGGAATGAGATCACTTTTGTGAAAATGACATCACTGACTAGGAATCAACGATTTACTGGTTACCAGCCTATGAATCTGACTTGCAAACTGGAGAAGGACACCAGCGAAAGCTATCGCGCTGGTCTGTTGCTAGTATACCATGCGATTTCCAGACCGGTTCCCGGGTACAGACGGTTTTATTCTTCAGAAATGTTTTGAAAAAATAGAACCCAAACGTTGATAGTACGCAAACGCCATCTGATTGAATAATGACTGGATGGAGTCCACTTCGGAAAAAAATATATTTACTTGTTCGAAACCGAGCCGAAGCGTGGAACTGTTATGCTATTAAAACGATGATTGGAAGTTTCAATGAGCTTGCTAAACTCCATCCAATATCTGTTTGGTTTGTGATATGTGATTGGTGCCTAACTTGGGAAATGTAACTATGATTTCGATTTACAGAATGTAACCTTGCAATCAGGATGAAATGCGTTTGTTTCGGTATAAGCTGTAAGCAGAACTGTTTGGTTGCGCCTCCAGATAACATGTACCTCTGGCAGAGTTACACATGTAATGTAACGTTGTTTGCACTTGTAACGTGCATAGTAGAGAGAATGTTGGAATACCTCCATGCTATTTTCATCTACTGTGTCTGAAATTTATTTACATGTTGTGAGTGTGGATATCGCGCATGATCTACGCACACGGCTGATCAAACTTCAGCTTTCATGTGCTCGAAAATCAGCATGAACTGACTACACTGACTTTAGTAGTTATTAAAGTAGGGAAAATGAATCGGCCAGAGTAGGCAATACCAGTCTCTGACTGTGCAACTAATGAACTACAAAATGTACAAAAAGAAAATAAAGTTTCGCTCTTTTTTTATACATTTACTGTTTGAAGTTCAGGAAGGGAAAATGGCCAAGCAGATCTAGAAATTGTTCTGAATGGTGAACATCTCTAGTAAGGTCGAGGTCACAATCCAAATTACACTCATCAGTCCTACCCGAACATAATGGGAATACTATGTTCTTATAACAATAGCTAAGCATAACATGTGAGAAAAACACTGGAAATTCTTTCTCTTTAAAACCCTATGCAATGTAAGAAACAATAGAGTGTAGCCTGATACCATCTTCTTTCGACAGTCACGTGCAAAGTAGTCAATGCAAACAATGAAAGAGGAGACTCACTCAATAGCCTCAAAAGAAAATAAAAATGTTAAAATGTAGTTTTTTCTTTCTGCTGAAACTGTAATAATTGATTCTTACAGGATCAAATAACAAATCTTTGTAATATTTTTTCTGCAAACAAATTAATTTATCTTTGGCTGCATTTGATATAGATCGAGGTACCAATGTTTTACGTACGCTAGGACAAGGTCTGTTGTGTTCATTGAACGCATGCAACGTTTGTGTCCGAAATAACGAATTCTGATTTTTTTTGCTAAAATTGCCATATAATATAACTTTCATACATAACTGAGACACTGACCACACTGACCTATCAATACGTTTCGTGCCTTCTTAGGTGAACGATCTTTACTGAGGCTCGTTAGAAAGGAAATAAGTGTGTGTGTGTGTGTGTGTGTGTGTGTGAGTGTGTTTGTGTGTGCTATTTTTTTTTTACGTGGCCTTAACAATTGTTCAGTCATATCGCTACGATGTCTGCATTGTGATAGTTAACAGTGATGTCTAGCATTGGGGCTTCATGCCACAGACATGTAACATGATGTCCCACCCAGTCACTTTATCCTAACACCAAACCGACCAGTCCTAACACTAACCTCTTAATTCTGAGCGCCTAGTGAGGCAGCTGTTAGTATTATTTGTATAGATCTTGGATATGACTCAGCCGGGGTACGAACCCCGCGACATCCCACATCCGAGGCGGAAGATCTAACCACCAGGCCACCGGAGCGGTAAAATGAAATAAGAACAATCTATAAATGGGTACAATGACCAAAATATAACGCTTGGACCCTAGTCCTAATAATGTAAACACCAACCCCAAATTTTACCATGTAGGGGTGGGACGTAGATCTAGTCCTTCCTCATATGAAACTGTTAGAAAATTATGTCTAACTTTACATATATATATATATATATATATATATATATATATATATATATATATATATATATATATATATATTACTTTCCTACGTGTATATATTTTTAGCAATGGTGTGAATTCTTCAAGAGACAATACTCGTATTAACTGATTTACATTAAATTAAGACTCTCTCTTTCTCTCTCTCTCACTCTCTCTCTCTCTCTCTCTCTCTCTCTCTCTCTCTCTCTCTCTATATATATATATATATATATATATATATATATATATATATATATATATAAAACACTATATCTCTTACACATCTAAGAAGAGAGGGATCCGCATGGAACACATTTTAGTATGCCAGACCGCAAGACCAGTAGGTGCTAGTAAGAATAATATTCAGTCAGGGCTTTAAAATATCACTGGCTTTTTAGCAATCAGGACTCCCGTGATAGTCAGACCATTTCTAAAGTCGTTGGGCTGTCTATCAGTGACCCGAACCTTTAAATCATTACTGTTTTACACTAAACTCACACAACTTTGTACAGACATGGAAAGAGCAAACTTGAGGCAGGTTATGGGACATTGTTCCTAGTATGGAGGTGGGTTTCGGCAAAATTGTTTGTCGTTGATAGCTATCAGAGGTTGGTAAAAACAGCCTATTGTAAGGGTGTTGTCGACAAAATGATTTTGTTGTTGGTAGCTAACACAGGTTAATAAAAACGGCTCTTTGCACGGTTAGGTCAACTGACCTGCCTCCTGTATAGCTGCCAAGACTTAGTAACCCCACATCTTATGCTCATAGGAGGAATCGTATACCAGGGCTACTCTACCCCTCATAACTGACCGGGATCACCAATAATCACGTTGACCTTAGAAGCATCGATTGACAGTGCTATTTAAGGGGTCGGGATATATGCATTCTATATATATGAAAGTCGTTGAATCGTGGATGTCACTGAAAGGACTTGCCAGTCTTGACATTGTCAAAGAACCCAAAATATACAGTTCGTCCATCAAGTTGATGACGACCACTTTAGTCATCCTGTGTTTTGTCGGGAACAAATGGTCTATGGGTGCGTAGGTGGCCGATGAGGCCGATGTGCGCCCTGAATGTTCTGTAGCATTGTGGACATGGGATGGTAGCAACGCTGATTGTGGGGTTACAGGCTCGGGATTTCCAGTCATGTCTCCGTTGTTCGGACGTGGCTGTCATGTCGGCTTCGCAAGCTCCAGCACCTTTAGTGATGGAAGAGCGCCACACGACCCTGTCATGGGCAGTCTGCTCCCACGTGTCATAGCTAATGCCAAAATTTTTCAATGACATTCAGGGTATCGTTGCGTTTACCTTGTTCAAGAGGTTTTCTGGAAGCCGGTGGTCTGGCATGCGAGCTACATGGCCTGTCAAGATGGTGTAGATAATGGGAAGACCTGCATGGGCAAAGACCACAGTATCTGGAATCCTGTCTTGCCATTTGATGTTTAGGAGTCTTCTGAGATAGGTAGTGTGGAAGTGATTCAATTTCAACTTTTCTGGGTCTCTAACATGGTTGGCGGATCATCCAGTGATTTATTGACTGGCACTTGGGGCAGCTGATCAATGACTTCATCATTAATAAATGTTGGACGGTTCAGGACACAGTTGACGTGCTTAGCCCACCTTTCGAGGATATTCTCATTGTCTGTGATCAGCGTGTTCTCATCCACACTGAGGAGAGGGGACGATCCTGATGATGATGGGCCATAGACTTCATTCAACGAATCATAAAACCTCTTCATGTCATACTTGACAGCATGGTTTTGGATATCATCAACGTTATTACTCAGGCAGGAGTCCTGCATCTGCCAGAATTTCTGTTGAACAGTCCTACGGATATTATTGAAGGCATCTTTCTTAGAAGTGGACTTTGGATCATTTAGATATGCTTCGTGGATGCGATGTATTTCATCCAACAGCTTCCTGATGTTTTCTCTTCAAACCAGTCCTTGTGCTTTCTGGGGGAAAGCCCTAAGCTCTCTGTAGCGGTGTTGTAGAACAGCTCTCTAAGGGTCACCCAGGCTGCCTCTACATTCTGAGTGTCCAGATGGGTAGATTGTAGACGGTTTTTAAATTGTGAACAAAGGTCGTATGGGAGTTCGAGTTCTTCAGCTTGGCGATATTCAGCCTTTTGGGAATCTTCTTGCCTTGTGGCATCTATTGGGTTGTATACGGATGTTTTGCTTGGAGACTACAAGACGGTGGTCAGTCCAACATTCTTCATCCCACATTGGACGTGGTCATCCGTACATCTGTCTGTCCCTCTTCCCGAATATGACGTAGTCAATGAGGTGCCAGTGCTTAGATCGGGGATGCATCCATGTTGTCATGTTGCGGATGGGGAGACGGAAGATGGTGTTGGTGATCTGAAGCAACAGAAGACAATTGCTGTTGCAGCGGCCGACACCATACTTTCCAATGACCCCTTTCCAGGAAATGTTGTCAGAGCCTACTATTGCATTGAGGTCATCAAGGATGATGAGCTTGTCAGATATGGGGACAGATGTTATGATATAAAGGAGTTCTTCATACAATTTGTCCTTTGTTTCATCTGGAATGGCCATGTTTGGAGCGTAGGCACCGATGATTGTGACATGCTTTCTTCCATTCGACAGGGGGAGTTTCATGGTCATAATCCTGTCATTCACACCCTTTGGAAGCCCAGCTAGCTTGTTAACAAATACTGTCTTCACCACACAGCCTACTCCAGCCTCACGTCTCTCTACACTTGCACTTCCTCTCCAAAAGAAGGTGTAGCCAGCGCCCCTTTCACACCCTTTGGAAGCCCAGCTAGCTTGTTAACAAATACTGTTTGCACTCTCCTTCAATGCGGGATTCACTCAAGAATGCAGTCTAGATGTTATATCTGGCTAGCTCCCTGCAAATCAGGTCAGGTGTCCTCTGAGGTCTGTCAGCATCACTTCTGTCCAAACATGGGCGCACATTCCATGCGCCGATGGTAAGAGGAACGATTTTCATCTTTGTATCTGTAGTGTTTCCACTGCTGACGTAGGTCTCCTCCAGTCACGGTTAGCTGGCTAGGGATGAATGAAGCAGGCAAGTGTTAGGGCACCTTTTCTATGTGCCTGATTGAAGGCAAATCATGAAACTCCCCTTCCTCACTCCGAACGATTGTCAAGTGCTAAATCGAAGGCCAGTCATGAAACATTCCTCCTCCTCCCCTCGAACGATTATCAGTCTACTATTGCAACAAGATTGTCTAGACGTTTAGGGTAGGCGTTAGCATAAGAAAACATAATGCAGTATGACATAGAAATCCTTTAGCTTTATAACAGGCTCCAAATTGTAGGCAGCAAAAGAGTAAAAGACAACACTAGATGGAAAGGACATTGTAATAGCATCAATGCAGCTAAACACAGTAAGCAACTTTACTGCTGCCTTAACCAATGTGTGTGTGTGTGTGTGTGTGTGTGTGTGTGTGTGCGTGTGCGTCAAATACCGGATTCTCAGTGTCCAAGCGGCGAACTCTCTCGTTGAAGGATGGTGTGACAACCCCATGCAGATCTGCAATTAATGTCGCCGTTTGGTGCGCAACAACCACCTGATGTGTTTCTGTCACCTTACAGCAAAGTGGACCCGATTTTATTGTTCCATATATATCAGTAAACACACCGAAGTTTTGTGGAGGTTCAATCATATTCTGACTCCTGCTAAGAGACCAGTTAGGGAATAGTTCGAAGGCAAAAATTAGTTGCATAATATATGATATGTACATAGTGTGTCGTTCACTACATCAGATGACATTGTGAGTTCTATTTGGTTTCAATAAACATTTTTTAAATGTGTCAGATTAAAACAAATTACAATGGACGATAACAATTCTGGAAGAAAGTTAATTTAATTGTAAAAGATAATTGTTAATATATCTCAAATATATTATCGAAATTCAGATACCAGACGAGCCCCACGTTTTTGTTACGACTATATGGTTTGATGTTGTTGTTTTGAGTTTAACACAATATATGTTATTCATGGCTGCCAAAATAACTGGAGGATGCAGAACCTGGGAATTTTAAACTATGTAACAGAAATAAGCAACATCAACACGTATATTAAAGTCATTAAATAATGTATTTCTCTAGAAAACAAACTGAAGATTTAAAAGACAACTACCGTATTGTGAATTCAATTCCAAATAATCATATATGTTCTTTCACAAGTCTAAAGTATATAATATTCCGAATGAAATCCAGTAGTCTTGAATGTTTTGATGTATCAGATTGATATAATTCAGAATAGTTTTAAATGAACTGTCAGTAATTCCAAATAGTGTTTTTGTCCAAAACGTCAGAGATCATTTTTCATTTCAGGGAACAATATAAAAAAAACAACTAATAGTAAATTATAACTAACTTCTATATATACCGAATGTCTATGACGCAACATAATATTCTGGAAAATTGGTCATTTCTAATGGAAAAAGCTACTAATTCGTAAACAAAGTGAGGTCTTTAACTAATAATCTAGCAAGTACCATGACCAAATTCAAGTATGCACAAACCCTCCACCATGAAACTGTAGAGGTAGACAAAAACTATACCTTCAATATCTACCTTTAGATATACATAACATCGAAAGCAGATGAGACTATGCGTCATACCATAAAATGCGTGCAGAGCGTTTCTTTTTGCCACAGACGGCCAGGCTCAAAAACAAAAACAGACTAGACGGACTTGAAACAGGGTTTTACTATCGTACACCCACGAACGAGACATTATCACAGCTGTCGGATTTATGTCCGAGATTACAACATTATGCGAGCTGCGGTCAGGTACCTACCTTGGTTGATATCTGTTCTGGACCAGTCCAGATGTTACATCCAGGAAAGTATCGAGCGCATCAACAACTCACGGACATATCAATACCACTATGAGTATCGCGGCTTTGTTTCATTACCTAGATTTCACAAGGTATTACAAACAAATCTGAACGGCTAAGCCTCGATAGGGGCACAAAGGCGCCGACGAGAAGAAGCAGCAAGTAAGTTTCTGTATGCATATGTACCAATAGTTTTAAATTAAATGGACAAATACTGTATATACAGATGTGTTTAATATCATTCAAAGTCAGTGATTGAAAGATAGTATGCAGGAAGAGTACTTTTTTCAATAACGGATGAAATCAGTGTTCTGTTTCAATTATGTATTTATTCTAAATACATTAGATGCATACTTATCGAAAATCTTCACACACCTTAAGTACCCTTCCTGCCACGAACTATGGAAGGGACAGAAGTTTAACGAAGGACATCTATTGTTAATGCGGGGAACCTGACAGAAAGAATCAACAAAGAATGAATCAAAGCAAGGAGGAAAAGAAAGACAGGAAACATACTTTACTCTTAATGAGGATGGAGATAATTTCCGACTTTTGACGACAGACATCCTTTGATCAAGCAATGCTCTTGACAGAAACAAGAACAGAGAAACAATGAAATAATGAATGAAAGCAAGAAAGTAAACAAAGAAGAAAACAAAATGTACCCTTTTATGTGGATGGGGAAAAGTTTCGAACGTAAAAACTGGCCTGAAGATCCTACAACTCTGAGTTTGGTGTTGACTTTCTCCTGTCAGCCAATCAGGGACAATCTTGCAACTGTTACGCCATTGGCGATTGGTCAAAATAACATTTCAAGTTCAAACTCAAGGTCAAGATGTTTACGATTTCCAAAGCTGGTATTGTTTTGGAACACTCCTTGAAATAACCATAACTCTAGGGTCTTAGTCTTTCTCTGTTTTCTTTGCGTTAAAGATATGTCCTTGAGATATATTAAGCGTATTGAATATTTCAGGGCTCAGGGGTAGACAAACATTTTCAATAGATATGCTTGCTTCGTCTATCGTTTTCTCTTGCTGTAGTTCTTAATCTCGGTACGTAGATGATGATTAATATAGACTATATCTCAGTGTCAAGAAGGCATGCGCACATTGAATTTTTATATGACATATGGAATATTCTGAGTTTTTTGTTGCTATCGATTCGAGAATGGTATTTCAATTTCCATTACATCCCATTCAGTTTTCACGCTTATTTAAAAAATCTAGATTTTCCAGATTGATGGTGGATTAGACGTTCACCATTCACACATATAGCTTTCTTAACCAATAAATAAAATGCAATATACAAGCATCTGTTTACTCAGTATCTGGTACTGTGTATGCAACACATTGTGGGATACTGTGAATGCGACTTAGTGTGGGGTACTGTGAATACTGCTCAGTCAGTGTGGGGATCTGTGGATGCGACTTATGTGGGGTACTGTGTATGCGACTCAGTGAGGGGTATAAGTATAACATGTTGTATCACTGCAGTGAGAGGTATACATGGATGGAATTAAAACATTGAGTCACTTCAACTCCATGTGGATTATAAGTGGGTGGAATTACCATTCTATGTCACTGTGACTTAGTGTAGGGTATAAGTGGATTGAATTAAAAATGCATTCATGACGACTCAGTGTGGGGTATTAGTGGATGGAATTAAGAACATTGTGTCACTTGCCACTCGAAGTAAAGAATTTAAAAGACAGTCTAACTTATAACTTATTAAAAAGAAGAAGAAGAAGAAGATGATGATGATGATGATGATGCACGAAATATGTAGCGAATGATATTCTAGATGTGGTCGTTCAAGAACGCAAGACGTAACAATCAAAACGATCCTACTTTGAACCTTCCAAAGATAAGATCAATTTATCAGGGAATGAAGCACGTTTGTGAAATAACGTGACCTAGCATTTGACCAGATTTCCATCAAACCACTTACAAGTGAAAAGTTCTTTTCAGTCTAGCTTGAGTTACACTTGTTGCAATGAAGTCATTTGTGTTACTCCTGGTGTGTTCCTTAGTGGGTAGGTACTTGTTGTGTATTGATTTTATTATTGTCTGGAAGTGGCAGTGATAATGTTAAGCTTTCTCAAATGGCTTCTGGTGATTTCACATAACAACGATACCGCTAGCGGAACTGTTGCATCTCGTTCTAACTGTAAGGCGGTGAAACAAAAATATAATCTGATTCAGTCAACACTAAATAATGTGTTTGTCTTTATTCGCTCTATATATCTGTGCTTTCGATTTTGATAGAAATTATCCACTACTGTACATTCAAGCCGTTGTTCGGCCAATTTCATTGAATTTTATTTTCCTCGAGAGTAAAATTGAACCTGAGTCGATGATTAGGTTAGTAATGACAGTTATCTACTATTATCTACGATAGCTATAACTCATATATAATATATACTTTCCTGTTTTTCCCGTGTAGCTTATAGCCGCGCTTGCACGTCCGCCACAGAATGTGACGTTCATGTTGTCCAATGCGGAAGTGGCTGGCACGTGCTCTGTGATCATGGACTATGCACGTGTGCCCAGAATGGTATAGTTCAAGGTAGGTATTGTACGTTTTCATTATATGTATATATTTCGAATGCAGACAGCAAGAAATCTGTTGACAAATAAATTCTCACAACTGTGCAAATGTAACGCTTTATCTGATAATAAATTATTGATCTTTATCCAAGTGTTTGAAATTTTGTAAATCTATCTCAAAATTGGTCAAAATGAAGGTACGTGTGTTTGAATGTATACATGGATGGGTGGGTGGGTGGATGGATGGATGGATATAGTTATGTCTATATGTATGAAAACAATAATGGTTTTCTTTAGGTGTTCTCATAATTGTCCATTTGACGTATCCTGGAAGATTCTTCTGACAAGACTACAATTGAAATTAATTGAATCAAACATGTAATTTGCGTAGAGTATGTTATCTACTATAAAGAATCTTTTCTTACCTACATGTTTAAGTGATATATTATGGAATAATTCTTCTTATTTTATACTAGAAGGTGAATTATTGGATTTGCCACAAGCAATACGTTTCATATTTCACTGCATTGGAATAGCAGAAATAATTTGTTCACTGCTCTCAAAGTGACGTCGGTAACATTATGACGAAAACATCTGTGGAAAGATCAGATGTTTCCTTGGTCTAGTAGTAAGAAGAAACGGAATACAAAAAATTATATATATATATATATATATATATATATATATATATATATATATATATATATATATATATACAGTATGTTTCCAGGTTTGATTTATATTATAATTATTATTTTTTGTGGTATCTGAGCATTAAAATTTAAATTAATTGACCAGCAATGATGCCTTAACAAGGAAAACATAAATTTCAATATCAGCTAACGCAGTGGGTGCGATTTTCGCTTGGTCTTGAAATGTTATACAGGCTGCTTTTATGCCTGTGAAGTGTTATAGTAGCATCGGGACCAGGATTTTGTTGAGATGGATGAGTGACAGTTTGAAAATTGGGGGTGAGGAACTCTGCTTATGATGCTAGTGGGCAATCCTGCTTCATCTCTTCAATATCTGCCACTGAAATGCATTTTTAAAATTAATAATAATTCGGAACGTCACATGCTGACAAAATGCATCGCATATGTTCTTTACTGTTCAGGTTGCCAGCAGGATTCCGACTGCATTGACGGTATCCACACGTGCTCGGAGCGTTTTCCCGTATGGATCTGTGTAATCCGTGAGATCAACGGTGTTACAAAGGGAACCTGTTCCTGTCATCCTAGGGTTTAGGCACTGGGCACACTGATTTGGTATTTTCACAAGCGTCTATTGTTGTTTCATATCTGGTTGTATTTATGTATTCGTTCTTTCGTTAGGCGTGAGACAGTTTTACCCGTGATTTAGATGCTGACAATACTTATGTTTGACCATTCAGTGGAATAATCCGGTGTCAGCTTACATGTCTGTCGTTGTTTCTGTTGCATGGTTTACAAATAGCCATTTCTCTGTCCTTGTCCTTTTTTTGTATCCATATCTACCTAACTCTGTCAAGTAATATCGTCTCCAATATTATTCTCTAACAGCTGGAGGATATACCCTTTCTTGATGTCCTTAGCTTCACTTTCTTTGTATCCCCAGAGTGTGTATATATATATATATATATATATATATATATATATATATATATATATATATATATATACATATATCTCTGTGTGTTTGTGTGTGTGTGTGTGTGTGTGTGTGTGTGAGGAATGGATGGTTGGATGAATGAATGGATGAAAATGGACTGATGGGTGGACGGGAAAAGTGACTGATATCCAATAAAATCTATGCAAGCAAACAGGAGAGGAAACAAGTATTGTATGTATATAAAGAATCAAGGAATTAAACTGTAATTAGCTGTGTAGCCAGAATGGTCAATTGTAGATGGATATTATTATTATTATTATTATTATTATTATTATTATTTGTTCGTGTATACGTGTGTTTTTGTGTTTGTGTGTGTGTGCAGGAGTTATGAAGATGGTGCAGGAAAAGAACAATCAATCTCTTTGATACGTAGTCATGAAAAGGAAAGAAAGAAATTGCAGCAGAAAGATCGTTTACATTTTCATCTAAAAGATCACTAGACTTCATGTATATTACTGGTTACTGTTCTGTATTTTTGACATTTTGTAGTCAATATAAGTAATTAGACAAAATAACCAATTTGTCCAAAATTAACAAGTTTGAACTTTATCGACATTTCAGTGGCATGGGTCACTTGGAAAATAACGAAGCTTTGACTCCGAAGAGTTTATTTCGGTTAAATTAAGCTGTGATTGACTCCATTTCCGTTTGTACAAAAACGTGTCAGTATCAGTGTAAATATATTGCTGTATTTTCAGGCACACTTCAAGGACGCTCAAAAGGTGATGCTTTTTCCTTACTGACCTAACATCAAATGAAAACTTGTAATCTGAGAAAATTAAACGAATCTGTCAACAATAATTGTGTCATTTCTTCTTCTTGAGAGAGAGAGAGAGAGAGAGAGAGAGAGATGAGGCGGGGGGGGGGGGAGGAAGGATGAAAAGAGAATACAAGCCACAAAGTCGCGGAGACCGAGCCAGAGCAAGCACATTGTTCTGCATTAGTGGCTGATGGCATATCTCGGAATAATTTAGTTACAGCCTGTCACTGACGGACAATGAAAAGTTAGTCGTATTGTAAAACGAACAGGTGGGCGCTGTTATGACGAGCAACATGGACGGCGCAGAACTCATTTAATTGGTAGAGTTGGCAATCGTGTTTTTCATGGTGACTGAATTTGAAAAAGACCCATTATTTGAAAGCGTGTTCATCACTTAACAGTGCTAGCTTTATCACCGCTATGGGGCATTCTGAATAATGCGTTCGGTCACTCTGACTACCGTAAAGTACTTCCAGTTTCGGCACTGCTGCATTACACTCCAGTCCACTATACACAGTGACTCGCAAAGCACAAACACGAGTGCAGGCAGCAATATAAACGACTACCGTCCCACACATAATACGAAGTCTACGAAGCGGCAGTTCACTTCTGTTGATATTCGTTCAGACATTCTCTATAAACTCCCTAGATAAACAGCAACCAATGTCACCGAGGATTGACTCTCGGCTGTGAAAGGTTAGCGAACCTCAAAATAAAGCGCAACACGACACTAGGCCTGGACACTCTGACATGTGTTCCAGGTCACAGTTACGGCCATGTCCTCTAGAAGTGTCATTGGTTGGACATTATTATTCTGGTCATTGAAGATATGATTGTTTAACTGATGTCTCAACTAATGCTCGCTAAGTCCATTGTTACCAGATATAACTAAAGCCGTTTGTCACACATTCTTATATAGGTAGATGATAGCTGCTATTCCTGCGGACATCCTGCACTTAGCGATGCTGGAAGCGATGTACGGGCCATATTCCACCGACCACATTCGCTCCCTATGAATATTACAACTAAAAACGTACCGATCTTTCGGCTAAACGGGAACGTTCTTTGTCACTTTTGTCGTTGAGGGCCCTACAGATCTTCTGACGGCAACCACGAGGCGGTCAACGAAACTGGCAGGCGTGTTGAAAGCTCATAGACCTCCTGGAGCATCTCAGCAATGGATACGAAACTAGCCACATTGTACTAAGGAACTACAAAGGCGATGTTGGAATCCAAGAAACCCAAAATCCAAGCCAAGACATGGCTTTAGAAGCAGGCCATGAGACATATGTATATACCAGCACCGTGCAACATCCTCCGGCTACGATTGTGTCGGTCTTTAATGATGCGATTATCGGAAAGACACGTGCCAGAGCCATTAAATCAAGCGTGTAAACAGCATTGGTGGTAGTGGCAATAACGGTGCGCTCACTTGGCTTTGATCAACTGTGTTATCTCTCAATCGCAGTGGTGTTCTATGTGTTTTGCGAGAGATGGATGGTGTGGTCCCTGTATATGTGTAGGTCATAGCTTGGAGTTACCTGACAGGACTGAAAGTAATTTCGTGAGTGAAAGAACTGCAGATAGCTTCTCATGACAAAGATGTACCTACATGTTTATTCTAGTGTCTACATAATGCTTTGGTGGACGCTACTATGTAGCACACGCTCGCCACTTATGGTGTGGGGAAGGCCATGCTGCTGGGCCTGTTGCAATGTTTTGACTAGATAGAGATTATGCTGACAAAGTTGGGAACTGTTTATTTGACCAAGTCTAGGTAGAAATACGTGGCCAGATGGGTCCTTATTTGCATTTATGTGTGCTGGAGTTGATCAGTTTGGAAATGGGCTGGCAAGGACGTGTTATATGTGCAAAAGCAATCAATCTAGGTGCTGAAAATGTTTATGCTCTTGGGGATTTAGTGTAGCTGCTGACAGTATGGCATGCAACTGCAATGAGAGAACAATGCTCAGACATCAGAATTATAGTAAGAAAGGAGTTCATGAGCCTCTCTAACTGCTGTATATCATATCTGTTGAGGAGGTCCAGCCTAGGCCTTTAAATATTCAGGCTGACTCCTGATAATTCCTCAGGCCGGAACTGACGAATTCGCGCTGAGATGTTTCGTACGTGGATTGTGCATACTTGGGCACGAGGCTCAATGTTTTGCTGGTCTTGGTCACAAAAGGAGATCACTGAGGCCTTCGTATGTAATGCACAAAATCGTGTTTTCTTTGTCCACTTTTAGTGCTGCTGCTGCCTGGACGATGTGAGCAGCCGAGTCAGTCGGAACATCGGTTTCATTCTTATAGGTTCGGTGCTGCAACCTGCCAGACATATCATTGATGTACTTTGGGATTGCCGGTTTGGCTTGGATGCGTTTGATGGTATGCAGCTGCTTGAAGCGTTTGATGTCTTTGTTGACCAAGGATAGACGAGAGCTGCATACTTGAATTGAAAGGTAGTTATGACGTTTGATATTCATCGTCCTGGCTAAAGGTGGACGACACCGTTGCCATTCATGTCAACAGCAGAATCAGAAAGCCACCACGTCGTTTACCAAAATTCCGCGTCACTACAGCACCTTCCCCGGGTGTCTTCAGATTCTCTTGGAAAAAGCGAACTTGTAGATTTTAAAATTGTTTGGCGTTTTCTAATGATTCATTGTGCATCCCGATGAACGCAAGGAGCAATGATTTGCCTGGACAAACAAAGATCTGTCCCAAAGAGGAGAAGATCTGTAAAGTCAGTGGCAGAACACAGCATGCTGGTCCTTTCCACCCTTGAAATTAACATTTTCTCTGCCGTTTTAGTAAAACCGTTTGCTGTCTTTTTCTATATTTATAATGACAATAATTCTGACATCTGCTCGAGACTATAATGGTAATCCAGCCAGAAAATTATTTTTTCTGTTTCAATGATATATTAACTCTTTGTAAATAGTATGTACTTTTATTGTAATCGTGAAACATCTTAACTACCCTCCCTGCCACTATATTTGAAAGCAAACAATGTTTTATGACAGACAAGCATTGATAAAGCAATGCATTTGATATAAAGAAGAAAGAAACACACAGTAAAGTTAAGAAAGAAAAGAAAGAAAGTATGAATTAAATCAAGAAAGAAGAAACAGAAATAAAATAAAATTTATTCTTAACGATGATGGGGACAATTGGCGAACGTTAACACTGTCCTGGAGATCACAAAACTTGCGATTGAGTTTGAAAGTGAGTTTCTACCCTCCGCTAAACATATACTTTTTCGTTATATTTTTCGTATGAGATCTAACATCTATTCGGAGTATTTTTGTTGTTATGAGTTCAAAAGTTGGTATTTTGAACATTACATCCGATTTTAGTTTTACGATAATTTTGAAAGATCCAATACATTCTACATTCATGTTATATTTTTATTTACTGAAAAAAGTGATCAAATAAACTCATTTCTTAGTAATAAAGAAACATAAATACTCAGTGTTTGATACTAGTGGATGCAACACAAGATAATAGTGGATGGATATCAATGTATCTCTGCGCCTCAGTGTTTGGTGTAAGTGGATGAAATTAAAACTTTGTTTCACTTCCATTCAGTGTGGGTTATTAAAAAGTGTTGTGTCACTTGACGCTGGTGTGGGATATAAATGAGTAGAGTTGAATTAAAAGGCGTTGTGTCACTTGCAACTCCAAGTACGAGCATTAAAATAGTCTAACTTCAAACAATGTTCACGGCCTATTTTGAAGAAGACCAAGAAGAAGAAGAAGAAGAAGCAGAATAGTAATAATAATAATAATAATAATAAGATGATGATGATGAAAAGTTAAGATCAGTGTATCAATATATCAAGCACGTTTGTGACATACCGAGATCCAATCGTGATCTTATCTCCATCAAAATCATTTACTAGTGAAAAGTTCCTTTCAGTCCTGCTCTAAAGTTACATTTGTAGCAATTAAGTCATTTGTGTTGCTCCTGGTGTGTTCAGACGGCTCCGTGGCCTAATGGTTACAGCAAACGCCTCGGATGCGGGAGGTCGTGGGTTCGATCTCTAACTGAGTCATACCAAAGACTTATAAAAATGGTACTAACAGCTGCCTCGCTTGGTGTTCAGCATAAAGAGGTTAGTCTTAGGACTGGTCGGCCTAGTGTCAAGATAAAGTGACTGGGTGGGGCATCATCATAAGCCCATCACAATTTTCAGTGATAGCAGATGCTATGTCACATGCTGTAAATGTTGCGCTGACTGCCACGAGCTTTTTCTTCTTGTACTGGAATTGTCATTTTGGTCTACTTAAAATCGAAATTTTGAGCCATATTGTGAATGAATGTGCATAAGGTTTGTTTCTTTGTTGGTCCAACTTATCTGCTTTTCCTGTTACAAGAGGCTGGATTCTTGGGTAAATTCAGTGAAATAAGGTCAATGGATCGCACTTGGAAATGTAGCCTACTCGAAATTCCAGTACAGCGTCTGTTTGTATTACCTTTTGCAGGACAAGTCTGTCGGATTTGAAGAACTAACTAGGAATGTACAATGTGAGGGAATTCAACATGCATAAATGTAAGTATATTTATGACCATTCTTGTTACATGCTAAAGAAAGCATGTTTATGCCCTGTCAATTGCATCTCGTTGTTGTTGGGACCCCAGATATGACGTATATTACACAGTGCGTCTTCTATCTATAGCCTAACATTGTATCAAAATAGTTACACGGGGGACAAACTGAATGTGACACTCCATTTACCCAGCGGAAATAATACGCTTTCGTCGTCTTGGATTGTTGGCTCTGATGCTCTTAGTTTCCTACCAGAATCTTCACTGCCTTAGATCATCATGTTGTGTGCAGCACACTTACTTGTGCGGCTGGAAATTATTGTAATCCTCATTTCTATCTCCATCCTGATCTAAATGTGGAACTGCAAAACTTGCGCCTATCAGCTTAAAGAAAACAAATCTATTAAAAGCAGATCGTGAAACGAATCCCCAATAATCCCAACAGAACATTCACAGTAAATTATTTATGTAATGTCTCTATTGAAGAATGTAGCTTTCGGGGCTTCCCGTCGAAAAACTGTAATCTTCACACAAAACTTTACTGCTCGCTTAAGTTAAGAAAGCTTGCAATAAAGCTCAATACTTTCGGAAAATGTGAATAGAACACGAAAGGCCGTGAGGAATATTAAACTGCAGAAAGGAATTTAGAAATACAGGCTAATGAAGAATTAATCTTCAAGACTTAGATGAAGCAACCAAATTAGAAGTTTGGCCTTTTTGCTGTACAACAGACAACGTAACAAGGGCAAATATTCAAATTGTTGTGTTCATTTAAAACATGGAGAATTAGCGTCTGTTCCGGATGAAGTAACTCGGCACTCAGTTTACACACATACACACACACACACACACACACACATATGAACAAACGGGCAGGCACTGTACTGCTAAACCTATCTTCAAAGCAAAATTTATTTGTCAAGAGATAGCTTATGTTTTATGACAACCAAAACGTAGGAAAGCTACTGGCAATGATGGTATTCAAAATGAATATTTACTTTACGGGTGGGAAGAAGCTCACAAATTTAATGACCATGGTTTCTAACGGATTAATCGACTTGTGTTACATTCCTTGCGACTGGAGATTAGGATTAATTGTGCCCATATTTGAAGGTGGAGGAAAATCTAATTCTGACCCTGACAATTATAGATTTATTTCCGTTTTGCCTGCATTATACAAAGTAATTGAAAAGTTCTTATCTGAAAGAGTGACTAAATGGTGCAATAACACTATCTTAACTTGTACCGAAAAACAGGGGTTCAAAAATGGGACTGAAAAACTATAACAGCATCCTTCAATTAACACAAAGCTATTTTTCCCACTTCGAACTAGGATCAAAAGTATCTGCTGTCTTAGACATTCAAAAGGCGTTTGACATTGGATCACGCATGATTCTTCCGAAAACTCAGAAAACTGGGCCATCAAAGGAAAGATTCTACACGTGAGAAAGGAATCGTCCTCAAATATATAAAGCAAAGTCGTGATGAATAAATCCAATAGAACGGTGCATTATATAGAGATGTGTTTTATATGCGTTATTATACATTGTTTTCATTAATAAACTTCTACACGAATTAAAGGAGTCCAAATTAGGTCTACTTGTTGGGTCGATTCCATCTGGAACTCCAGCGCAAGTCGATTATATAACTGTGCTTGCAAAAGATGTGGGGTATATGTAACATATACTCCCTAAAGTGGAACATCGCCTTCAACGTTAGCAAACTCTGTGTATTAGTTTTGAATCCGAATAGACAAACAATAAGAGAGCCGTTGAAGTGGAAAAAATCTTCTCATTTCTTGATGTGAGAAGAAATTAGTCATCAGTTAAGAAATGTCTTTGCCCATGGAGAGAGAGAGAGAGAGAGAGAGAGAGAGAGAGAGAGAGATGAGTTCCGGGCTCTCTTGAAAGAGGGTGCCACTCATAACGGTGTAAGTACGGCTACATCTTGGGGATTTTGGCAAGCGGAGGTACTCGGGATGCTGTAACGACACAAGCCTCTTTGAGATTCTGACGAATGAACTGACTGTCAAACAGATCTCCTGCTTTTTGTATCAGTTTCTTAAGAAGTAACCAAATATGGACATACGTATGGTTCTTGGGTTTCAACAGAATCTCAAAGTGAGGCTTCATAGTTTCTTACAGACTATCGTCTGGGTCTGTGTACGTCATTAGACAGACAATTCTACCACGTCAGCTCAATTATCCATTTAGAAGGGATCCTTGGCATTTATCAAGTTCGTCTATCTAACGTAGCAGGTGGGTTTTTTTTTGCTGACTTATGATACAATGGAAATGTATAGAAAGTTTTGCCTTTGCTCATAATGGCGCAATCTTTATTAAATTGTATATAATTATAATACCAAAATAAATGGATTTAATCTTAATATATTTTAATAGAAAGTTACTTTCAATATAATTTAATCAAAAATTATTTTTAATACAATTTAGAGAAAATTTCAATCTTATTACTTTTACTAAAAAATTCTGTCCTAATATATATGACACCGAACACGTAGAAATTCCATCATGAAATGTTTGACTAAAGTAGACTCACTGACGACGACTGACTGACGTATCTGTGTAATGAATGAGATTTCACTCGTTTAAAAGGTGTATTATTTCTTTCCATGAAATTTACAACAGCATCACGTACATAAAGGTGATACGTTTGTACCTCAAACAGAAAAAAACTTAATGTACGACAGTTGCCGTCCTCTCTCATTGTCATCGTCTTGATCGTCATTGCATAGTTTCATTGTACGGGAAAAACTCATTTGCTTCTGATTGTATTTAACAGTCAGATGAAATATTTTGATTTATCACTCTGCCATTTGCTGTCCTCTTGCTGAAAAGTAATTGTACTGGGTGTACGTGTGCTACCTGAATATACTATGCTAACTTGTTCAACCATATATTCAAGTTCTAGTTCAACCTTTCTTTTCTTAAAGGGTAGTTTGTTTTCTGAAATGTTGTTGGGCGTTATATCTCTATCATGGAGGATATCTTTTGCTCACCATTCCGTCATTTCTGTTTGCATTGTTTAAACCTATTTCCCATGCGGGAGGTCGCAGGTTCGAACCCTGGCAAAGCCATACCAAAGACTTATAAAAAAAGTTACTAACAGCTGCATCACTAGGCGCTTAGCATTAAGTGGTTTGAGTTAGGATTGGTCGGCCTGGTGTCAAGATTATTTGACTGGGTGGGACATAATGCTACATTTCTGCGGCATGATGCCCCCCCCCCCCCCCCCCGTGCTATTCATCACTATAAATTGCCACAGTGCAGACATCATAGTGAAATGACCGAAAAATTGTTCAAGCTACGTGAAAAATCAAAATCGCACACGCATTAAACCTTATATCATGTACTAAAATCCTTATACCCTTCCAAGCGAATGTTCACTTGTTTGTTATTGAATCTATTGTAAAGGGTCCAGTCCAGTGACCCATCAACATGTCCCCATTCCGTGTTGCTTTTCTTGAATTTGTAATAACACTGTCGCCAAGCATGACGACCTCGCTGTTTATATTTGTATCACGATATTTCTTGTTTTTATCCGATATACATGATATTGTCTCAAACAATTTCCCTGTTAAACGATAACTGTATGAAGGTGTCGCATGTTTCGTTCAAAGTGTTATCGTCCGACTCGTTCTCAGAAACTTTAGATATATCAAAATCAATAGGTAAAAGCGCCTGTCTACCATAAGCAAATAAAAACGACTTTTTCTTTTTAGAGACATGGTCGTCCGTTCTATCGGCAATCTAAATACGTGGCAATAGTTCGTCTCATTTATTGGATTAGTCATTTACATACGACGAGATCATGTAACACAATATTTTTTGTATCTTTCCATTTAACCTCTGGGCTAGGGATGGTAAGTAGATGCAATTTGGTGATCAAGTCCCATTTTGATTCAAAATAAATCATTTAGTTTGTTTCATAATCCACTTCCCTCGTCCATAATGAACATATCTGGGTGCAAATGAATTTTATTCACACTGTAATTGCAAATATATCTGGAATTCCCTCAGTTTCTACATATTTTGTCAAATAGTTCGTGAAAACCAGGCTGTATTTGTTAATTGAAAATATATTGTAAGATAGGAAAATGAATGCGACCAAAGGGACTTGAACTTTATTTTATTGATTAAACCTTCATCGTAATGCAATATTTTCTACCTAGTTTGATTCAAATATGCCCCTTTTATTGATCTAGTTCACCAATATGATTTGATGATAGCTAGATATGTTTAAAACTCGAGTGTTCTAATGAGAGCATATTTTGAAGAAACAAATCAGGTGTGATTGAGAGCTTCCGAAATCAGAAGATCACACGACTTCCTTCTTCCAAGATATTCCACTGAAACGCTCTTTTCCTGTAGGACGTTTAAGACCATTTAAAAACAATTCTAGAAGAATAAAACTTGAACGACCAAAACTGGCTTCGATCAGCCTCAAATGACGATGGCGACCAGCGAAAATGTTTAATTTGATGATGAGTTAAAACGAATAATGGTCATACACGTTAATTCTATTTTAAAATATTTTCAATAATTCTGAAATAGAAAATCTAGTAATTATTTTCCTACATTTCTGCATGTTAGGCACGTGCAATGCAAGCAATTCGCATACTACTGACTCACCATGCGTACCACAGAACAGCATGTATATCGACACTGGGCATCACTGTAATAAATCTGTAACATCAAAATATTAAACGCACACACACACAATAACAAACAGTGGTTTACAATAATTAAACATATCAAAATTGTAATTACCCCTATACGTTGCTTCTAATGGCCAACAAAGTACATTCCAATTAGATACAATGCCCTCGATGAAAATGGAATTGGTTGGAGAGGTTTCTTGACTTTTGAAGCTGTGAAATTCTATGTGACTCACTGTTATGCGTTGGGGTGAAATGCTCCCAATATTTATTTGAATTACTGTGGAATTCCCACCCTGGCTCGTTATTGTAGGAAGTGAAATTAGTGATAGAGAAAGGTAAAGCTCCGAGCCCCCAGTCAGCAATACCGACAATTAAATTATTAAAAACACAAAGGTGAAATCCAAAAGAATAACAATTTAATACAAATTAAACGATATTAATTTCTCAACCAATCTACTTCCTCTCGACCATGTGACAACCTATTTCATCACGTGATTATAGTGTGAGATGGCTTTCCCCTGTACTTGGTTACTACTCATCTGTGTTTACTCCGCCAATTTCTTTCCTCCTTCCGGCGTTCTCCGATTCTTCCTATCCTCTTCCCCTTTTGTCTCCTTTTCTCCTCCTCCTTCTTTCTCTCTTTCTCCTTCAACTCGGCTTGTTCTGCGCCTACTTCTATTCTGTCCCTCTGAGACTCGGGACTTGGCTATCCGGTAGTCTGTCCCCAAAAGCTTCCTTTACGAAGCTTTCTTTCATCTGTTGCTAAACCAGGTTTCGATTTCCATTCTTTTTTCCTCCTCTTCTTGTTTTTGTCTTCTTTGTTCTTTTCTTTTGTTTTTCGTCATTTCTCTGAGCGCTTTCGTACTTCCGGGCTTGTTGTTCGTTAATCTTCTTCAGTAGTTTTTGTTTTATGTTATTCTTCCTGTGGATCCAAATTTCTTTATTTTGTAACTGCATTTTCTATTTGAAGCGATTTTATCTTTTCCCTTTCTTCTTCCTCTCTTAATCTCCTATAAAATGGATGTTCCTGTGTATTTTGTTGCCTAAGTTTCTTAATTGTATTTTCTATCTGTAGTGCCTCTATCTTGTTCTTTTCTTCTTCCTCTCTTAATCTCCTCCAATATGGATGTTCATGTGGATCTAAGTTTCCTTGTTGCGGTGACATGGGGCTTTTTGTTATTTCTGATATTTGAGGTACTTGAGTTTTCTGGATTTCTTGTAAATGGAAAGTTGTGATTTCTTCTTGTAATGAATCTTCTCTTAAACTCTTTATATAAGAGTGTTCATCTTGCAGTTGTTTTGCAGTTTCTGTACATTGCTGTACAGTCATGGTTTGTTGTTGCTGTTGTGATCCTACTGGTCTATTGTCTTTTCCTTGTAGGCTTTGCAAGGTTTGTTGTTGTTGTTGTTGGTTCTTAATTTCTAATTGCTGTTGAGTCCTTTGTTGTTGTTGTTCTCTGGTTTCAATAACTTGTTGGCTTGGGGTGTCTTTTTGTTGTTGACTTATTTCTTCTAGTTGTTTCTGTTGTTGTTGCTTCTTTGGATCTGTTGTCTTCTGTGCGTAGTTATTTCCTGCTTGTTTCTGTATTTGTTGTTGTTGTTGCTTTTGTTTATATTGTTGTCTGTTTTCTACTTGAATCTGGGCTCGGATCTGTTGGTGTTGCTGTTGTTGAATTTTCTGCCCTTGTTTTGCGTTTGTAGTTTCTTTCTGTAGTGACCTTTTTCTTTCCTGTTGCTCTATATTTTCTTGCTGTTGTTGAGGATGTATTTGATCTATCCTTTGTTTTTTAGTTGCTTGTATAGGTTCTATTTGTTCTTGTTGGTTGTTTTCTACCTGTACTTGTAGCTGTTGCTGTTGTTGCTGTAGCTGCTTATAATGTTCTTGTCCGTTCCCATCTTGTGATATTTGTTGTTGTTGGGGCTGCATCTTTTCTGTTGCTATTTGTCTGCTGGAGGTGTTTGTTGTTGTTGTTGTTGTTGGTACTCTTTCTTCTTGGTTTTGGGGACATTTAAATGATGTGTAACCTATTTGTCCACATCTGTTGCATGTACGGTCATATATGCATCCTTTGTACCAAGACCTGGCTAGGAAACCGAACATGTAGAAAGCTCTCTTGATCTTCTTCATATCACTTTTATCGATTTCTAGTATTCGTGTTCCGTCTGGTATTGTTGTTGTCTCTATAGTTCTATTCCGTGCTGAGATTACTGGAATATGAAATGTTTCCTCAAACCTTTTTACTATTTCATCTAGTGGAATTTCAAGTGGGATGTCTGTCACATGTAGTTCTCCTGATCCTTTTTTTATTTCTCTTAGCAGGGGTGCTGGTTCTTTTACTGTCACTTTTTCTTTCCCAATAATGATCTCTCATATGGCAAAATCGGATTTTCCCTTTCGGTCTTACGATCTAACCTTTGTATCCGTTAGGGTTTATGGAATACACTCTGTTTATACATTCTGGATGTGCTATCTTCATTGCTATCATTACCGAAGTGATACTAGGTATTATGTTCCTTTGTATGTGCCTCATATCTATCTCTTGTGTACCTTCTCTATATGTGCATTGCAGGTAGCTTTCTTCATGCGTATCTATCCTTTTCAGTTTAAAGAATTTCTCTAGTTGCTTCACTTCTCTTCTGGTCGCCATATTGCCTCGTCTTTCACGTGCTCTGGTTTCGTTTGCTTGACTTTGACTTTCCATGGTATTTTTTTTTATATTTGTATATTTGACATTTGATATGTTGAATCTTACCCTTCTTGTGATTTGGAGTCCGTAGTGGACAGTAAAGATAGTCCTGTTAGGGGGTCCAGTACTTCTAAACTGTTTGCTTTGTCCTTGCCATTTTCAGACGATAAAACAACAGACTGTACTTCTCAAGAAAGAGTATAAGCTTTCAATTCTGGTAGTAGAATGTACTAAGAGTTTTCCCGCCAAATCACGAGTGGCTCCCTCGGAGTGAGTATATTCTGCTTGACCAGTACGATAGCTTACAAATCACTAATTCGTTATCAGTCCAAATGACTGTTAAATTCTGGTTCGAATTGATGGTCCCACCCTTCCTCAGTTATGATTGGATGTCAATTATACCCTTGTCGGTCGAGCTTAACAGACGAGCATCAGGACATCTGTCAAAGCGGAGATATTTACAATAGCATCGAGGGTCCTTTGTTCTTAGAACAAAGCTTTCAACATCTACATGAGAGTTTTTAACATCTAACGGACGGTTCTTGTACAAACAAAATCGCCACAACAGTGCAGGGTCGACATACTCATTGCGCTAACCCATTCCTTTGTTCCTGACTTACGTAATCGCAGGCAGGCAAACGTGACAGAAGCGATGCATTTCTCTGACTTTCAAAAATGCAACTCACATATTCCTTGACGTCACTAAATAAACCTTTTCAATAATACCGTTGTATGATCTTTTTGTCACTTGTAAATCACGAGACCGCATTAACCTGAATTTGTGTGCAAAAACAGTCTTACTGCATACTTAGGTTTTGCGGGGACAGGGATCTCAGTTTAACGTCTTATCCGGAAGACTGAAAAAGTATGGAGTAGGCCTTCGTAGTAAACAAATAATCACAGAGTGACCACTAATGTAAGGGCGAGTCAAAATGACAATATTTATGTTTGAAAAAGATATTCAACTGTTCACATTATATTTGTTTAAAACAGTGTGATGCTTGACAGGATCGAACCAGTGACAGTTTAACATGACAATCCCGAAACCTATCCAATGCACCACAGGGACGTGTGGTTTAGCGTATTGAAAAGTAACGATTATATATCTTCTGTTCTTTTACAATTGTACTATTGGAAATATTACGAATGTCTAATAAATTTCAGACTGGTTTATATTTCATTTGATAAAATATTATTTATGAAATATTCCCGACATCAGAACGTGCATCTTTAACATAACATGCATGCAAAGTTTCGCGTAAAATGCACCAATATTTGTTTTTAAATTTGAAATAAATTCGGAATCGTAATATTACTTTCAAATAAAATACAATTGTGAAAATTAACAACAGACTGGTTAACCCCAGTGGTAGAGTGCCGACTTGTGTTGCAGAGGTTCAAGTTATTTCCCCATGTTGACCATTGGTTTCCTTCACATGATAATGATGTTCACGTGTTATTGAATGTTTATCGGGAAGAAAAGTGACGTCATAAGAAAGAAAGCGTGCGTTATACACAGATTGGAGCACGCCAAAGCACGCGGGAGATAACTTGGAATCTATAAACGCTATTGCAGTACTCTTACTACATCGGTAACAGGTACTATTAAAGCTTCAGTGTCAGCTTTTTGTTCCTGTCCACACTTGTTTAAAAGGTGCAGTATTGGGATTTTTATCATGAAATGAAGATCTTAGTTATCATTTTAGACAGTTGTAACAAGAAATGTTCAAAATGTAGCCTTGATGAAATTCTTGTGAAAACTATTAACATATATTTAGCACCTCCCTTTTACTGATGTTTGAAAGTAATACCAATGATAATATTAAAACTGTCGATTTGCCTATGTTCAAACCATTATATATCTTCAATAGGTCAATATTTTAAACTCAACTCTTTAGATCTAAAAAAAATAATCCGTGTTGATATATAGATTGGAGTTTTACGGTCAATAAAATTTCGATCAAAAATCTGCGACAAAACTTTCGATTCTGCCGGAAATCGAATTCATAACGTTCCAATTTAACTTCTATCACCTAAACCATCGCACCACAGCAACCGATTCAAACATGTAAACAATTATTTTAAAGCGTTAAGTAAACAGAGCCGATGTCTATGACTTGATAATGTGCTTATGTATCTGGGCCTCTTATCCAATGACTGCACTTTCGGACAGATTAACGGAAAAAAATGTAATGTAAGCCTCCAACGTCGTAAGTATTCCATAGTAAGAAAACCCCGGGTGTTTGATCCCTTGCACCTTTTTCTCTTGTGCAAATTGGTTTGTTTTACATATATTCCTCCCTGTATGTCATAAGAGATCATTTTAAAATTTAACATAATAGCAATGCTATGAGAATGTATTACTATAAAGAACAGCATGAATATTTAGATGCTTTACCGTAAAACTCCTTTGTCAGCGTCATAATAAACACGAGGTTTCTTTTCACAAATAAAATAACTGAAATATACTACCGAGAGGGGTTTGCTGTAAATATTCGATGTGTTAACGTTCGATTATAAATATTTCTTGAGTACTGTGTAAAACAAAATTTCAAATAGTGTTCAGCAATAATGCTAACAATGGTTTAAATGGAGTACGTATAGCGTACACGAGATGTGATATTTTAGTTGGACAGGTGCATGCTATTGTATTATTGCATTCACAGAACAAATATTTGTTCCACTAACATGTTTAGTATTTTTGCTACGATGGTTATTGAATGGTGTACGTGTTTGAAGGGAGTGAAGGTGAAAATGTTCAATTTTACTATACTAGTTACAATAGACACTATTTGGCTAGGGTGGGGGTAATATTTAATTGAGGGATCTGTTTGTTAAAGCCTAAATGTATTTGTAGGGGCAATCAGAAAAGTCGGATGAGTTTTAGTTTTAACAATATTCAGTTAGGTATTATGCACAAGCGAGATGAATACAACACAACTAATTAATCATGTCAATGTATGAATCGGAATGGAAAACGACCCTCATTCCAATGAGTATTACATGTATAATCGTGATGACCCAAAACCTGGAAGCCATGATCTGTTTCATATAAATATTGTTCTTGTGCCAAGCAGTTGTTTGTCCATAATTCTATACTCACAATACACGTTCTTTAAGTTCTCTCGGATATCGTTGGTTTTCTGAGAAATTACTGACATTATAAAATTTTACTTAATATCAATATTGGTCCCAAGTTTATCTTTATGAAAGGGAAACCTGCTTCTTTAATAAAACATAGAATTTAAATCTTAAACTTGCACTAACCACTTACTGAAACAAAGATGCCATCCTTGCTCGGTAGAGTGGATGCTTTCCAGTACTATTCACGTTTCTTTTGCAGTAATTACTCGCAGTCTTTGTGTATTATGACAGAAGAAAGCATCATTTTTTGTAGCAGAAAACCATCTACCTTGCTTATCGACTTTCCTATATATTTTCAATATTCCTTTCTAAGAAAATATTTCGTCATTTCATTAAGTTCTGATTGTTCGATATTTTGTACGCTTTACTTCGCCATGTGCACGAAGAACGACTAATGATCCGCTCTGTTGCTGCGTCTACTTTTTATACTTTTTATAGTGTTTGATGTCGCCAACCGCTAGATTCCCGCCAAATGTCACTAAGATAGAAGATTTAACTCATTTTGTACCCCATCTAGCTTTAACTGCTCACAGCGGCGTACGTAGATAAGAATGATATTACAAAGTACCACGTGACCCTTTGACAAAGTTCAAGTTATCGACCAAAATCACCGCGTCAAACTACATTTTTCATAATTCTTCAAAATGTCCAATATTCTATGGACAAAAGTAAACCTCATTAAAAACGAAATTAATTAAGCAAGCAAGCAGCAGAGAGGGTGGACAACCTCTAAATGGTTCACCCGTATTTTCGCAAAATAAGCCTTCGACGGAAAATATGCGATTCTGTCGGTGCCAATTTGGAGGCGCGCCCTCTCTGCTGCTATTAATTAAATCATCGCGTTATCAATAATGGCAAATATCGGAGAAGCACATTCCGCTAGACTAGCCCGAGAGCGACTAGAAGCAATCAAAATTTTTTTCCTGTTCGTGATTCTGTAAGACGAAACCTTCAAGAACGTCAGCAAGCACAAGTTGAATTTGCTACGGGTACATAACAGTTATTTAAACCAACAGCTACTGAAAAAGTTGCAGCGACTACTGAAAGAGCTATATGGGGAGATATTAAGGATGAGGAGGAGAGGAAAAAGCTGGGTATTATTCCAATATTAAAACAAACCATTGAGCAGACCGAAAAAATAGCAGCCAGAACTAAAAAAACAAATAAGATTTTATGAGATCTTCCAGCTGATATAGCTGCAGTTCAACCTCCACCCGTCGGCGAAGAAATACTTGAGGGTATTGGTAAAATTCTCACTGAATTTGCCGACGTGAAAAAAGAGCTTACATCTAAAACAATAAAAGAAAATATTGGACTGATTGCAAAATTTAGGGAGGGTTTTGTCGAGGATATTAAAAATACTAAAAGAGAAAAATTGCCTGAAAAAAAATAATATTAATTAGTGTATTTAATACATCTAGTATCTTAAAACCCGGTTTTGAAAGAGTAAATGATGATAATCTTATTAAATGGATATATCGCATATATAAGAACAAAAAACAGGCCAGAGATGATGATTTAGAATACAGAGGTCTTTTTGAAGAAATACAGAGACTTTATAAAGAGAGTGTGAAACAACTAGAACAACAACAACTCTCCCAGCAGGAACCTTCATATCAACTTCCTCTACCTCTGCAACAGATAGAACAACAACAGTCTTCTTCACCGCAGCAAAAGTTGATGTCCGAACTTTAAAGGTCTGAGGAGCTACTTAAAAAAGCAAACGAAGAAAGATCACCCTTAAGACTATTTAAGAAAAGCAGGCAGACATCAGAAGAAGGAGCAACTGGAAGTGGTTTGGGAAGTGGTCTTCTTGCCTGTCCTGATAGGGGGAAAACGAGCTGGGAATAACTCACCAGAAATAATTAATGAAGCTGATATCTGTCGGCGATTATTTCAAGGCGGTATCAGGGACATTAATGTTTATCGGTGGCTCATTGATGAAATCGTTGATGACTATCACATTGACTAGTTGTTAGATAAATGAATAATGAAATAAAAATGATCGTACACAATACTCATCGTAGACCAATCATGGTTAGGGTGGTAAATTCGCGATTACCAGTATACAGGATGACTTACGGAAATGGATTCGGTGATGTTGTTCGGGGTTTATTCGCGAGGATGGCCCCTTAAGCAATGCCAATTGCAAAACAATTATCGATGAAAGCAATGGATATTATTCGTGATAAAGCTTCTGGTGCTATTGGTAACGTTGCCAGTAAAGCGTTCTTGGAAATCAAGGACAGACTAGCACGATTAATACGTAGACCACCACCACCAGTGAAATTACCAAGCACCGAAGTGATGCCTGCAAATGTCAGTAAAGTACTCAATCAAGGCGCAAATCAAAAACTAGCAGCGTTGATAAATCAAGGGGCTGAACAAATAAATACAAGTCTGGTGTCGGGAAGTGGTCTTCATTTTAGACGATAACAAATTATAATAAAATGTTTAAACGTGAATCCGACAACGCGTTTGACATGGACGAACCGGTTCTTAAAAATGGATCAGTGCGTGATTTTCAGTATTATTCTTATGACGCACGAGATTCAAATCAACGAGGACGAATTGAATTGCAAGTTCAAGATACAAGTAGATATTTCTTACCGCTGAAGCATTTATTAAAGTAGCAAGCGAAATTATAAAAACAGATGATACAGAATACGTGGATGGTGTTAAAGTCGGTTTTGTCAATAACAGAATTATGGCCTTGTTTGAAAGCGCTGCGTATCTCACTGACGGGAAAAAAAACTGAGTCAATTGAGAACAATGTTGATGTGGCTACAACAATAATAGGTTTGTCAAGATATTCCGATGATTATACAAGATCAGCTGGTCCATCAATGATGTTTGCTAAGGACACTTCTGATTTTCCTAACAATGATCAGTACAATATTAGACGACCAAGAAATAATGCCAACAACGCTGACGCTGATGTGTGGCCGGTGGTTCATGGTGCTAATACAGAATTTAATTTAGGATTTACAACGCGTAAATTAATGTTAAGTGTTGATCGTAGAAAATTGTCTTGTGCAATTCCGCTGTCGCATGTATTTGGATTTTGTAGAGATGTCCGAAACGCATTTTTTTGGAGCAAAACATACGGTTAAGCTTTTCAGAAAATCTGATGACAATGATGCTTTATGGCGACCCATAGGTGACGCTGGTAAAGTAGAAATAAAAAACTATCACTGTGGATGCCGGTAATGACTCTGGCAATTGCTGAAGAACAGCGATTACTTTCTTTTATGGATCAAGGTGGTAAATCGTTGTTATCATGGCTTACAGTAACAACAGATAGTATTCAAAGTAAAAATAATGGTTTATTTACATGGCATATAGCATCAAAACAGGGAGTTTCTTCACCGCGACATATTTTCATTGCTTTTCAAGATGTTGCACGAAGAAACTCACAAACAAGGAGTCATATGATATTTGACAAACTCGGCGTTTCTGAAGTTTCCTTAAAAATAAACGGACATCAAGAACCATCTGAGAACATACTGTCAGATTTTGATAATAATCATGTTGCACGTGCATATCATCGTTTGACAAAATATCTAGCGCGTGATATAAATATCGATACTGGCTTGCAAATATCCAATCTATTACTTTTCACTACAGCATCTTGATTTAACTAGGCAATCTGTCGTTGATGTACACTTTCAAGCTCATGTGACAAGAGGGGCAGTAGCTAATTACAGAGCAATTGCTGTTATACTCAGCGATAAAGCAATGCTACTTGAGGGTGTTGGTGGGCGGATGAGAGTTATCGATGCATCAGTGGAAAACATGTAGACAATTAGATCAATCGCGATAATTATAAAAATGCCATACAGTCACGTTAATGTTACTTTGACTCCTGGTCAGGTGAAAAAATTACAATCGAAAAACGCAAGCGCGTGTGGGACAACGATAACACTAACGCGGGATCAAATTGCTAGCGGTGGCCCAAACAAGTTATCGTTGACTAAAACTCAACTAAATTACCTCAACAAAGCAAAGAAAGCGAAAACTGGAGTTCAGCTTAATTTCGCCCCCAAAGCCATCAGCGACATGATTAAAACGGGTGTATATTTCCACTTCTCACAGCGTTACCAGCGATAATAGCTGCTGATGCCCCAGCTGTCGCAAAAGCAGCCGCGTTAGGTGCTGTTGGAACAGCAGCTGCAATGGCATTAAAGAAAGCAACTGGACAGGGATACAAAAAAGAAAGGGAGCGGGTCTAAGACTTGAACTCCGCCCTCATGGTACGGATACGGCCTAAGACTTCCAGGAACTCCGCCCTCATGGTATCCCAAATGCCGCTGACGCCGATGTCAAATTTTGATTTGCTCGATGCCGCTAAACAATTAAATATAAAAAATGTAAGAGGTTTTTTTTATGAGAGATCATTTACCGAGACAACCGAATAATCCAGAAACTGGAATTATTAATCTCGATAACAGCGATGGTCCAGGAACTCACTGGGTTGCTTACGCGATATATCCACGTGGAATTGTTTATTTCGATTCGTATAGGTTAGCACCGCCAGTTGAATTTCTAAAATACGCTCGAAGCACTTCCACTCCCATTCCAGTCTGGTGTTCAACGCTACCAACACAAACATTAACCGATCCACCAATATGTGGCCGTGAAGTAATTAATGTGCTTGCAGCGTTATCAAAAATCAACCAAACCGCCTCACAAAGTCGTGCACGAGTATACCGCGGACCGATTTAACATTTCAAACAATCCCTAAAGAATAATGGTTGATATTTACGGAAGATCTCTCATCGAAATAAAGACAAAAAAAAACGCGGCGATGAAGCTTTATCAAAATATGCGACCAAAGATGAAATCGACAATCTTTTAACGTAATCCGGGATAGACCCAGATGAGGTTGTTATTTTTCAGGACCGACATGGCAAGCTAAAAACCAGCAATATCAAATCGAATGACATAGTTCTACGAGTACTCGGTGCGGTCACGAATAACATCCCTGTATTTACTGACAGCGGACAAATCAGGGATTCAAGTATATCGTTTGCAACCATTAGAGATGAAATCATACAGAGAGTTGCTAATCGCTTAAAAAATATCGGCGACACAATGACAGGTTAACTCAACATGAACGGAAACAATTTAGTGGTTTTAAGAGATCCAACATCCGACGAAGATGCCGCAACGAAAAAATATGTTGACGTTAACCACAGCACCGTTGACGGTAAATTATCCACGTTGCGGGCCGAGTATGACGTTCACGTAAGCGCGTTTGCAAATCTCCGTAGAAACTTTGAAAAAAATTAATGAAACCGCAGAGGAATTCTTTGGTACTCCGCCCACCGCTGATATGAAACTTTCTGATATTGAAACTAACATCGACACAATCAAGAAAACAATCGAAGATGTCGTAAGTGGAATTCCTGAGATCATTAACAAAATTAATCTGATTAAAATCCCACCTGGAGTTACTCCCGGGCATATTACCAACATAGTATACACGGTATCATCTGGATTCGCAACATGGTCAAAACAAAATAATACTATAAAATATACCGCAACAATCGCTGGACTGTATAGACTGTCTGTGTTCAGTGCTTCAAAATTTGAGATTTTCACAACATATCTCTGGCGACATTCCACTTACAAGGTTTCCGGGGTTGTGACTATCATATTAAATAGCGGAACCGAAGAAACGTTAATACTGGAAGCAGCTGATAAGAAATTAACCGCAGCATCTTACTGGTGGTGTTTGGAATTCGTAGCTGAAACACTTCAATTGGTTACTGCGTAAAATAATAAATGGCGTTGACAAAGTCAATGACAGCATCAACAACAACATTAGATGCGCAACAATATAGATACGATCAATGCGCGAATGGCAGTCTGAGTGAAAAAAAAATATCATCAACGAGTATACGCTGAAAATAAAAAGATATAAGCGGCGTGTAATTGTGCCGGACGCGTTAGTACACTCGGTATCCCCGTTAGTTGTATCCACTGAAGTAATATTATCAGCGCTAACGCCAGTAACAATTGCAATCGCAGTAACAATATGCTTTTTATCATCAGCCTCCGCGGCAGGTGTTTTTAATATAATCGCGAAAAAAATATCCACATGCACGAGCACAAACTTGCACGACGCTGTCACGCGGCTAAACACAGCAACAGCAGCATACTCAAAAGTATCGTCACTGTTATCATCAAGCCTCGACTATACAACTATATCATATTCCGAATTCATGAACATGGCAAAGATATACGAAGACTACAAACAAGTCCGCCATTTGAAAACAACGAAAATGAACAATGACATAATTACTTCAGCAGATACCCGCAAACACAAGCCCCGTGAAAACCTCAATAATAACAGTAAGCTCGACTAAACCTGAATTCAGTATTAATTCTCCAACTGCGATTCCGGTAAGCGAGATCGTGCTGGCACAGTTGAGAGTATATCACCGTTGGCTCAATATCAGATCAAAATCATTTGGTGGATTACTAGCAAATAATTCGTTTGTGTTTGCAAATTAAAATAAACAAGATGGCACACCCAACCGTAATGTTCCTGTTGAAAAACCAACCGGGTCTTTTCAAATTGATGAAATCAATGAGGAATTACTACGTCGAATAAAAAAATATCTCCGGGAAAGAATCCAAATTAGCAATAACCGTTCATGAACCAACGCTGTCTTCTGCAATCGAAATAAACTATCCTGACTACGCCGTGGATATATATCAATCATCGATCAGAACAGTGCTAGGAGGGCCTGAAATCTCACCGCCGCCGCCACCAGTACCGCCAGAACCTAAAAAGTCTGATTATGTCACGGACAATAAATCATGCCTTGATGTTGAACCCCGTTACAAACAACATCTGCCTGATATAGCATGTGCAACGTTGGGTGCTGAATTTAGTTTTGGGAGTTTTAATGTCATCAACTATACAAATTGGAAATTCATTCGTGAACGAGGAGTGTATCCAGGAGTAATCGAGTTTAATAGATATTTTGAAATTATTGACCTAATAAAAATTACTGCATCTTTCGATGAAATTAAACAAAAACAAAACACAACTACAGCAACTACGGCAAAGTTTCCAAGAACACCATTTTGATTTAACGCTACGTAGTGAAATCATCAAACACGTAGAAATATTAAATCAACTTGTATCCGACATGGAATATCTTAAGCAGCGAATAGTCCAGGCAACTATTGATCTCCCTGATGATTTAACTGGCCACAGAAACCAGTTTTTAACCGCATACTCGTTAACAGAACTTACGCTGCCAAATTATAAATTTCCCGGATATAACGCAGACGAATTAAGAAAATCCACCACCAAAATCACCCCGATATACTTACGCAGTACAAAAAAACACTGCCACCGGCAACTAGTCTCCGGCACAACAATGACCCAGAAGGGCAAGGACGACATGTATCTCCGGAAATCGTAAATATAACCTCAGTGGTCGCGGTCAATCTTGTGTGTGATATAATCGATGGCAGCTACAGCACGGACACGACAGTATCAAATCTAGCCCAGCAAGGATTTGTTCTTTATTCATTCACCCCGAAAGAACCACCTGGATTTCTGATTGTGCAAGAGCCGATCAATCCAGTCTATCTACTATGTCATAATCCACTGTTATCAAGAATAAATTTCAAACTAACTGACCAGTCCGACCACTTGTTGGATTTAAGGAATGAGATAGTTAATATTAATTTACTTGTGAAATCCTAAGGATCTCATTCAAGAAAACAGTAAAAAATAATCCCCCTGACAGTCAACGTGGATAGTTTTTTTTACTGTCGCTCAGAATTATAAGAAATTTATTTTTTACTGAAAATCTGTCGACGCTCTCAATTTGGAAAGTAATTAGGTAGTCAAAATCGTGTAAATCGACCGATTTGCTAATTCTGATAGGGTATTTACTAGTAAACATTATGGAAATTGACCGATTTGCTAATTCTGATAGGGTATTTACTAGTAAAAATCATGGAAATCCAGCAATTGTCAGTGAAAAACAAAAAAATAATATTGTAATCAGTTTATTTTTACTTTCAATTTCATTTCCACGTAATTACTTGATTTCCTTGATAAAATAAACTTTCATTTTCGATCGCTTCAGGATTTGACATAATGTTTCTTAGTCGCCTTACGCGAGGATTAACTATCTTTTATAAATCATATTCAAGAGATAATTCCGACCTAATTTTTTCAATTGCACGAGACAACGAAACAAAATCCTTTATTTGTTTTTCTTCTACTGTGGCTAGTGATTGATACATAGCCGTCTGAATTTTCTTTATAGATCTATACTGAGCCGGCAGAATATATCTTCCTTATTGTTTATCCTCCTGCAGTGTTTCAAACTCAATAATAATTTTTTTCAGGATTTAATTCATCAGATATATTAATTCCATTTTCTTCTAACTTTTTAATAGCAACAATTACATCACTGATATTTTCGTAATTCATTATACTGAATATTATATATTTACAAGAAAAGTATTTTAGACCAAAAATAAACAGTAGCTATGATGAGCGGTTATCATTCATGGTTTCCTGCACTGGCCTGGGAGTCCTTTGTTTGAGACTTTTGTCTTTGTTTGAGACTTTTGTCTTTTTTGAGATCTCTTTTTTTTATCTTCTCGGGTCCCATGACCATTTATTTTAGCCAAATATTCTTTCTGTGGGGTACCCATGTGACTTAGAGCATATGCATCCACGCTACTGTTTTTTTGGGGGGCGCACTTTTCATGTACCCCCACGATCAATTCCCGGGTGAGTAAAACGTTCTGATCACGGTATTTGACGTGGTGAGAGGGGGGTACATGGGGCTGCTTCTGTTGGAGCCCCGCTTATATAAGAAAAATCCTATAAATCGGTACCGTCGACAATATGCCCGTTACGAGATTCGAACCGCCGACCCCTCGACAGAGTCAAGGAACGAAAGTCAGCTGCGCTATCCACTGCGCCATGGCTCTAATCTACTGATATGGAATTTAAAATTATTATATAGTTAACCGTTTACAGACAGTTACCAATTTGCAGCTGAATTTTAATTCTGAATTCTAATTCTGAATTTTAATTCTGAATACACAAGTTTGTTAAGTCAGATTTGATAAACCTGAGAAAACAAGTATATTGTCTATGAATCTTTATCATAAACGCCTACCTGTACTGACAATCCTTGATAAAATCTACGGGAAGTAATTGGAGATGTTTTACTTCCATGTTGTAATCGTACAGGTAACACGGAGAATTGTTTACCTGTAGTGTGTATATAATAGACGGTTCGCCACACCAAAGAAATAATAGAACCTGAATTTAGTTCTACTTTTTCTGGATAATATATCACCTGTAAAGGTAATGACGTGGGTTGGGCAGGGCGGGAATTCCATAATTGACTTTTACACAATCGCTGCAGAGTTATCTCCGTTATCTGTATCTACATAGGAAAACGAAATCCAGCTTCCAAACCGATATGAAAAAGTTGATTTGATTATTTCATCTGCAACACGTTGGACTGAACATTGGTGAAAACCAAAATGTCTGCCAGCCATTCTCATTGACTGAAAAATTCTCTCTTCGCCGGTCGCTATATTTAAAGATTGAACCAGCCCTAGGCTTTTTGCTCCCCCTCCCAGCATTCCCACTTGCAACATTCTCGCATTGTGTGATAGCTTGTAGTTTTTATGAATTATTGTTTATTTTTTCCGTCAATATGATCGATCACAAGGCCGTCTTTGATCTCTCCAAAGAAACATTCGAATACAAACATGTGATTGTAATATATTCTTTTATTCCCAACGTTGAACATAAGATAACCAGAATTATTAGCTATACCAACTGGTTTCTTCAGCCTACAGTGCCTAACTACGCCATTACGAGACGCTTCGTTTTTTAAATTATAATTTGTCTGAAAACTTAGATAATCCTCTTCACACGCTATAACTATGCCCCTGACAGAGTCAGGATCATTATTTTTTTATCATAATATCTTTAAGTTCCCTGTATCGCTTACCAGAGCTACTCACTCACAACTGTGTCTTTCCCCGGACTCCGAAACCACATCGTAAGCAGGGTATTGGTCCTAAGCTTCCATTACGAACACACTGTGAATGTTGCCCGTAGAATTCGTTTACAAAGGATTTGCCACATGGAGTCACAGATCCTACCTTAAGCCACTTGCACAGTTTTCTTGTTTGAGACATTGTATATATAATATTTTTTATTTAAATGTTTGTCTTAATTATATATGGATGAGTTTGAGAGATTATCCAAAATCAAGCCCTGGAAAGCTTCTAGATTCGATCTTGACAGACTAACCCCTGACTCGTGAAGGCGAGCCCTGACTGATCTGATTGATATTATCAGAGATGCCAAAAAAGAATTTCGTGATGATGGAGCATCTCACGTGTGGTCTACATTCAAAATTATACACGACGACGAGGTTATTGATGCTACAATGAGCGATGCACGAGCGAAAGCGATTATCGATTACCCCAATTAGAAATATCTTCTCAGAATAAAGTTTAGTTCCGATACGTGGAATATCCGAGACAAACGTGATCCTGTCCTTGCTAATGGAAAAACAGCTGTATTAAGTAAAGATTCCAACCCAGGAATGTTAACTGGGATTGACAAACCATATTCCGCTCGATCGTATCCTGTGACTGCGCTTGTTTATGGAATTTATCAACTAAATGATAGACCTAACATTAATGATCTTGCTCCGATGAGATTCTCATTGAATTGTGTAGCCTTGCGAGCAATGGAATATTTTACGAATGCTAAGCGTGGAAACGGTTTAACTGATCTGCGACGTGAAAAAATAGCGAAGTGGGCTGAATCGGTTAAGGATACAGGAACGTCAACAAACGATGTCGATGAGTTATCGAGTAAATTAAAATTTCCAATGGTAATATAAACGTTAACGGGAGAGGTCTTATATGAATCAGCGAATAAAGGAAAGGGAACACCAACTGTAATTATTGATCATAACGCTCACGAGTGGACCTCCGCGTTAACAATATTTCCACGAGATCGTGTCGTGAGATATTATTCGTCAGAGAACTCTGTGAAAAATTCCCCGGAAAACATATTTGATGTCATCAAACGGATAAGTAAAAACGATCCGTGTCAGTGTGGTTGTTTAAGAGCGTTGAAGATGGCCAATATGATCAATTTGTAAGACCTAACGGTGAATTATATCGTAAAGAAACTAGCACAGAGATATTCAGAAAATACTGAGCAATTATTAACTAATTGTTTTACAGTGCCGTTGGTTGCTGCCCATGCTGCTCAAGAAAAGAATTCATGGAAACCAACACGCGCTGAGTTTCTCGAAAATGTCCAGGCGAGTCGTGTCGAGTATGGTCACGGCGGTTTATGGAACACTGAGTATGATATCAGCGAGATGATTTCCGTGGACATGAATGCGTGTTATCCCGGAAATTTTCTAGGGATGGGCGAGTATAGTGAGTATTTTGCGCGATTTGGACATCACACAAACGAGATGAAACGAGTGGCGTTTAATGGATCGTTACCCGATTTCCCCCTGACAGGATTCGCTCGTGTAGTGTCGTTTGAATTTGTCGAGAATCTTCATCCTTGCTGTTATGTTTGGTTTGGTAGACACTTCTCGGAGCGACGCTGGGCACCAATAGTGTTACTGAGATATATGATAGACAACCGCATATTGATATCGTTGACGGTCAGTGAAGTGATTATATCATATCGGAAGCAGACTTCGAGTTGGTTACCAACAACGGAGCGTATCAATCTCAATGAATTCTTCGCAAAATATGCACGGATATGCCAAAACGTTTCTGCTGATGTCATTGTTGTTGATGGCCCTAATATTCCCAGGATTAAACTCAGCAACAGTGAGAAAACCGCAAAGGATCTCGGTAGAAAAATAATTAGTAAATTTACTCAGGGTGGTGCATATGATCATAAACGGCATCACTCACGATTGATTATAGATGATATTGACTTAGATTTATAATTGATGATGCCGCTGCGAGAAATATATTTTGTAATCGGGAAGATGCTTACTTGTCTGACGGAACACGGTTGGGCACAATTGTTAGTTACATTGATGGACAATCTCCTCAATATACACATTAAAGATCTTCGATGCTAGCTTATGTTTCTATAAATTTGCTATCGATGATAAATAGATTTCCTGACACTGCAGTTAGAGTTTCAACAGATTCATTTTACTTGAAAAAAAAACATATTCAGAATTACTGGCTCGTTTCACGAGCACTGATGAATCATGGGGTTCGTGGAGAATAAAAAAGGAAATGCTACATTGTTATTGTGAATCCGCAGATGTTGCGGTTAAAGATAGTTATTGCAAATCAGAATTATTAGAATCATCGTCGGAACCATCCGTGTATGATCTAGTATCCAGACACAAAACGATTTATTTGAACAGGCCGTAAGGTTCTGGTAAGACAACTCGGGTAAGCGAGTCATTTCGACGGAAACGCGATCATATGATTGTGCTAACACCAACACACATACTCGCCAGGGAGATGAAACAACGAGGGGTTAATTCTTGTACTTATCACAGCTTTTTCAAATACAGCGGCGGTGTGTGGGCTCCAGATCGAATGGGAGAGAAATATATGCCAAAGATCATCATTTGGAATGAAGTGTGCAATGTCATTGGAAATATTAAAAACATTTCTCGATTGGTTGTTATTGAAGAAGACAGCTGTGATAATGTGCGGCGATACGGTCAACCACCACTGTTTGTCGGACCATCTCCACACGACTGGTTGAAGAATTTTGTTGATTATTACTCGGAGATAACTGATGATTATAATCACTGGTCAACAGCGAAATCATTACTGACTTGAAAAGGCCCTAATCTGTAGTATTTTGGTGTGCCGAACACGAATATAACCGTGAAAAATTTGTATTGGCTCTCGTTTTGAAGATATTCATATACCTCATTTTCTATGTTTCACTGTGTAAATTTCTCCAGTAGGACTGCAGCAACATCCGGAATAATGATGTAACATTGCATAATACCATCATGCTCACATCATCCACAGTTGATTGCATCATTTTCTGATGCAATGCAATACTAATGCCATGCGGCTGCTGAAGTAAGTTGACGTCAGCAGTGTACTATACATGTGTAGGCCTATTATACTAATGCCAGGCGGCTGCTGAAGCTGACGTAAGCAGTGTACTATATAAAGCCCAATCAGATAGGTTCAGCATTTAAAATATTTTAGACGTTGTGCGAGACAGTTCAAGCTACTGTTACATAAAACTTATTATTTTATCCATTTACGTACAATAAAGAACAGTAATGCCTCGAAAGTGTGTTAATACCGCGGACAATTTTTGCTATATTTGTGGGGAAGTGACATTTGCCAACCAGAAGAAAAGTATCAATTCTCAAGTGAAGAAGGCATATCATCTTTACTTCGGATGCAAGGTTGGTGACCAAGACAAGCCTTGGGCTCCGCATATATGCTGTGCTACATGTACAACACAGCTTTCACAGTGGTTGAATTGCAAAAGGTCATCAATGCCGTTTGCAGTCCCAATGGTGTGGAGAGAGCCAAGCAACCACCTAAATGACTGTTACTTCTGCTTGGTTCCTCCTCTTTCCGGCGGAATAACGAAGCGAAAGAAGTCGAGAATAGTCTACCCAAACATTCCGTCTGCATTGAGACCAGTTCCACATGGTGAGGGACTTCCTATTCCAGAACCTCCAGCACAATATTCTCTTGATTCATCTGACGAAGACAAAGGTGAGTTGACCTGTTCTTCTCCTGGTCCATCAGCATGTAGTGATCCAGATTTTCACTGTGGTGCATCATCAACCCCACACATAATAACACAGGAAGAACTAAATGACCTGATTCGTGATTTGGACTTATCAAAGAACAAGGCAGAATTGCTAGGATCAAGACTCCAACAATGGAATCTTCTAGAAGAAGATGTCACAATTACTGCATATCGAAAGCGCCACCAGCAATTGGAGCCTTTCTTCAGAAACGAAAGTAATCTGATATTCTGTTCCGATATTGAGGGCCTCATGAATGCTTTAAAAATCACTCATGACCCACAAGAATGGAGACTATTTGTGGACTCTTCGAAACTGAGTCTCAAGGCTGTGCTTTTGCACAATGGAAACATTCTTCCATCTATTCCAGTAGCGTATGCTGTCCACATGAAAGAGACATACGATAACTTAAGGCAGCTACTGAATTCCATTGAGTATAACAAGTACAGCTGGCACCTCTGTGGTGATTTGAAGGTAGTTGCCCTTTTAATGGGACTGCAGCAAAGATATACAAAATACATGTGTTTCTTATGCGAGTGGGATAGCCGAGCAAGGGAAATGCACTACATGAGGAAGGAATGGACTCACAGGCAGAATGTAGCCATTGGAGAGAAGAATATCCAACACCCAGCTCTGGTTGAGGCTCAGAAAATCTTGCTACCACCCCTTCACATCAAACTAGGTTTGATGAAGAACTTCGTGAAAGCCATTGACCGGACTTTGCCAGCATTCCGATACCTGCATGAAAAATTCCCTCGACTCAGCGAAGCAAAGATTAAAGAGGGAGTTTTTGTGGGTCCTCAGATTCGAGAGCTTTTCAAAGATGACCGGTTCAACAACTTGCTGGAAGGTGACGCGAAACAAGCATGGAATGCTTTTCGCCTAGTTTCTACAAACTTCCTCGGAAATGTTAGGGCAGAAAACTATAAGGAACTAGTAGAAGACATGTTGATGAAGTATAAGAAACTTGGCTGCAATATGTCTCTAAAGATTCACTTCCTTCATTCCCATTTGGATTTATTTCCTAGCAACTGTGGTATTGTTAGTGATGAACACGGCGAACGTTTTCATCAAGATATCGCAACAATGGAACAAAGATACCAGGGAAAATGGTCCACTACAATGCTGGCTGACTACTGCTGGACACTCCTCAGAGATGCTCCCGAACAGCTGTACAAGAGACAGGCGAAGAAATCTAAGATGTAGTCAATGACTTGATTTTTTATAGGTAGGCTATTACAGTTGACCTTTTACTATTGGAATGCATTTCGTTATGTAAACATTAATTTCTTGCAGATTACAAAAAAACTAGAGCCAATTTTGCAATTTGACTGTCATATTCGTGTTCAGCACATAAAAATTGATAAGAATTGACTAATTTTATTTCAGTAACATGACTTTTGTAAAAATTTGTTGTCCAGATCTCTTGATGCAGAATTAAACGAGCTCAAGAAATTAATCGGACTGCAACCGAACAAAATTCAATGTGAAATAGGGCGTAAAATAATTTCAGAAACTTCTATGAACGACTTTTGGGAAACATGGAGACCAAACGATTTAATAGTGGCAAGTAGAAACATAGTCAGAGACACACTTCAACAGCAGTTGTTTCAGCCACACAAAGAGAAATTCTCAATGTTGCCTGTGTTATCGACCAGCTGATACGCGACGGCAGAATATTGATGTTGATATACCAGGACAGTCAAGGAAACAGAATCTTGTGTTGAATGATATTGTCGCAGTTGATATCAATGTTGTTGAAGATGCTCACACGCCGATAATTCCCCGTGGACGCTAGGATACACGATGACAATTCACTCATCACAAGGACTGACTATCACTGACACAGTTGTTTGGATCGTTGATGATCGCATCGGATGGTCAAACTTAGTTTACTTAGCGGTGTCCAGAGTCAGAAGAATATCTCAACTACGACGAATTATCTTAGATGAGTCAATGACCGATACAATTAGCGGCAATGACAACTGTGACAGTGATATAATAAGAAAAACATTGGCTGGTTATAAACAAAGTGACAAAAAAAATTAAGCGCGACTTTGATCTCGACGTTGCATTTATTAACACGCTTAAACAACAGCTAAATAATCACTGTGCGAGCTGTAATTGTGTGATGTTGTGGGAGTAGTCGAGTAATAATCCAAGACAGTTTACCGTAGATAGAAAAGATAACAGTCGCGGTAATACACGAGAAAATAAGATGTTGACCTGTCTTGAATGTAATCGACGAAGGGGCGCTAGTTAAGTGATTTGGGCGGTAATTGTGTGTCCTCCGGAATTACTTGTAATTGTTCACGTGTGAATCCACATTGAGGAGGAATTGAATCCAGCCTGTTGATTGCTGGTCTACCCGAGGATCTAGTTATGTTAGATATCTTGTGTGTCGTGATGCCCCAAATAGGATCAGTCGCTCTTTTTTTTACCAGTTTTTTTCAAGTTCACCGGGTTCATGTAAATAGCTCACAGTGTCATTACCCAGCACTGGCTGTGTTGAAAAATCACGTCGTTGTACGGGTATATGTTTTCTTTGTGACTGCGCTAATGGGTTAATGTTGGTTGTTCGAGTTATTTCATTATTTAATGCAATTATCACGCTTGGTAATCTTGCAACCCATTTGCGAGATCTCTTGTCTTGAATGAATTCCTTCGCGTATTGATATCAAAATAACCGCTCAGCAAGTGTTCGATTAAATCGTTCAACAATTGCCTGATCACGGTGAATTTCAGTATGTCCTCGTCTGATGGTGACGTTATATTGTTTCATCAGCGATCATACTGCACCCTGAAATCCTTTGCCAGGATCAACATGTAGCAGATTCGACCATTGCAAGGGTCCACGTTGATAAATTTGTTTAAACGCAGAAGCAAATACAGCTGCTGTCTTTGTTGACAACGGTTCTGCTTCTTTATATCTACTTGCAACGTCAATTACAGTTAGCACATACTTGTATGTTATTTGACGTCTTTGTATTTTAACAGTATCATGTGGTAGAAATAATATATAAGCCTGGTGAACTTCATTAGGAACACTGACATTGAAATGTTCAAAGTGAATTTGTTTAGGCGGTTGTTGGTAAATGTGCCTCATTGCCTGTCCGGATAACCAATTTTTAGCAGTAACACGTGTAACTTTTGCTGCTTCAGCGAGTTTACTAATTGCTGCGTTACCCCTCCAGTATCCTTTTGGAGAATAGTAAATCGATTCCATTATAATTAATTACAAGTACCTAATGCTAATTTACCTTTCATTGCGGATTTTATTAACCAACTAGCTAACCTCTCCGTGAAAGATTTATCAGTGATGGAATTTAGTGCATGAATTAATTTCACATCTACGAGATGTCTATCTTGTAGATCTTTACTTTTATAAGCTACATCATGAGCATGACACGCTTTATCAATAGCGTTTATTGGTTCCTCGCCTGGTTTTAGTTGGTCTTGGTTATCAAGTCTGATATCAAGTCGGGTTCCAGGCCCGCAGTAATTATATCCTGGAAGATGTTTTTCTCCTGGGTATTTAGCCCACGGACTCCCTGATAACTTTGCTAATTTTGCTGTAATATCACCTCCTGGGTTTTTTTTAAAAACCCGACTGTGCGGAAATAAATTGAAATTTCTTTGTACCGCATCGTTCACACTTACCCATAACCGCTGATCTGTTATTTTTTGTTGTAATGGTTGTTAGATCACCTGTTGGGGTACGCGCCCTGCATTTCACACAATAGAAATCCATATTCTTTTTATATATATCATGAATGTAATTGATTTTTCTGCAACACGAAAACAAGATCCAGTCAATCATCATGCTGCGCTACCAAATTATGTCCGTATGATCATAATTGGACCATCTGGAAGTGGTAAAACATAACTGCTTAATTTGATAATGAGATGGCTTAGGTGGGATCAGTTGTATTTGGTATCTCCGTCTGTAGATGACCAGCGGTGCTATGATGTACTAAAGGATTTTAATGAAAATGCAAAATCGTTAAATGAAAACGGTGATGATGTTGTTGAATTTATCACTGATATCGCATTGATGATATTGATGGGTTTATTAACAGTTTAGTCGTGTACGATGATGTCATGCTGGACAAACAGTCCAATCCTGCTAGGATATTTTCCAGGGGCAGACACAAAAACACTGATGTAATTTATGTTACCCAGTGGTATACGCAAATCCCTAAAGTGATCAGAGACAATTGCAATATTCTCAACGTGTTTAACGGAGTTGATACTCACACGTTACGAAATATTCATCAGACCTGGTGTAGCGGCGACATGGACATGAATAAATTTAGAAATTTTTCAGTGTTGCTCAGTCAACCCCGCACAGATTTATAACAATAAATTTGCACAATCCTCGAGCACGATATCGAGTCGGTCTTGATACGATTTTTGGATAATAGCAGCAGAGAGGGCGCGCCTCCAAATTGGTACCGACACAATCGCATATTTTCCTTCGATGTATCGCAAAGAAAAAATCCCCATCAGCGATAACCGGGTAAGCCAATTTGTCATCGACGGAGTTTTCTTACGCTGGATATCGCGTTTTTTTTTGGGGGGGGGGGTGTTTTGCGATCTCTCAGGAAGGCGTATTTTGCGAAAATACGGGTGAACCATTTAGAGGTTGTCTGCCCTCTCTGCTGCTAAGCAATATTAAAGAAATATGTTTTACACTTGGAAAAGCTCTAAGAAAGTCTATACATATTTTTGTTTAAATCATTCCATATTTAACAAATGTAAGCAAGGCGTTTTGATAAATGATCAGTGTCGACCCTTCATGTTTTTACGCACAAAACTCACAATGCATGGGTACTGCACAGCCATACGACTGTTTCAAATATTATTTCATTACAGATTAGTAACAACCCTATTTGAACAACGAGAATGTGTCTCGCATAGATGCGTTTGTCAACTTTTTGAAAGGTAGCAAGCCATCGTGGCTTGACATATCTGTCTCTTTCACTAACACGTTGAAATTTAGCGGCATGAGAACGTTTCTCAATACCAGGGACAGGTTTTCACGTTGTGCAATGTTGAATCACGTTCCGGGACACATTTTTAACTGGGTACAAATTTTTCGTAACACCGGAGGTATTTGAGGCAAAACTTTTCCTTGACAGACATTGACAAATTCTAGGCATGGTAGAAAGTGCAGTTGGGCTCGGTTATAACCAACAACATCGACCGCGCAGAATATCTTTTGTATGTGGAGTTGGCGTACGAATTTCATCTCAACGACAAAGTTTGATGAAGACTCGAGAGTTAAATGCGCGTTCGCCACTGAACAGTGCTAACTTTATCACCGCTTTTGATCATCCATAGCACCGGTTTCGTTGACGCTCACTGCCATAAAGCACTCCCGTTCGCCCTCTATGATTATTATCGCTAAAGCAAATGCCAGATCTATAGGCACAATGTAGCTGCGGTCGGGCATTTAACCTTGCTGGTCGTAGATATCCCTACAGATCAGGTGTTTTCAACCTTTAGGCTGCCAGAGCACCCAGAAGGGTTGCTAAAACTCATGAACCTCTTGAAAATCAGATTAGTAGAACCAAGTTCCCACAAATCCAGACAAATATATGGCTTTAGAAGCTTTCAAACTCCCTCTCTCTCTGTCTGAGCGGTGGTCTGCAGTTACCACTGTGTCAGACTTAGGCAGCGAAATAATGCGATTCACGGGATAGAAATGTGCTGCCACCTGCCAGATATATCATTTGTGCCCAATAGGTTTGATGGATAGGTCTCGACGCATTGGATGGGATGTAACCGCTTGAAGCTTTTGATGTCTGTGTTGACCTCGCATATGCGAGAGTTCTGGACCAGAATTGGAAGGGTTGTTCTGACGTTTGATATGCACCGTCCTGGCTCAATGTGGATATCAACGTTGCCTTGGATCAGTCTCAGGAAGGCACCATTCCATTAACCAAACGTGCTCGTCACCACAAGACATTTCCCAGGGTGGTGGTAACCGAGAAGGTTTGATTGGGACAAACAAACTTGTAAATTGTTGACTAGGTTTTGTTTGGTCGCCTTTGTGTTTTTCTAAGGATTCATTGAGCATCCCTAGGAACGCATTCACAAAGCGTGGACGATCAGATGACGCAATGTCAATGGCCCATGCAAAAGCGGATGTATCTGCCAGTGGAGTGGCTGCCTTTGCTAAATGTTTTATATAGTAGCAAGAACTCTAAACTCCGGATCGAAACTATTTTGGTAATCAAGCTAACCAAATCAAACAGACCAAGAAAAACAACTCCGTTACGATCTCGGTATCGCTGGGATTATCCAAGTAATGTTTTGTGCAGTGCTTTGCATTTCGGTGTGTGAAGATTATTCAGGGTACGCTATAATGTTTTAGGTGTCCCTACTTGGGGCCTCCTTCTCGTTTTGCATCATGTCTAGATATTCATAACACTGAATCTTTTGTGTCTTGTGTGCCGACCTATTTTGCGGTATTTTCGAATGTCGAACTGTTATGCGTTTCTCGTGGTGTAGCATCGTGGTGTAGCAATCAGCTTCGAAATCCAAGGAGCTGGATTGGACTTTCTTTGCAGTTGGCCTTGTACCAATGTTGGTGCGTCTGGTAAGGCTTGACTTATGCTCTTCAGCCTTGTCATGGGATCTTGGTTGTGGATTGACACCTGTTTGAGGAAACAACTTAAGCAGACATTTGACTTCCTCAGCATATACTGTTACATATATCTGATATAGTTCATATTTATTTTCATTTTTTTGTTTGTTTGTCAGCTTTAAAAATTTATTTTTATTGCACATGCTATTATAATAAAATCTTGTTTACGTATCAACATTAGTAACAGTTACGTAACAAGTTCTTTTTCTTAATTTATTTTTATTGTGGGAATAATAAGGACGAGATCGAGGCTGTATTGAATTCGTAACCCTAGGCTGGTAAATAGTTTTAATGAAGTAAACACCTTTTTTTTAAAAATATTTTATTGGTTTTCGTCCGGGCCATGTTTTGAGTGCGTGATGTAAAAATGATCATGTGACCATCGTACGGGCACCCATTCTGCGCCTCAGAATTACTGTATAATTATTTTATTAGAGAAATATTCTCAGTCTGGCCTTACAACACTTGATTTCAGGGTGTTCTTTTGTTGTGTCAGTTTGGAGTTATTTTAATGTTTATTTGAATTATTTGGATTCAAAAGGATTAATTGTTTCCTGGAAATACATGTGTGATCATACATAATTCTTGAACAAGACATTTCTTAAAATTTTTATTCGGATTTCCAACACTGGGGTGTTATTTCTTGTGTTTCTACAATGAATTTTAGACAACAACGTTGTACAGGATGTAGCATACGTTATCATCTTCCATCTTGGATTCTTCGTCGGGACTCGAACTTGAATTCATTAGAACATTTCATTATTAAAAATTCTAAACTTTTTTTCATGGATTATTCTTGGATTACTTTTGGAATTAGATGTTCTCTAATCAGGTTTTATTCTAATTTATTGTAAAATAAAAGTAGTCAAATAAACTTATTTCTTACCAACATAAAACCGAAATGCACAATGAGCTGTTTACTCAGTTTGGGGGTGGGGGTACTGTCGATGCGATTTTTTAGTGGATGGAGTTTAAATGCTGTGTCACTTCTACTCAGTGTCAGGTGTAAGTGGGTGGAATTAAAACGTTGTTTCATTTGGATTCATTGTGGGGTATCAGTGGATGAACTTAAAACGTCGTTTCACTTCGATTCAGTGGGGAGTATTTAAAAGCGTCATGTCACTGCAATTTAGTTTGAGGGTATTAGATGATGGACTTAATAAGCTATGTGTCATCTACTACTACAAGTAAGAGAATTAGAGAATTAAAGATAGCCTAACTTACAGCAATGTTAACGGCTTATTAGCAATAAGAAGACGGTGATGATGAGGAGGAAAACGACGACGATGATGATGATGATAAATAACATATGCATCGACTTAAAAAGCTTTTTCTTGCAATGCGGTCCTTCACAATTACCTACGTACAAATCCGATCTAAATTTTCAACCTTAGAAAGATAAGATCAGCTTAAACGTGTCTCAAGCAGGTTTGTGTCAAATCGTGATCCAATCAGTTGTGACATATCGTGACTCAGTCATGACCTTATTTCCATCAAAATCACCAACAGGTGTAAGAGCTGCTCAGTCCAGTTTTAGATTTCTTCCTTACAAAATGAAGTCATTTGCCTTGCTTCTGGTGTGTTCCCTAGTGGGTAGGTACTTATTTTGTCATATTTATATATATATAATTATTTTTGCTACATATTCAATAGTTTATTAATGATATACTCTATGTCTAATAATACAATACAAAATTATATATATATATATATAGTTTCATTTAGCATTGAGATTTTGTGCACTAATTTTAATATTTGTTACGGCTTAGCATTTTTTGTACATATTACTACTGTATCCTCCCTTGAGACTCACTGCAAAATGGTGGCTTTGAGCTTAGATTGAAAAACATTTTTAACCACAAATGCAGTTATTTTTAAGATTCTATGTAGACGTCTCCCAGTATTCAACCTGTTCAACCCAGGTCCTGATGCAAGAAAATGTTGAAAATTACACTCCCAAGTTAAATAAAAAGGAATTTCTGCTCAACTGGGCCTCATTTATGAACACGTAAATTGTGCAATTTGTTATATTTATTTGGGTCAGATTTCATGATAAACAGGAACAAATACTTTAATACTATAAAGGCTGTGCCACCATTACGCTGTATCCTTATATCGGTTAGTCGATAGAGATTGTGTGATATATGTATGCATACATGTGTGCGTGCGTGCATGTGTGCGTGTGTGTCCTTTTCTTTTTTTGTGCATGATATTTATTGTCCCTAGATTAATTGATAACCAGAAATTTTTTAACTGTACGGTGACCTTTTCATTGTGTTCCCCACTCCAATGGTCAACATATATATATATATATATATATATATATATATATATATATATATATATATATATATATATATATATATATGATAAGAAAAAGGTTATGATGCACCATTCAATATTTGTTTTTTATGTTGGATGATGAGCATGCTTTCGGCCCACCTTAATCAAAATTAGTGCATTAATTATTTTTGCTTCATATTCAATAGTTTATTAATGATATACTCTAAGTCTAATAATAAATACAAACATTATACTGCACAATTTCAATTAAAATATACACTGCAATACAATGCTATACCGTGAAAATTTCGTTTTCCCGCTGATGAATTTAAACTTTTCCACCACCTGTTACAAATTGTGAATGAATATATTTATGTTATGAATATATTCAGATGACTTTATATAACAAGGAACATCTTTGTAGTTCTACCGATTTCATAAATTTTATCTCGTCGGCAAAAGTGAAACTAAGATGCTGACTCGGTTAATAACCAATCATCTATTATTGTCTCTGCAACCTATATCCCAGATATTATATACTTGCTATTTTCCATACAGCATACAGCCAAGCCTGCACAACCACCGCAGAATGTGACTCTAACACTGTCATTTGTGGAAGTGGCTGGCACGTACAATGCGATCATACACTATGCACCTGTGCCCAGAATGGTGCAGTTCAAGGTTAGTATTGTACTTTTTCCTTTCATGTAGTTTTCTGGAATGCAAACGATAAGAAATATGTTGAGATATAACTTTTGACGATTTGCAAATGCAAAATTCCTTTTGATTTATTAAACCTTTATTTTGGCAGCAGCAAAGTTTGTGGGACGAAATTTTTATTTTAGTACTTATCAATTGAATTCTAACAGCCCGCATGCTAGATGACCATTATAAGGATACAAATGTCACGAAAGGTCATTATGTACAAACAGGGACAAATAGCATATTTTCTTGTCACAGGCGCTTGTTTCTATCACTGAAGACGAATAATCGATCTCGCGGTTTGAAGTCTGGCCCCTTCAGGTGTCCACGCTGATGTTCTTATACTACCTGCCTATTTAATCATGTATACGTTACACCATCATAAGAACACTTTTTATAACATTCACCAAACTAAGTGCATTCTTTTGACTTTCATCATTAGGAACCAATTGACTAACATGTTTTCAATACATTTCATGGGAGGAATCTCGCTCATCATGGAATCCAAAACGTTTTAAGTGGAATTATGTCATGTATATGAAAATTAAAACGAATTGTGACGAAATGCTTATTGAGCAAGGAGGCAATTTGGAGTGCTAAACTATATCATAATAACGTTATTCACATTTGATACCATTGATGTTCTTCCGAAATCTATACCATGGGACCTTCGTTCTGATTAACAAAAGGGTTTGGCTTCTAATGAATGACTTTGCCACTGAGAAAGTTGATGGCAAGCAAAACCCTTAAACAGTTTAATCAACAGTAGAGTAGGATTGAATGGGGCCTACAAAACGTGATATTACCAAGGGTAGAGGTGTATGAAACGCTCAGCAATCCCTGAGCAGGACAAAACGTCTTCCAAAACTCTCAAAGTCGACACATTTTGACAGGATAAAGTGGTAATTAGTAATAACTTTCGTAACAGGAGGATATATAATTTGATTGTAAAACACTGTTAAAGCATGAACTAGTATCCATTTCATCTGGTTTTGTTTATTATTGCAAAAGTCGACCTAAAATTGTATCACTACGTTGACATATACCGGGCAGAAATCTATTTCGCTGAGAAACTTATTAAGGAACCTTTGCTTTACTTGCAATTATTGTTTTTGTCTGATATGATCTCAATATTTCTGATTGACTTTTCTTGTACCGAAATGAAATCTATGTCCATTTTTTAGATTTTGATCATCACAAGTTAAACCAGATTCCACTAGGTCGACTTTCTCTCAACACAGTTTAAACCAGATTCCCCTAGGTCGACTTTCTCTCAACACTGCTTAGACCAAAATCAACTAGGTCGACTTTCTCTCAACACAGTTTAAAACAAACATATAAAGGCCTTAAGTACGGGTCTGGAAGTACTGGTCACATTCCATAATAGCCGAGTGTTCTTTGTTCCAGGTTGGTGAGACATGGATATATTGAAGACAGCACTTATTTCTTTAGATTTTGATCGTTTTAGAAGTATAGTAAGAGTGGTTGCTAGGCTACATTAGTTGTACATTTCAAGTGAAAATGCAACAGATGAAATGTTACACTACAAAACAGCACTTATCGCTTATTTGGTGTGTGTGATTTGGATTTTTAACGTAGCTTTAAAAACTAATTAAGTCATATCGCTACGATGTCTGCATTGTGGCAGTTTATAGTGATGTCTAGCGCTGGGCATCATGCCGCAGACATGCAGTATGATGTCCCATCCAGTCACATTATCCCGACACCAGGCTCACCAGTTCTAACACTATCCTTTTAATGATGAGCGCCAAGGGAGGCAGATGTTAGTACCAATGTTATAAGTCTTTGGTATGACTCGACCGGAGATCGAACCCACTACATCCCGCATCCACAGCGGACACTCTGAGAACTAGGCCACCGGAGCGGTCTCGCGCTTATTTGTGGTAGATGCCTTACGAAATGCAGACGTCGATACATGTATATTACGCAAGAATTGATAACAATATTAGTGTTGATAACTGTCCGGGGCATTTGTTCGTGTTTTGTATCGTAAATGTCCCTTTTTGCATGTTTGGTATCGTAAATATCCCTTTCTGCATGTTTGGTATCGTAAATGTCCCTTTCTGTATGTTTGGTATCGTAAATGTTCCTTTTTATATGTTTGGTATCGTAAATGTCCTTTTTTGCATGTTTGGTATCGTAAATGTCCCTTTCTGCATGTTTGGTATCGTAAATGTCCTTTTTTGCATGTTGCGGTATTATACATACCGTTTTGCATGTTTGGTATCGTCATGTTGCGGTATTGTACATACCATTTTGCATGTTTGGTATCGTCATGTTGCGGTATTGTAAATACCGTTTTGCATGTTTGGTATCGTCATGTTTCGGTATTATAAATACCGTTTTGCATGTTTGGTATCGTCATGTTGCGGTATTATAAATACCGTTTTGCATGTTTGGTATCGTCATGTTGCGGTATTATAAATACCGTTTTGCATGTTTGGTATCGTCATGTTGCGGTATTATAAATACCGTTTTGCATGCTTTTGGTATTGTAAATGTCCCTTTTAGCATGTTTTAATAATGTAAATGTAGGTTTTGCGTGTTTTGGGGGTATTTTGGGATATCGTACATGTCCTGGTTTTTTTTGGGCAAGTTTGATATCGTACATATCCGTTTTTCTATACAGTGTATTCTGGTAATTTAAATATCCTATTTTGCATGTTTTGGTATCTTATATCCCCGATTTTGCACGAACGCGTTTATATTTGTTTAAAGGTATGCATTTATGTGTGTATGGATGGATGCATACAAGTAAGACTATATGAATACAAATATGTCATTTTGTACATATGTATCAATATTATTATCTATTTCATTGATCCTAGAACACGCTTGTGTCAAGTTGTTGTTGTTGTTGTTGTAGGGTTTAACGCCATTTTTCAGCACACGATAGGCTATACATGGCGGCCAGCTTTAATGATGGAGGCGCTTGTGTCAAGTTAAACAAAAACTAAAATGTTTTGAATAGAAAATAACAATCCCATTTCACTTTGTTTTGAAGTAGTGACAAGTTCCACATAGATTACTGAGGCATATAAAAACATATTTAATAAACCAAGGGTATGTGCAATCTGTATTTATGTATCATTGTATCATTTTGTTCGAATATGGAGGAATCGGCGTTAACAAGATATTTAAGAGACCAAGCAAATAGTCCGTTTTTGCGTCATTCATAGGGAACCGGATTACAAGGCACTTTATGGCATCGCGGACTAGTCTCGTGTGTGTGTGTTTGTGTGTGATTCGGATTTTTATCGTAGCTTTAACAATTTTTTCAGTCATATCGCTTCGATGTCTGCAGTGTGACAGTTTATAGTGATGTCTAGCGATGGGAGATCATGTCGCAGACATGTAGCACAATGTCCTACCAGTTGGTTGACATTGTAATTAAGGGAAAATCAACTACACGCCAAGCTCACCCAGAGCGTTCGTCATTTTGAGGTGTAGTCATGCAAATTGGTTTAGACCCCTGGGAAGTGTCAATATCAGTACATTCAGGATTTTAATGAGGTGGGTGGGTGAGAGATAAACTAGGCGACAACTGTGGGGATCAATGTGTAAACTCCAGTTACAGGTGCAGGCTTCGTGTGCATGTGTGTGTGTGTGGGGGGGGGGGGACATGATCTTTGGATATGAGAAGGTGGTGCATACCGGAGTCATCCCTTGTAAATCTGCCACTGAAACATTTTAGAAAGTAGTACTTATGTCTGAGCTACACATGATGACTTAATGCAATGGATAACCTCTGTATTTTTCAGGTTGCGAGTCAGATTCCGAATGTGCGGATGGTATCCACATTTGCTCGGATTCTCGACCCATATGGCGCTGTGTAATCCGAGAGATCGGAGGTGTTACAAGGGGCACATGTTCCTGTCATAGAGATTAGGCAGTAGGTCAACTCATTTGATATCCGAGTATGCGTCGGTAATTGCATGCGTGTGTATGCGTTCTTTCTAGTTTCAAATGTGTAGCCATTTACCTGCGATTTATATACCGTGAAAAATTATTTTGGACCTTCACCGAGGGGTGTATTAACCGTTAAGCAGACTAAACACGTGTTTAGGGCAACAGGGCCAAAGGGGCACCACAAAGTTGAGAAAAGGGTGAAAAGAAAAAAATAACGAATGAAGATTGGTAACAAAAATTGATAAAACTAGTGCAAATTGATCATAATGTTCTGTTTCTTGATCATGGTGCACCCTAGGGTTATCTTCCCAGGTGTATTGCATTTTTGTAGAACTTTATGTAGCCTAAGCTTGGCTTAGTTTGTACAGTATATTGTGTTATCATATGAATACATTTTTGTACTGCGGCAACCTGCATTGTATATCTGGTCAGACAGGTCAACAACTAAAATGGACTGGGTTAGCGTGGAAAGGAGGGGGGCACCAAGCGTGGAAAGGACGGGGGCGCCAAGATTTTTCAGTGCTTAGGGCACCAGTGAGCCTTAATCCACCCCTGCCTTCACCTGATTACTCCGATTATATGTCGTTTCTGTTATACATTTTACGTATATTCATTTGTCTGTGTTCGTTTTTTTCTAGATCTGTATCTACCTTACTGCAAGTAATTTCTTTTCCAATATTATTCTTTAAGAGCTGAAGGATATATTTTTCTTGAGGTCTTTCAGTTTTCTTCCTCGTTCCTTCTAGTGTATCTGTGCGTGTATCAATGGATAGATGAAAGAACCATAATATAGAAAAAAAGGCAAACAAACGTATCAAAGATTATTAGAAATAATGTAATTAAAGTAAAATTCGTTGCATAGTAAGTAGGGAAGTGCTTATCATTATTGTGATGTGATGTGATGTGATTTGGATTTTTAAAGTAGCTTTAACAATTTTTCAGTCATATCGCTACGATGTCTGCAATGTGGCAGTTTATAGTGATGTCTAGCACTGGGGCATCATGCCGCAGACATGTAGCATGATGTCCCACCCAGTCACATTATCCTGACACCAGACCAACCAGTCCTAACACTGATCTCTTAATGCTGAGCGTCAAGCGAGGCAGCTGTTAGTACCGTTTTTGTAAGTCTTTGGTATGACTGGGCCGGGGATCGAACCCACGACCTCCCGCATCCGAGGCGGACGCTCTAACCACTAGGCCACCGGAACGGTTACTTGTCATTATTATTATTATTATTATTATTATTATTATTATTATAGTTATTATTATATGCAGCAGGCTAAGGATCGTAAGGATAAACGAAAGACAATTGTCTGATATAGACTATGTTTTTATTTTCCTTTCATGGATATCACTGTTTCTGTTCTGATGTTTTAACATTTATTAGTCAATATAAGTGATTTGACAACAATATTAATTTATCTAAAGTGAAATAGCTTGTGTTTTGTTTACTTGACAGCGACATTACAGACATACCTATAACGATGACAATAATGTACTTTTGACTCCGTAGCTTTTATTTGCTATAAATATAGCATGTAATGAACATTTATATTTGTTCAGAAATGTATCGAGATCAATGCAAATGTAATGCTATATTTTCAGACACATCAAGGACGCCCAGGAAGCGATGATTTTATCTTACGGACTTAATATTAAACTTTAAATATGTAGTCAGTGGAAATTAAACGTATTTGTCAACATCAAGAGTATTCTATCTTTGTTGAGAGAGAGAGAGAGAGAGAGAGGCAGAGAGACAGAGAGAGAGAGAGAGAGATACGATCGATTATATGAAGAACATGGGAAATATGGTAAGTGACAGAAAATAATAAAGGTGAGAAATGACATACATTTACAAAAGATCCTGAAAAAAAACGCATAAATGGTGAAATATCACTATGAGAACTAAGGAAGATAATCTTCATATATCGTGAGGTCAAAGTTCGTTTTCAATGTTTTTCTAAACATTATAACAGCCAGATTGCAATTTAAGTAAACACAGCAGGCATGGTTGCAAAGATGCTTTTTAAGATTTCCAACTACAGCAAAATTAAAATAAAATTCCAGGAAATTAATCAAATGATTCACATTAGTAAAACTTAAACGGCTAGCACAACACACGGACATGATGTCAGCTCTCATTAGTACTAAAATAAGCACAATAAACTAATTACAAATATTTGTATCAAATGCAAATACTACCTGTGATTAACTACAAATAATAACTGATGTTAAAAATAAATTAAAGATTTAAACTAAAATGTGTATTATCATAATATTATCTTCTATTAGCCATGATTTTATGCAATCCTTCATATCAATATTCCGGTAGGGCTTTACGAGGGGTTTGAAATTTTAAATGGAGAGATTATTTATGCTTGCGAGATCTACAGCATACCCTATCTAGCTATGCAATTAAAAAAAAATCTTGTTTATTGGAAGAAATGTCTTATAGCACTCTAACAATCTGTCCTATTTCTTAACACTTTCATATCTTTTCAATGGTCATCTTTTCTAATCGTTCTTCAGATGATAGAAATTGGAATCGTCAATCTCGTAAGACTAACATTCAAAAGCTTCAAATATAGGTCTGTCGCTGGACCATATATATCTTTGAACTGCCCGCATAACTTGGTTGCTTCCGGGCCTCTCAAAGTTAACGTTGTTGACAGGTCAATTCGTCGTATTCTTTTGGTCTCTTCTCTCTATCTCCCCATCATCTTCGAATCATCAATCGTAGCTTGGTTGTCTGTTCTTTTCACTGCGTGGTGCACATATAGAGTTAATTTTCCCCTTGTGCTTTCCGAGACCCGCTTTCTTTTCTACGAGGCCGAATATCTTTCACGTGTCTCTGAACTTCCAAACAATTTTCTAGCAAGAAAAGATACTTGCTAAGTTTTCTTCAGAGTCAGGCTTCCCCTTTCATATGAAAACTTAAGACTGGATAAATCCACGCTGGTGAATATTTAAAACAAAGAATTGCACCTGGGAAATGCACAATCCTCGTTTAGCCGAACCCATCCTTCTTAACCCTGTGTAACCGCCAAATATCTAATACGTCCATCGAAGTTGTGATATCTCTTTCTATTCCGCCATTATTATTATGTCTGGACGAAATATCATTTTATGACACTTCCAAATGGCATAAATCATCTCTGGATTGTCTCTACTTTGACTTTTCCAACTACTTAGCCCCCTAGTTAATACTCTCTATCTGTCTTCCGCTATACCAGGTGGTCCTAATTAAAATCGATCATGCCCTTAAACACGGAGGGTTAAGCCATCGCATACTAGCTATATATTGGAGGCGTAGCTATAACGTTAAAGTTAATTGTTACGTGTCATGCTGTCCGCGACAATATTGACTTCAGCTATCGTGCAGTAATATTCAAAACTCACTGTTACAAGTAATAATCAGAAGCACAAAGCCTACCCAAGCCTCTAAACTGTGTTAAATTCCCAGAACAAATGGCATCTGGATTCAGAATGTTGTCCACAACCCCCCTCCCCTACCCACCCCCAAACAAATCACTATATATTATACCCGTTTGAATTATTATTCTTTTTAAATTGAACAGTTAATTATATGCAGAATCTTTATATGAATCGACTGGCACGTGCCCCCTGCTCAATAATTACTAACTCCGGAGAAGGAGGGACAACTTAAAGGTTATACAGCTCCGACACCTGCACAGTCAGCAAAGCCTTCGGTCTAGGTGTTAAAATATAAAAATTAATAAGATCAGATGTATAAAAACTTAATAAATTATATCACAGTATTCCACAACTATAAGCCAGTTTTTCAAGGCAATTGCTTCCAATCAATACACGACCTATCCAAATTGCCAATTATTTCTTCAAGCGAAATTAAAGATGAGAGGGTTTCCTTCCCGTGTCCCTTCTATGCTACTCGTCCGTAACATCCGCCTTGTAATCATTTCTGTATTTCCGGTACCCTTGTTCCGTTTCCCGGCTCCTCTTGTCGGTACTTCCGGTACCCTCGTTTTTGTTCTCTCGGCCCACCTTGTCGATACTTTCGGTAGCTTCGTTTCCTTAGTTTTCTAGCCCTACTGACTTGCACAGCCTTTATCTCCACGTACGCGCCACGTCTTCTCCCCTCTAATCTTCGGGTGGCGTCCGATTCCAACCAAAAAGCTTCCTGTGAATTTGAATGGACGTACAAAGGTTCCTCCTTGTTCGAACACACACACAGATCTTTATCAGCATAATGGCAATAAAATCATTAGGTCAACTCGTACACTCACATGTGAATATTCCACACACGCTTGTTCTATAATATAATAAAGGCTATAAGAACAACACCAATATCGCGACTTTTAATATATTCACGCATATCACTAATTCTCTATATAGTAACTATCAACATCAGCGATATTCCTACGCATTTCCTACCTTATAAATTATGAAACACACATACAAATATCAATGCCTAATTATACGTCCACAAGGCCAACTAAGTCGGGTTTCCGGCCTCCAAGCCTATGCCGACCGGTGACAGCACTGCTAAATGCAACAAACAGTTTCTCGCCCTGCGACAAGGTTATTCGAAGGAAGTAACTGCAAATTTGACCGTAACGTAATGGCTAGTTTATGGACAGGTTGTTTCTTTGTTGCAGAATATATCTAAAGTCGTAATGATGTAACACTTACTGACATTAAAGTACTTTGAATTACGAATTCTATCAGAGGACATTTATAAACATGAGCATGTATTGTTAAAATAATTCTCACACAACATGACATAGACCTTACGTGTGACACTTTGTTAACTTGAATATGAGAGAAAACATTTACTGTCAATCACCGCCTTCTATTTAACAAGATTCTAAGTGCCACTTGCCATTTTAGGTTGCAATTTACCCAATTTGTATCCGCTTATTCTAAATACATTTGCACTAGTTTCGCTACAATATGAAGTAGCAGCAGAGAGGGTGAACAGACCATAGAATTCCGACAAACAAATAAAACAAACAAATAAATCATCTCGTAGAAAGGTCCAGATTTTACAAATGAACTTTCCTTGAGATGTTTATTTTTGCAATGACCGATTGTGCTAATAAAACCTCAGTTCGAAATAGTAGCTGAAAAAATAAAGTACTCTACGTGTTTATTTATTTCTTGTTTATTTTTTTGACGACCAACGTTGGTAGGTACCCTCTCTGCTGCTCCCCCTGTTACCCAAATATTTTATCAATACCCACACGATATCTTGTTCTTGGATCATGTAAATTTATTGTTATAAATCCATGCGGGGTAGCTTGCGCTCGTGAGAAGAAATTTTTGAATTTAATTATATCCATGTCACCACCACACCAGGTTTGATGAATATTTCGCAACGTGTGTGTGTCTACGCCATTAAACACAACTAAAATGTTGCAGTTGTCTCTGATCACCTTTGGAATTTGTGTATATCGTTGAGTAACATAGATCACGTCTGTATTTTTATGTCTACCTCGGGAAAATATTCTGGCTGGATTTGATTGTTTATCTAGCATCACATCGTCGTATACAACTAAATTATTAATAAATCCGTCTATGGAATCTACGGATGGTGCTTCATCAATATCGGTTATAAACTCTATAACATCATTATCCTCATCCAGTAATCGCGCGTTTTCATTGAAATCTTTAAGTACATCATAACATCGTTGATCATCAACGGATGGTGCTACTAAATATAATTTATCCCATTTCAACCATCTCATTATCAGATTAAGTAATAATTGCGTCTTACCCGATCCAGATGGTCCTATGATAATCATTCTGATGGAGTTCGGTAGCGCAGGATGATGTTTAACTGGCTCTCGTTGCCGAGTTGCTGAGAAATCAATTATATCCATATATATTATAACATGAATTTATATTGTTTACGCTGTAAAGTTAAAACTCCAACTATTGATTTAGCTACGGTTACAACAAAAAACAAAAAAATAGCGTACGGTGGAAAATGTTCTGTATGCTGTAGAAAGAAATTTTCATTTTTACCTAATAAGCGGGGTGGTGATATTGCTAATTTGATGTCAAAGTTTCCAGGTGCTCCATGGGCTAAATACAGCGGAGAAAAACATCTACCAGGATATAATTATTGCGGTCCTGGTACCAGACTTGATATCAGGCTCGATAATCAAGATCAACCAAAACCAGGCGAGGAACCAATAAACGCTATTGATCGAGCTTGTCATGCTCATGATGTAGCTTATAAAAGTCAAAATCTACAAGATAGGCATATTGCAGATGTAAAATTAATTCATTCATTAAATTCTATAAAAAATAAAAATATTAGAGAATCATTAGCTAATTGGTTAGTAAGATCCTCGATGAAAGGTAAATTAGCGATTGGGGCTGGTAATTAATAATGGAATCAATTTATTATTCACCGAGAGGATACTGGAGAGGCAAAGCAGCAATTGGTAAACTCGCTGATGCAGCATCGGTTAAACATTCTACTGCTAAAACGTGGTTATCTAAACAAGCAATATGGCAAATTTATCTACCACGTCCTAAACACATTCAGTACTCGTATTTCGATGTCAGTGTTCCTAATGAAGTTCATCAAGCTGATATTCTGTTTTTACCGCATGATACTGTACGTGGAAAAACGTACAAATACGCGCTAACCGTAGTTGATGTTGCAAGTAGATATAAAGAAGCAGAGCCGCTATCGGCGAAAACATCATCTGAAGTAGCTGATTCGTTTGAACGAATTTATCAACGAGGACTCGGACCACAAGGTGGTCTACGATGGCCACAGCTACTACAGGTTGATCCTGGTAAGGAATTTCTTGGTCCAGTATCATCGTTGATGAAACAACATAATACCAAAATACGACGAGGTCATACTGCAATTCACCGTGATCAAGCAATTGTTGAGCGATTTAATCGAACACTTGCTGAACGGTTATTTGGATATCAATACGCGAGGGAATTTATTCAGGATAAAAGATCTCGTGAATGGGTTGCAAGATTACCAATCGTGATAGCTGTATTAAATAATGAAATCACACGAACAACCAACATGAAACCCATTAGCGCGGTCACAAAAAAAAATATACCAACACAACGGAAAGATGCTGGAAAACAAAAAATATTAGGTGATGTCACAGTCAGATATTTATATGAGCCTGGTGAACTTGAAGGTGGTAGCGCGAGAGCAACTGATCCTATTTGGAGTGTTACCACACACAAAATATCTACCGTGACAAGATCCACTGGAAGAAATGTAGGCGTTTCCAGACCTGCAATCTACAGATTAGATTCTGCTGCTCCTCAACGTGGATTTACACGTGAACAACTACAAATAATTCCCGCGGATACACAACTACCGCCGCGATCACTCCGGTGATTTCGATCACTTAACTAGCGCCAAGGGTGCCTGCACCCAAGGCGCTAGCGCCTCTACGTCGATTGCACTCAAGACAGGTTAACATGGTATTTTCTCGTGTATGACCGCGACTATTATCTTTCCTATCTACGGTAAATTGTCTTGAATCATTACTCGAATACCGCCATAACATTATACAATTACAACTTGCGCAATGATTGTTCTGCTGCTGTTTTAACTCAATAATAAATTCAACATCAAGATCAAAGTCGCGTTTATTTTTTTTGTCAGATTGTTTGTATCCGATTAATTTTTTTCTTATTATATCATCATCGATGATGTTAAATTTATCAACGATTTCAGGAATTATAATTCTACGTAATTGAGATATATTTCTGACCCTCGATACCGCTAAATAAACTAAATTTGACCACTCGATACGATCGTCTATAATCCAGACTCGTGTATCAGAAATAGTTAATCCCTGAGACGAGTGGATTGTCATAGCGTATCCCAACACCCATGGAGATTTGTCAGCGTGTAATGCATCTTCGACCGCACTGATATCAACGGCGACAATATCATTTAATACGAGATTCTGTTTCCTTGACTCTGTCAAGGGTCCTGGAATATCAACATTAATATTCTGTTTTCGTGTATCTGATGGTCTATAACACAACGGTACGGGTAGTTCTGAATATTGTTCTTTATGTAGCTGAAATAACTGTTGTTGTAAAGCGTCTCTGATTATTTTTCTACTTGCTACGATCAAATCGTTGGGTCTCCATGAGTTCAAAAAATCACTCATTGATGTCTCTGAGATCACTCCACGTATTATTTCACACTGAATTTTGTTTGATTGTAATCTGATTAATTTTTTAAACTCTTTCAAATTTGCATCAAGAGCTCTATGATCATCATCTATTTCTTCGTAATAATCAACGAAATTTTTTAACCAATCATGTGGAGATGGTCCAACAAAGGGCGGAGGTTGACCATGATCGCCACACATTATTATAGCGGTATTTTTCGTCAACAACCAATCAAGAAACATTTTTAATGTATCCAATGACACCGTGCATATCTCATCCCAAATAATTATTTTAGGTATATATTTTTCCCCCATCCGTTGAGGAGTCCATGTATCCCCGCGCCATCGGAAGAAACTATGATACGTGCACGATTGTACTTGCCGCTGTTTCATCTCACGTGCAAGTCTATGTGTGGGTGTCAGCACGATTATATCTGAATTTCTAAAAACATTAATCGTTCGAGTTGTTTTGCCGCATCCACCAGGTCCATTGAGATATACTGTCTTATATCTGGTTATTGGATCACTCAACGATGGTGCTTTCGACATTTCTGATATTTTATTACCCTCACGATAAACATCTCTCACTGGAACATCTGCTGATTCTGCATAATTGTGTAATAGTTCCTTTTTTATTCTCCACGAACCCCATCGTTCATCATTACTTGTAAATTTCATAACAGATTCTAAATATTTACTTGAAATATAAAACGAATCTGTTGCGACTCTGACTGCGGTCTCAGGAAATCTATTAATCATCGATAATAAATTTATAGAAACATAAGCCAACATGGAAGATCTTAGATGAGTATATTGCGGGGATACGTCATTTATGTAACTAACGATCGTACCTAATTTTGTTCCGTCGGATAAATAAACACTCTCTCGATTTACAAATGTATTTTTCGCCGTTGTATCAGCGATTATAAAATCGTACTCGGCATCATCTAAAATTAATCGTGCGTGATGTCTTTTATAATCATATGCACCACCTTGAGTAAATTTACCTATAATTTTTCTACCGAGATCTTTTGCGGTTTTGAGTTTAATCTCGAGAATTTTAGGAATATCATCTTCGGAAACATCAGGATATTTTTCCTTAAACTCGCTGATAACTTCAGAATCTGACATGGGCAACCAAACTTTGGTCTGTGCATGATATGATATAATTGCCTCACTGACCACCAACGATGTCAGTATCATACAATCTAGCATATATCGCAACAGAACTATAGGTGCCCAACGTTTTTCACAAAAATGTCTGCCAAACCAAACATAACAAATCTTGTGAAGATTTTCGTTAAACTCGAACGACTCAATACAGGCGAATCCAGTCAGATCAAAATCAGGTAATGGTCCATTAATTGCCACTCGCGTCATCTCGTTTGTAGGGTGACCAAATCTTTCAAAGTACGTAGAACAATCTCCGTATCCCAGAAAACTTCCTGGATAACATGCAACCATATCAACCGAAATAACATCATTGTAATTGTATTTGGTATTCCATAATCCGCCATGTCCATATTCGACGCAACTTGCACGTACGTCCTCGAGTAAATCAAATCGTGTTGGTTTCCATGAATTTCGTTCTCTGGCGAAATGAGCCGCAACAGATGGAACGGTAAAACAATTAGTTAGTAATTTGTCAGTATTTTCCGCGTGTTTGCACTGTAAAAACGTCGCAAGATTTTTCATCTCGTCATGGAGGGATTCTGTGCGATATATTTCACCGTTCGGTTTGACAAACTGATCAAATTCACCCTCCTCATTACTTTTGAATAACCATACCGATACAGGATCGGTTTTACTTATTTCGTTGATAAAATCAAACATACTCATATCTGCCACAGAATTATCTGCCCCAGAATTATCTGCCACAGCCATATCTGCCACAGCCATATCTGTGGGGTAAAATCTAACAGTTCGATCACGTGGAAATATTGTTACTGCGTTAGTCCATGCGTGCGCGTTATGATCGATAATATTGATTGGAGCTCCTTTCGATTTATATTTCGACTGGTACAGTACTTCTCCCGTTATTGTTGCTACGGTTATTGGAAATTTTAATATTTTTCCTAACTCAGCAACATCTTTTATTGTAGCACCTTTATCCTTAACTGAATCAGCCCACGAGTTTATTTTTTCACGCCTTAAATCGGTTAATCCATTTCCACGCATCGCGTTTGTAAAGTGTTCTATTACTCGTTCAGCTACACAATTTAGCCTTGACAAGGTCAAGGATGATAATTTCATCGGCGCTAGTTTATCAACGTTAGGTTTTTTATTTATCTCATAAATTCCATAAATAACTGCTGTTACAGGATACGCTCGCTCATAATACGGTTTATCAATACCAGTCAATAGACCCGGTCTGGAATTTTTACTTAATATGATAGTTTTATTATTACCAAGGACAGGATCATATTTGTCACGGATAATCCAACTACCTGTTTCTGTTAATACAATAAATTTTACTCTGAAGAAATATTTTTGATTGCCCTCGTATTCAGCGATGTAGTTAATGATAGTTGCCGCTCGCTTGTCGTTCATTGTGGCGTCCGTGACAGTGTTGCGTATGATCTTGAACGTTGACCATGTATGAGATGCACCATCCGTGTAAAATTCTTTCTTAGCGTCATGAATTTTCGAGATCAAACTTTTATTTTTCGGATCAACCAGATCTCGTACTGGCAAGTCAGAAGATAATCTGTCAAGGTTGAATTTATACTTAACAGGCCTAGTTTGGGATAATCTCTCAAACTCGTTCATATAATTAAAACAAATATTTAAATAAAGAAAATTATATATATATACACAATGTCCCAATGTAGATGGTTGATGATCGGCTCAGTAAATCGATGCAACAAATCCTGTAGAAAGGAATTTTGTTGGATGCACTCACAAAACATACGACGAGGAAGTCTAGGACCAATACCATGTCTACGGTGTGGTATTGGAGTGCGAGGAAAGACAGAATTATGTGGGAAGTGCGGCGGGAAACGGTTCAGAGAACTTAAAAGATATTATGACAAAAAAAATAATAGCGGTGAAAACGCTATAAAATCCGTGGAGGATTATATATCAAGATTTCAGACAAACAATGATTTAAACATATAATATTATTATAATGGAGCAAAATATATTTGTCCCACATCCTGTTATAACAAACTATGAATCAAATATTAATGGTATCATCAGACACCGCAAGTTGAAGAGACAAGTTGGTAATGTTTCTAATACTGGCTATCTTAGATTTACAGTTGGAAAGAGAAGATATCTATGTCATAGATTTACATACGAGTGTCACAAGGGTTTGATCAATGACGGTCTTGTTATTGATCATATTGATGGAAATCCTCAAAACAATAATTTATCCAACCTTCGTGTTGTCACTCGAAGCGTGAACTCTGCATGTGGTAATACAGGAAGATATAAGACAATCGGAAAGAGGGGGGTAATTTCTACAAACATAGAAACCGGTAAAGTAATTATGTTTCAGTCTATGAACGCGGCTGCGACATATTTTGATATTAACTCGCGTTCAGTACAAAATGTAGCAGATAATATAACCAGATCTGCTCTCTCGAAAAAATATAAGCAGAAAATCATCTTTCAGTATCAATAACTATCATCACCACATTATTAACTATCATCACTACATTGAATTAATTTTTTTAATTTATGTCACAGTAGGTCCTCCATACACTACTGAATTTTTGATTTAAGGGGAGATTACTTTGTAATATATAGTTTTCTTCGTAGATGGTTGGTTTTTTATGATCGTAATTAGTCAGTTTAACTAATTACATCGTATAGTGCCGACGAACCTAACTCATTAGACTCATAAGTATTATTTATGGTTTTTAAATATTTTCCCATCATACAACACATGATAATATTATTGATCCGTAGGAAGTTGTGTGTGAAACAGAAACCGTTACTCATTGTAATTGACCTGCAGTTGTGTGTTCACTGAACTTACAATTCTGGAAAGTTCTTTGACTGGTGCATTAATGCTACTGTTATTATTGATTTTCGGTCTGCTACAAATACAGAAACTATTATTCAGAAACTGTTATAAATACAGAAACTATTATTCAGAAACTGTTATAAATACAGAAACTGTTATTATCCAGAAACCGCTACAAATACAGAAACTGTTAAATACAGAAACTGTTATTATTCAGAAACCGCTGTTTAGTGTAAATATTGGTTCCTTAGCTATATAGCTAGCTATATATTAACTTCCGAAACATATGTTCGTAACAATGTTTGATAGCTCGATCAGTATGGTATTGGACTGTGACGCTCGCGGTCCAGGATCGAATCCCCATGGCTGACAATTTGTCGGTGGTGCGCATAATTGCGATTTTTATAATAGTGGGGGGAACCGCAATAACCCCTCCGCTCAGCAAATTCACAAACCACAATATTGACTTGTGGTTGATACATATTTTCGTATCACCCACTGGATTAATTATTGTGGGTGTGATTTTGCTGAGCGTACATGTTTGTACTGTCCTTAGTTAGTACCGTTTCATTCATAATCTGAGCTCGCTAATACACTCGATAGGGGCTCTTCATTCATTGTATATAACCATTTCATTGTATATATGTATATCCTCTAAACTTGGTAGATTGCGGTGGCAAGCTACGAGTTTAATGAGGACTGTGCTGTCCTTAGTTAGTGCCGTTTCATTCATAATCTGAGCTCGCTAATACACTCGATAGGGGCTCTTCATTCATTGTATATATGTTATATGTATATCCTCTAAGCTTGGTAGATTGCGGTGGCAAGCTACGAGTTTAATGAGGACTGTGCTGTCCTTAGTTAGTTATATGTTATGTGTATACCTCTAAACTTGGTAGATTGCGGTGGCAAGCTACGAGTTTATGAGGGTTGTGCCGTCCTCCCTCTTGGGCCTCTAGACCGTTGTTTGGCGGGTTAGGGGCTCTCGTAGAGGGAATATTTGCCTAATGAACTTGGTAGATTGCGGTGGCAAGCTACGAGTTCTTGGCTGTGCTGTCCCTGAAACATCCCGACGAACTCGCTAAACACTCGATAGGTGTTCTAGGGATATTTTTTTTATTTTAAAGATTTATATATTATATAATGAACCATGAAAATATCAATGATGTAATTGTCGCTATTAAAAAATTAAAAAAAAGATGGAATTAATATATCTGATGAACTTAATCCTGAAAAAATAGTTTCTGACTTTGAGATTTTACAAGAACGTAAAACCATGGGGACACACACACTATCATCTGAATACAGTCTCATGAAACGGATTCAATCGGCAATGTTTCAGTCGCTAGCTACCGTAGAAGATGATCATGTGAAGGAGTTCGTTCCTCTTTCTACCGCCGTAGAAAGAATTAAATCGTTATTATCCCACGAGTATGAGGCAAAGAAAACGATTAGTACTCGCATAAGACTATTAAGAAAAATAATGTCAGATCGTGAAACGATCCAGAGTAACTTCGTTACTGGTGAAACGATCCAAGGTAGTAATTTTGAAGATGACTGAGATCTTTGATCAGAAATATTATTTCTGAATTTGATGGGTTAGTAATTTGTTTTTTTTACTGAAATTTAACAAATTTGTACAATTTCTTAATTTTACAAATTATTTATTTCTGAATTAATTTATTTATTTACTGAATTAATTTATTTTTTTTATACTAAAATCAAGAAAAATGCACAAATTACTTGATTCTGACGGGGTAGTTGGTAGTCAAAATCAAAGAAAAATGCACGAATTACTTGATTTCTGACGGGGTAGTTGGTAGTCAAAATCAGGAAAATTGAGCAATTTCGTTGTATTTTAGTAAAAAAAAAATAAAAATCTCAGTAAATAAATAAATAAAATTAATTTATAATAAATAAAATTTGTTAGGAACAATTTGACAAGGTTAGAACTTTCTTGATTTTGACGGGGTAGTTGGTAGTCAAAATCAAGTAGTTCGTGCATTTTTATGTTTCTGAGGGGGTAGTTGGTAGTCAAAATCAAGTAGTTCGTGCATTTTTATGTTTCTGAGGGGGTAGTTGGTAGTCAAAATCAAGTAATTTGTACAATTTCAGTAAAAATCAGGAAAATTAATAAATATTATTTTTTTTGTGATAGAAATTTTAATTTTACTTTCATCGACTAGCTTTTTTAGTTGCCTAGGCCGATTAATTTGTACCAAACACAAATTTGTGCCAGTAATAATAAAATATTTTTTTAAGTTGATCGAATTTGATTCTGATCTCTGTTACAAATGTTCTTCTAACTGTTAAGAAATCCTCGCGTGTAAAAACCTTCCTCCACATGAAGATCTACGATAAAGTCTTACGACGGAAGTCCTTACGACAAAAATCCTTAAGACAAAAGTCTTACGACTTTACATACAGATTTATTACAAGCTCTTCTTCACGTATGTCAATCAAGCGATTAAGGTGGTCTGTGGGTTTAAAATTGATTCGTGTTAACATATTATTGTGACACCGCAAATACACGGGATTAGTTGGTTCTTGCACGATTAAATTTCCAGGAGGAACTTGTGGTGTGAACGTGTACAGGATGTATCCTTGTTGAGCCTGATTTGATCTTCCAAGATCTATTTGATAGCTGCCATCGATTACGTCACAAACCAGATTGACCGCGACCGTCGATGTTATATTAACGATCCGCGGGGATACGTGTCTTCCGCCGCCGTGTGGATCATTATCATGTCTGAGAACAGTTGGATATGGTGCTAGTTTTCTCCATGCATGGAGTATTTTAGGAAAAAACTCATCAATGACATCATTGACAGATTTTCTTAATTTATCCGGATTATAATCAGGAAACTTAAACGTTACAATGTCAGCTTCGGGTATTTTGTACTTGGCTGCGAAGGATTTTTTATAATCGCTTGATGACTTAAGAACCATATCTCTAATTCTGTTATAGATAACTTCAGAAGAATTAACTATATAATTTAAAACTTCTATGTACCTAATAATATTATCGCGCGCGGATGTTGAATCAAATAAATACTCTTGAAAACTATCACGTAAATTATTTACCTGTATTTCATGGTCTAAGTTTATTGAAGCAAATATAGAATCAATATTCAAAGCAATAACACGTTCATTAAGATTATACAAAAGAGCTCTAGGATCATATACAGGTGTTCCCCCCCTCCATCCTGGTTTTACTTCTATGTAATCTAGCCATTCTGAATTCATTTTAATATCATGACGAAGACTGGTCTTTGACGTAAAATCATCCCGAGTTGGTTCTGGTGGTCCTTTATGCACCGGGGGAACATCCGGCCATCCTAGCACTGATCTGATTGAAGATTGATAAATATCAACGGCATAATCAGGCGAGTTTATTTCAACCGTCGAGGACAACGTCGGCTCATGAACGTTTATTGATATTTTTGATTCCTTTCCCGTTATTGATTTTATTCTACGCGCAAATTCCTCACCGATCTCTTCAATCTGGTAACTGCCGGTTGGTATTCCAACAACAACCCAGTCAGGTGTTCCATCGGGTTTGTTCTTGTTAGTAAATACGAGCGAATTATTTGCTGGTGTACCATTAAATGATTTTGATCTGATATTTGGCCAGCTGTAATATACCCGTAATTGTGCTAGTGCTATTTCTTTTACTGGAATTGCAGTAGGAAAATTAACACTAAATTCAGGATTAGTTGAACTTACCGAGATCATCGTTATCTTTGGCGGAGTTGTGTTGGTCACGATCTGCTGGAGTAATTCTGTCATTATTGATACTTGTATCTTTAATACCTTCATCGTATATTTTGGTCATCATTGAAAATTCGAAATCAGATATAATTCCATCACTGAGACTCGCTGATAACAACGAGGATAATTTCGAGTATGCTACCGTCGCTGTATGTAATTTTATTTTGTAATCGGATAATTTTTCGTTCGTACAAGTACATATTTTTTTTGTGATGATACTAAGCACACCTGCAATAGTTGTTGCTGCTGAAATACAAACAGTTACAGCTACTGGTGCCATCGTTGTCAACGCTGATAATATTACACCGGTTCCAGCAACAACAGCGGATACTGAATAAACAATCACATCAACGATAACCAATCGTCGTCGATATTTTTTTACTTTTACTGTATATTGATCAACTTGATCTTTTAGCGTCGCCTGCCATTCACGCGCTTGATTGTATCTGTATTGCGCACCGTCCATATATATTTTTATACAAACAATTGAGGTGTTTCACCTACAAATTCCAAACACCACCAGTAAGATGTTGCGGTTAATTTCTTATCATCTGCTTCCAGAATAAATATTTCTTCGGTTCCGATATTTAATACAACAGATACAACCCCGGAAAACCTGTCGGTGGAATAACGCCATGGAAACGTTGTAAATATTTCAAATTTTGCAGCACTAAACACAGATAGCCTGTACACGCCAGTGACTGTTGCGGTATATTTGATATTTTTATTCTGCGTTGACCATGTTGCAAATCCCGATGATACCGTGCATACGATGTTTGTGATATGCCAGGGAGTTATTTCAGCTGAAATTTTAATCAGATTGGTTTTACTGATAATCTCAGGAATTCCCGCTACGATGTCTAGTTGTGTTCGTTTGATCGTGTCTAGGTTACTTTTGATATCAACGAGTTTTATGTTGACGACAGGCGGAGCGCCGAAGAATTCTTCTGTGTTTTTTTGATGGTTTCTGCGAAATCTTGCAAAAGCACCCGCGTGAACGTCATACTCGGCCCGTAGCGTGGATAGTTTACCATCCACGTTGTCAACGTATTTTTTTGTTGCTGCGTCTTCGTCAGATGTTGGATCTCTTAAAACTACTATTTTGTTTCCGTTCATGCTGAGTTCACCCATCATTGTGTCACCGGTGTTTCTCACGCGATTAGCAACACTTTTTACAATTTCATCTCTAATTGTTGCAAACGATATACTTGAATCTCTGATTTTGCCGCTATCAGTAAACACGGGAATATTATCCGTAACTGCACCGAGTACTCGCCGGACTATATCATTCCATTTGATATTGCTGGTTTTTAGTTTACCATATCGATCTTGAAAAATAACAACTTCATCTGGGTCAACTCCAGCAAGGTTCATAATATCAGCGAGGTCATCTTTAGTCGCATACTTTGACAGATCAACGTCGGATTTTATTTTCTTACCAGTAGAAGATCTTCCGTAAATGTCAACCATTATATAAGATCCGTTGTTTAAAATGCTTTACGCGCAACATATCGGTTGCTTGTATAATCGTGCACGACTTTATGTGGCGGCTTGGATGATTTTGATATGGCGTCGAGTACATTAATTACTTCACGGCCGCATATTGGCGGATCTGTCATTGTTTGTGTGGGTAGCGTTGAATACCAAACTTTATAACCGCTAGTTGTTGCGTGGAGTGGTGCGACATACTTGATAAATTCAACAGGTGGAGCTAACCCGTACGAGTCAAAATAAACAATTCCACGCGGATCAATCGCGTATGATACCCAATGAGTACCAGGTCCGGAACGTTTGTCAAGATTAATAATACCTGTTTCTAGTTTGTTTGGTTGTTTCGGTAATTGATCTCGCATAAAAACACCTCTAAAGGCAGATATTTTTAATTTTTTAGCAGCATCAAGTAAATCAAAATTTGATGATGGAACGTTTAACGAAATGACCCTGGAAGCCTTAGGCCTCTCCCCCAACGAGATCCCGGTAATCTTAGACCGCGTCCCTTTTTTTTGTTATATCGTCCACCAGTAGCTTTTTCGAAAATTTTTTTACCCGCCGCTCCAGCAACACCTCCAGCAACACCTAACGCGGCCGCTTTTACTAAGGCCGGAGCAGCCGCAGCTAGTAATGCCGGAATGGCCGCAAATAGTGGGAATATACCACCTGTTTTAACCATGTCTTTGATGGCGCTCGGGGAGAGATGGAATTGAACTCCAGTTTTTGATTCTAGGGCTTTATTGAAATGTTTAATCTGATTATTTGTCAACGATAATTTGTTTGGACCACCACTAATCTGATCTCGTTTTAGTGATATTTTAGTTCCGCATTTGTTGGCGGTTTTTGATTGAAGCTTTTTTACCTGACCCGGGGTCAGAGTAACATTAACATGACCATACGACATTTTTATATAAAATATATTTTTCTAAATAACACGATTAAAGATTTTCCACCGGTGCATCAACGACCCTCATTCGACCACTGCCACCTTCAAGTAACATGGCCTTGTCGCTAAGTATGACCGCGATCGCTCTGTAGAAGCCGGGAACAACTGGTGGACCGGGTATATCAGGAGGAGGGTTAGTAACATGGGCTCGAAAGTGTATATCAACAACAGATTGTTTGGATAAATCAAGATGTTCTAGTGAAAAATAATAAATCGGATATAGACCTGTAAAATCTAGTTGTGATATTTGCAACCCGGTATCTATATTTTGATCACGTCCCATGAATGACATTAAACGATGATATGCGCGCGCTACATGATTTTGAACAAAATTTAGTTGTATATCCTCGGCTGGTTCTTGATGTCCATTTATCCGTAAAGAAACTTCATTAACTCCAAGGTTGTCAAATATCATATGTGAACGTTGTTGATTATTTATCCGGTTAATATTTTGTAATGCAATAAAAATATGTCGTGGTGCAGAAACACCCTGTTGTGATGCTATATGCCATGTAAATAAACCATTAATATTGCTTTGAGCAGCATCTGTGGTTACTGTTAACCATGATAGCAATGATTTACCGCCTTGATCCATAAAAGATAGTAATTTTTGTTCCTCAGTAATAGATGGAGTCATTACTGGCATCCACAATGAAAGTTTTGATATATTTACTTTACCATCGGCAATACCACCACCTCGCCAGATTGCATCATTATCATCACCTTTTCTTACGAGCACAATTGTGTGTTTAGCTCCAAAGATGACCTTTCTAACATTTCTGCAAAATCCAAAGATGTGAGATAATGGAATTGCACACGAAAAATTTCTATTATCTCCTGACAGCGCTGTTTGGCGTGTTGCAAATCCTAAGTTGAAAGTCGCGCTATCACCTTTTACAATATCAAAATCAGCAGCTGGTCTGGTTGCGTGTTCAAAGTCAACTGGTTGTGGATCAACTGCAGTATTTTGTGGTGTCCGTATTTTAGCATACCTGATATGATCAGCGTTGTCGGTGATATCCTTAGCAAACATCATTGTTGGACCAGCTGATCTTGTAAAGTCGTCAGAATATCTCGCCAGACCAATTATTGTTGTAGCAACGTCGACATCCTTCTGAATTGATTCAATATTTTTTCCATCAATCATGTATGTGGCGCTATCAAACAGTGCCATAATCCCGTTGTTGACAAAACCAACACGCAAATTAGCAGCATATGCCGTATCAGCTACAACATTCGTTACAAGTCTACCTTCTACTTCAATAAACGCCTCAGCGGGCAAGAAATATCTACTTGTATCATGAACCTGTAATTCGATTCTCCCCCGCTGAATTGGTAGTCTTGCGTCATAAGAATAAAATTGATAATCACGTACTGACTCGTACTTAAGGACAGGTGCCTCCATATCAAATGCTGGGTCTGATTCGCGCCTGAACATTTTTATTATAGTTACCATTTTTCCAAATGATGATCATCGTCGACGAAGACCGCTCCCTGCTATTAAATTTGCTGTTATATTTTTTTCTGCTTCTTCAGATATCGCCGCTAGTTTTTGATTTGCAGCCTGATTTATTATTTTACTTACGTCTGAGGGCATCACCTCAGTACTTGCCAGTTTCACCGGTGGTTGTTGTTTTCGTCGCAATAATCGTGATAATCTTTCCTTGATCGCCGAGAACGCCTTACCAGCAACATTGACAATTGCACCAGGAGCTTTATCACGAACAATATCAATAGCCTTCATCGATAATTGTTTTGCAACAGGTGCTACTTTTGGAGCTATCCTCGTGAATAATCCTCGAATGACATCACCAAGTCCATCTCCGTAAATAACACTATAGATTGGTAATCGTGAGTTTACCGCTCTAACCTGTGTGGGTTTACGATGATTATCATGCACAATCATCTTATTTTATTTACCATTTATCTAACAACTAGTTATCAACGAGCTCATCAATAAGTTCTCGGAAAACGCCGATATCCATGATGCCACCTTGAAATAGTCGCCGACAAATATCAGCTGCTTCATTGGTTATTTCTGGTGAATTATTTCCAGCTCGTTTTCCTCCTATGAGAACTTCTAACCGTGACACGTCATTGATGATATTATCAGGACATAAACCAGATCCTGTTTTAGGTTCATCTTGGGGTGGTGGTTGCATTACCGGAGTAGGTACTTCAGTGGTGTCCGGGGGTGAGTCACCTTCTCGAAATCCATGTGGTGAACCTGTCGGTGTAAATGTCATTTTCGGTGCAGAAATTTTCTTCGAGAAGGGTGATTTAAATGACTCTTTAACCTTTTTAATTTCCGACATCAACCTTTGTTGTGGCGAAGAAGATTGTTGTTGTTCTATTTGTTGCAGAGGTGGAGGAAGCTGATACTGGGAGGACTCTCCTTGTTCTGGTTGTTCCCGTCTCCCTCTAAGTCTTTCTACTTCTTCTTTAAGTCTTTTAAATTCTTGACCTCTAGCTTGTTTTTTATTGTAATATACGCGATATATCCATTTAATGAAATTATCATCATTTGTTTTTTCATGACCGGGTTTTAAAATACTAGATTTATTAGATATACTATTTAATATTGCTTCAGGTAATCTCTCTCTTTCAGTTTTTCTAATTTCCTCAACAACTCCTTCTTTAAATCTTGCAATTAATCTTAAGCTTTCTTCTGCTGATTTGGGTTCAGATGCAAGTTTTTTTCTCACATCGGCGACTTCAGCACAAAGTTCTCCAATACCTTCAAGTATTTCCTCATCAACAGGTGGAGGCTGAGCTGCGGCTATGTTAGTTGGAAGGTCTCGTAAAATCTTTTTTGTTTGTTTGGTTCTTCTTGCTATTTTTTCAGCCTGTACCACAGTTTGTTTTGATACCGGAAGAAGATCTTCTTTGATGACAGTTGTAACTTGTTCAGTAGCTGCAGTGACGGGTTTAAATAGTTTTTTAGTGTCTTCTTCAAACTCAACTTTTGATTCTTGCTGCGCTTGCAGATTTTTTCTAAATGAGTCTCTGACAGGAAGAAATTTTTTAATTGTTTCTAATCGTTCTCGAGCTGTTCTTGCAGTATGAGATTCTGGATGTACCATTTTTATTATAACATAATAATTTAATTAATATCAGCAGAAGAGGAGCAGCAGAGAGGGTACCTACCAACGTTGGTCGTCAAAAAAATAAACAAGAAATAAATAAACACGTAGAGTACTTTATTTTTTCAGCTACTATTTCGAACTGAGGTTTTATTAGCACAATCGGTCATTGCAAAAATAAACATCTCAAGGAAAGTTCATTTGTAAAATCTGGACCTTTCTACGAGATGATTTATTTGTTTGTTTTATTTGTTTGTCGGAATTCTATGGTCTGTTCACCCTCTCTGCTGCTGAAGTCTAGTTGGACTATTTTCTACTAAGCTATTTTTTAATTGAAATCAAACCTGGAACTCTTTCACACTAAACCACTGTCCTCCGTGTCCACTAAGTCGTTAATTCTTCTAATTCCATGTCCAAATCAATTTATACATTTAAAGTAAAAACAGACTTGATCCCTACTCTAACATTGTGATTGCGCCTTGAGGGATTATGAAAAAAAAAAAAAAAAAAAAAAAAGTGTATCAACTCAAAGTATTTTCACAATTGATCCATGTCAAAGCAGATTTCTTCAGAAAGCATGAACTAATTAATGTTATGCTTCGATCAGTCTTCCCCAAACAAGAGGAAATTTGAGATATTTTGGCAAGATTTCTCTAAAATGTGTTTCGTTTTGTTGCTGCAGTTGCAAGTGTAACATGGTTGTAACCGAATGAATTTTTGGGACAGAGAAAAACACTCTGTGAGTGGATGGATGTTTATGAAATGAAAAATAAATAATTACACATGCACAAGTAGACTCAAAAACCTACCGACTGTATACGATATAAGACTACCATGCTGAACATGTTCTGAAATGAAAACAGATTCATAAATATAAAAAATGAATATGGTACATATAAATATACGACACGAATAAATGAGCATAGTTCACACATCCAAGCGATCGTTGTGTCGCATAAGACAATATGTCTCCTATAAATAAAAGAAAGAAAAAGAACATGTACACGACCAGGGGTAAAGTACCCGTGCACATCGTGCTAAATGGGTATCTCGCTGCGACCGACCTACGATGAGATACATGCATTGCCCAGCCACCATCAAAAAAAATATGAACTGACCATGGTAACGCTGCATGCGTCTAAGAAACCAATTACCCAAATTTTTCTAAGGCACTGCCAAATTATTGTCTTGCCTTTCTCCGGTTTAATGTCTAAATTTCAGAGGCGGCGTTAGGAGTAACCGGGGCCATGGGCCGACCATGACCGCGCGGGGCCAGAATATCGGTATCTCGATTGGCATGCTACTGCAAACACTTATTATGACTAGACTATATCAGCTTTCGCGATTTGCGTCCATTACGTGCGGCCTGTTATCAGCGTTTCCAATTTACCGGAGAATATAGCTTGACAAACTCATAAGGACGACCTTAGGCCTGAAGCGCGGGGCCCCATCAAGAGCGGGGCCTGGGGTGGTAGCCCCACTTGCCACCCACAAACGCCGGTCCTGCGTCTAATCCAAGGGATATTCAATGCTTCTTCGATGCAAATACACATATAATTTTCAGATACCCTGTCTGAATCGTATTCATTTACGCCAACATTTCTTCGAACCTTATCAATTGAATTATTCCACACAAATGTATAAAATATATTATTATTTTCGATTAGACCTTTTCATAGCGGTTGTAAAGATAGAAGTAGAAGACTTAGTTTAGATAATGTTAAATATTTTAAAATAACCTTTCTACTAAATTGTGTGATGGCTTTTTTCGACTACTGGTTTAAGATGTTATTAATTTCTTTAATTTATTTAATATAATTTTTTACGATATTTGTCTAAGTTTAGATGAATACTTTTCACATAGTAATGCAGCATCATTGTCTCCCCAATTTACATGATATCTCTGAGACTTCGAATTTTACTCCCAAACTGGGTAACATTAGTTTTGTGAATATGGTGCTAAGTTCAGAAAAGTAAAAATAATAAATAAAAGATCAAGTTCAGACTTCTGTGATTTGATATTCATTCCCATCCAGATTATAAAGTATCATCTGCATTAAATATTCTCTATTATACATTTGTATTCCTTTAATATTTGGATTTCCTCTTACCATGTGTACCAGTATCTCTGTAAATATGATAAATAGATATGGAGATAAGGGGTCACCCTGCCTACTTGTATGGACAACCAAGAAGAGAGGCAGCTATTTACTGTAATACATGATTTAGTTGTTATTGTTGGGTTTAACGCCATTTTTCAGAATACGATAGGCTATACATGGCGGCCAGTATTAATGGTGGAGGAAGAACCCGGGAAAACCCCTGAAAGAATCACCGACCCACGAGAAGGTACTGGCAAGCTTTCTCACATACTCACATTGGCTGAATCTAAGACTCGAACCGTGTCAGGCAGAGACATGATTTAGTATGATTATAATACGTTGATATACAGTTTATAATAGAGGAAATATAAAACGTTCTTAATGCATGACCATGCAAACGAACCAACGGCATTCTCGATATCAATCAATAGCAATAAACCCGGAATTATTTGGTTATTTTATTTTATGTAAAAGATTTGATCGTTCATTGTTGCGATGCTTGCCCCAAAATATAAGTTTTTAATAAAACCAAAACGATCCTCATTTATAAGGTGAAGTAAGATGCCATTCAATTTATTTGCTATACAAGCGGAAGCTATTTTATATGAAACATATAGTAATGCTATTGGTTTCCATGTCTTAAGATGCTGCTTTTCATTGTCACCTTTCGATAGACTTGTAAATATTCCCTCTTTCTGTATTGATGAATGTTCCATATACTGTAACTATGGTTTATGTATCTGACAAGGAAATGACAACTCGTTAAAAAGAATAAAAATATTTTAGAAAAAGAAAAAGCTCAATAATAAAATCGTCTGAACCTGGCCTGTTGTTGTCTGACACCTGTTTCAAGCAACTTAATGTTTCTTCATACTATATAGGTCCTTCTAATAATATTCTGTCGATTTATCTCACGTGGGATTTATCATGTATCTTGTGAAATGCCATGTGGGGCTTCCGCATAGCGTTCCACAACATGGTGTACAGTTTGCTTAACAATTTGTACATATTATGCAAATTACTAAACTTCTATATTGTTTTCATTCAGATTTAATAATCAGCCACCAATAAGTTATGTTCTGTAACCGGATTTGATCAAAGCTTCTTAAATGTCGACTAATATATATATATATATATATATATATATATATATATATATATATATATATATATATATATATATATATATATATATATATTAACCTAACTTGTTTTGAGCAGTTTATTTTCTAGATTTGTGGGTATCCATGTTAAATTCTCTCCAAGTATCAATTAGATAAAATTCCTGATATAGATCAAAGACTTTCTCCCTTGCCTTGTGATTATTAATATTCCAGTACTTATAAGTGTCTATGGTATTGTTCATGGTAGGATTTAAGTCACCTGTCAAAGTACGTTTACATTATGTACATGAGAGATAAGACCTATCCGTGGTCTAAGTGGTTAGAGTATCCATTATTTGGTCGCGAGTTCGAACCCCGGCCCAATAATACCAAAGACTTAAAAAAAAATATCATAATCAGCTGCCTCGCTTGGCGCTCAGCAATAAGAGGTGAGTGTTAGGATTGGTGGGCCTAGTGTCAGGATAATGTGACTGGATGGAACATGATAATTTATGTATGCAGCATGATGCTCCAATACTAGACATCTCTACAAATGGCCACGTTGCAAACATCCTAGCAATATGACTGAAATACAGTTAAAGATACGTTAAAAATCAAAATATCTCTGTCCGTCTGTCTGTCTCTCTGTCTTACTCGCTCTCGGTTTGTCTGTCTGTCTGTCTGTCTGTCTCTCTCTCTCTCTCTCTCTCTCTCTCTCTCACACACACACACTAACATTTGGTGCATTTAAACTATTAAAAAAACCCAGTAATATCCATAGCTTGACATAAGATACTTTTCTCAATTCTTAACAAAACGTCTTGTAAAAACGAAATATATGGATATTTTTTGTTTTGCTTGCTATATAATGTTTTCTGTTCAAGCATCGAATTTAGCGCTAAAACAATTCATGTTTGTACTACAACGGATATCTACACGAGAGTGAAATAAACTGATTTAATATCCATATTACAGAATATTTTTCTGTATCCATTATTTCGTGATTTTAATAAAGCCATAAAACCACCACCAAATCATTTCTGGTTGCTATAAGAGGAAGGCTTCCGATGCTGAAAGCAAACATCAGCCAAAAGAAGAAAAGAAACCCTACTTAATCTTGTTGAAAACAACATACAAACTAGATTGTCAGGCACAACATGTTGAAAGAAAAAAGAATAACAAGAAAGTTAAAAAGTGAAGTTGCATGATGGAAGGGAAATAACTTAGCAGAGTACTTATAAAGAAATTTTCGGAAACGAGGCTACTCCCCTTGAATTGGATTTTGATTGTACCAACAATGGCACCTCACCTTCCGGGAACTAGAGATACACATAATCTGTCACGTTGTAAAACCTGAAATACACAAATTAAAGCAAGCCCAACACGTTGAGTTTCGGACATTTATTATTTTAGTTCCATATACCAATAGATTATATTTTTCCATAAGATGTGAAAATGTATGCTTGGTTGTAGATTGATTTTTTTTCTTTCTCCTTTATGTTTACTAAATAATGTAAAAGCATCTTCTCTGCTAAAAGTTCCTTTGATATGGAGTACCCTTTAAACAATTGTCGGTCAGCACGCTTTGTTGTGATATTTATTCTTCTCAGAAATATCAAAGTAATGCATGTGTGGAAACTAAGATATTGACAGCATCGTGCAGTCATGGCTTAGATACTGTAATCAAATGTTGGCGAAAAGAATGAAAACAGAGAAAGCAGTACGAGTTAAACAAGATTTAGGGGAGTTTGCGGAGATGTGTTATATTTATCTAGTTCACTTGTCGCTAAGCTCTAATCAGATTAAAATATGTTTTTAAAGAAGTACTGAACTACAGGACAGAACAGAAAAAGGTATAGCGAACAAATCATACTCAGGCCATACATACAAAGAATGTGTCAAGCACATTCAAAGATCTGTTATGCACGAATGCATCGTGGTGTAGCAAGAGCGAGAGGTGTGAGCACGCAACGAGACAATCAGAGAGAGAGAGAGAGAGAGAGAATTTTATATATATATATATATATATATATATATATATATATATATATATATATATTGCAAGTTCAGGAAATGTCTAACTGATTGATTGGTTGTGAATTTTACGGCGCAAGAGCACCACATAAAGGTTGTCTGCTAAAATAGCATGTATCAAAATTAATATAACCAACGAACCTAAAAGCACAAAAACAACGATGCTATAGTGAAATTATATTATGTTTCCGGAGCGACGGGGTCGTAAATGGTGTGTATAAAGGGTAGTAAGATAATAAAATATAAATTAGGGTGATTAACAGTACAAATCTTGATTAATACTACTTAAAGGAAATGGTGTGTACATTAACTATATTATGGAATAAATTCTGAGTCAAAAATAAGTGATCAATGATTTATTATAAAGAAAGCATTTTGAATATGTTTTAGTTAATATTTGAAGAGTCGCAAATGGTTGCTATGTGAAATCATCTAAGTTAGTTATCCATTCTTCTGTTCAGTTTCTTATTTGTTCATAATTTTGCTAACTAATATAATTTATTCTTATTTTAATTATATGTTGACATTTCAGAATATTTGATCATATTTATTAATACAATTCAAAAAGCTCTTTGCTGTCAAAACTGAACTTAAGAAATAGATGTTGCTAGTAGTGTCGGTTCAGTATGAAAGTCGGCATCCGGAATGTACCTGACTATGTCAATCAAAATCTTACAAACAACATCCGGAATGTACCTGACTATGTCAATCAAAATATTACAAACTACATCCGGAATGTACCTGACTATGTCAATCAAAATATTACAAACAACATCCGGAATGTACCTGACTATGTCAATCAAAATCTTACAAACAACATCTGGAATGTACCTGACTATGTCAATCAAAATATTACAAACTACATCCGGAATGTACCTGACTATGTCAATCAAAATCTTACAAACAACATCTGGAATGTACCTGACTATGTCAATCAAAATATTACAAACAACATCCGGAATATACCTGACTATGTCAATCAAACATGCTTTCTACAAAAATCATTAGTTATTTTTTTATTTGCATATTCGGTGTAGAATTATTTTCATTTTTCTGTAACCCGGAATTATGGATTGTATATCAGTTTGGTTAAACATTTTGCTTGAAATCAAGCGTACTCTATCACCATTGGTATTAATTCCGAGTCTAATACGCTCTGTTAGTCAAAATCATACAAGATTCTATTCTATTGATATTTTCAATCAAACAAATTTTGGAATAATGAACTTAGCGAAAGATGTCCAGAATTTCTCAAAATTTTAACTCTTTGGTCCCAATGGTCAGTTGTTTTTGGTGAATGTTCATCAGAAAAAGCCCTATTGCAGCAAAATAAGAATAATTTTACATTAAAGATACAAATAAAAACTAACCACTATGCTACTGGATGACTTGAGAGGTTCGTATAGATAGTAATATTATTTCCACCAGCTAATGAAATGGACGATATAAACTATAATAATGTTGATGAAGTGTTTTTAATGATTTCTACTCCAATTTATGAATATTTAAAAATATTTTCAAACAGTTTTAAAGTCATACTTATGTTACGACGTTATTCTACCAGTGTAGTGAGACAATACTATCCGCTTAGGCCCTTATCGCGCCTAAAAATGTTCTGCCTTTTTTCATCATCAAAAGCACCTTGCACCGACTACATGTGTATAAGGAAGTTTCCACCGATTATTGTTTTCCGTTTTAATACACGATATAAGGAAACAGGTACCGCACATAAAAACGTCTGCACTTACTATAAGGTCGCGGGTGTGTGAGTGATATGGATTTTTAATGTCATTTTTCAGTCATATCACTACGATGTCTGTAGTATGACATTTTATAGTGATGTCTAGCACTGAGGTATCAGGCCGCAGACATGTAGCATCATGTCCCACCCAATCACGTTATCATGACACTTGGCCGACTAATCCTAACTCTAAACTCATAGGTTGCAGGGTCCAGTTTCGTAAATTGGCCCCTGGCAAATCTCTTAACTTAAGGCTATGTATGGTATGACTTTTTCAGCTATTATTGTTTACTATTTATAGCTATGGATATATTTGTTAACTTAGTGTTTGGGGCTTGTGTTGTTCTTGTTGTGGGGTTTTAACGCCATTTTTCAGCACATGATGGGCTATGCATGGTGGCCAGTATTAATGGTGGAGGAAGAACCCAGGAAAACCCCGGGAAGAACCACCGACCCACGAGAAGCTACTGGAAGCTTTCTCACATACCCATATTGGCCGAATCCTAGACTCGAAACCACGCAGACAGAGGTGAGATTGCAGTGCTCCGTAACAGAGAGCGCTTTAGACCACTCGGCCACTCGGGGCCCCTGTGTTGTTCTTGAAATTGATGTCAAGCATGTACAGCTTCCGTAGTTGCTCTGCAGTTAGTCCTACATGTAAAACATAGCACATGTTGATTTTGTTTAGGTGTTAGGTCTTACTATCCAAATAACGGTCCTGTATAGCGTGTTCCGATGTCAACGACATCGGAATGAGTAATCAAAATTGCAGGAACATCTCACACGCTTGGCAGCATATATCGACACTCATCCACTAATTTATGTGTAATTAATATACTTACTCTGCTGTCATTATCTTGGCGGAATGAAAATATGATACTAGCAAATGGACGCATTTTCATGTTAAGTTAACATACAGTTGAATTTGTTGCAACGCGAGAGTAGTCGAGGTATGCCGAAGGAAGTTCAAGGACGTACATGCTAGGGATAAGTTTCTTGAACGAAACGAACCGTTACTTACAGTTCCAATAGGCATAATATATTTTTATTTGTTTCGTTAAAGAATAATATTTCAACTTAACCCGATTTTGGCATTCCTGGCTTTCATCGCTTTCCAGCCAACTGAAATGTAGGCCAACAAAACTTGAAAATAGATCCATTTCTTTTGTGAGAATTTGAATTTATTAGAGAAAAGACACCAGATTAAGTAAAGTCTGACTAAAACACTACGACTTTACTTTGTATAAAGCGTCGTTATTTTAGTTGTCAGTTGTTTGAAGTATTCCTGAAAATTTGACTTTCGTAACGATGTTAGTCGTCATCAAAACACGCTACACAGCGCAGTTAATTAGGTGGCAGGGTCCAGTTTCGTAAATTGGCCCCTGGCAAATTTCTTAACTTCAGGCTATGGTGTGACTTTTTCAGCTATTATTGTTTACTATTTATAGATATGGATATATTTGTGAACTAGGTGTTTTGGGCTTGTGTTGTTCTTGAAATTGATGTCAGGCATGTACACCTTCCATAGTTGCTCTGCAGTATGTTGATAGTGAAATACCAATAGTTGGCTAGGAAGAAGAGCTAGCCTCCCATAGCAGTAGACACGTGGGTTCAAGGCAAGCCGAGTATCTCAAAAACGGCTTGGATGACAACTATTCTGAATTGCATCAAACTATTTAGTAGACAATGTTTTTCAAAATTTTCATCCAGGGAAAGGGCTTGCGTTTGCACTGTGAGCACTACATGTTGTCAAAAATGGCATTTGGATGTGAAAAATGCAGGTATAAAATAGGGGTTGGGGTGCATAAACCTCTTCTGCTATGAACTGCCATTGACTTCTCTGGTCAAGTGAATACTATTCTTATGCTTTGTTTTAATATAGGTATCTAAAAATATGGACCTTTTTGACCTCACTTGTGTATTTGATTTTTTATGATTTTTTATACTAGGTCGCTGATTGCGGCATTAAATTTGTACATAAAAACTGGACCCTGCCCCCTTAAGGAAAATTGATCATTTTTTGATGGTGCAGTCAGCCACATCTATTATACTCTTCTGTTTCTTTGTGTATATTTAAATAATTTTTATGCATTAGCTTTATTATATCTCCTTCCTTTTTCCTTATATTACTTAGTGTTGTATGTGATGTTCTTTGGAGAGGGAGGTAACTGTGTTTTGTACCTCCATGTGAGAACTGTTTACATCATGACAAAATAGCATATTTTGGATATAACTTACTAAATATGGGAACAAAATGGTAACCATAATGTATTGTCTTGCACTTTCTGTAGCTGTCAAGGTTTTGCACCTCTATTTTTATGAATACTATTCACATTTCAATACAGACACAATTACATAGCATGTCAACATGTATTCTTTAAAGTAATTTAACTCCACAGGAGCAGATAGAATTCAGAGGAATCATACATAAACATACTGTTGTGAATATTGAATGTCACCAGTGGAACGGTCTTAGAAATAATGATGCATATGGCATATTACTTGCTATATTTTGGTGAGAAGAATGAAAGTTTTAGCACACCGACATAGTTTCTACCTTCATGACCCCACTCTGAAGTTGACTTAAGAGATTCATATCTCGCACTTGGGTGATAATAGAAAATGTTTCAATGTTACGTATATATCTTGAAATTTCTAGGTTCAGTTAACAAAGGGGGAAAAGCTTAAAATTAAGTGGCAGCTTCATGCATTTGACAATGCACATACAGTTTCTCCTCTGAAAGTCTTATGTTTTCACTGAATGTTAAAAGTACATCAATATCACTTGTTTCTTTTCTTTTTGCAGGTGTCAGTTTGCATAGTAAGAGATTAGGATTAATCGGTTAGTCATGCTGAAAGAAACAATAGCTTCAATCTCATCCAGATACTCATTCTGATCTAAGTGCACAAGAGAGTGACTTTGACGGACAGACTTAGCTTCAGCAGGAGTTGTTTTATGGTACGTGCTTATCAAAAGCCAAGCCGGTGATATGCTTTTTACCTTTAACTGGATTTTCCACTATAAATATTTGTTCTATACCTTATCTTATTATTTACTATGATTTTGTAAACTCCAGAAAACATTAAAGTCAGTTGTAAGTAAATTGGTATCTGAGAAGAAATTTCTCTGTTAAACTGTATTGAGTAATTTGTATATGTATGGTCAATTTCATTGGCTATGTATCAATGAATTTATTTGATATGTCACTCTTTGTAAGTTTTAGGGTCCTACACATCAGTATATCAATATTCCAGCATTGTCTAATGTTAATTGATTAAACTTTGACTTTTCCAGACTAGCTAGACTTGTGTTGCGATTACCCCCCCACCACACACACACACAATATACACTGACACAACACTGATGTTGCTATTAGCATCTCCAGAATGATAATGAAAAGTTAGGAACCACTTCTTTTATATCCGTCTAAGAGTACTTCTAAAGCACATGATTTACTTAAATGTGTGATTTCTTCAAGTTTGCTAGAATAGTTTAGAGAAAATTTCACTTCTGTCACTGACACCTAACATAGCATTTCTGTTATTCCCTCCTAAAATTTATAACTTCCAGATCTCTTCTTGACATTCATGAAACATTGTAAAGGAATTTTGATTTTGTACTGATGCTATGGTGGTAAACAAAGACCAAGAGCATTGTAGGTTGCAAACAATTTGAAATCTTTCAAGAAATGCAGTCAGTCATAATTCACAATGTAAATAATGCAGTGCTTTTTGCCGCAAAGAGGTAACTTTTTTAAAAGCATAATACCATTTTTAGTTTGGTGCAAAAAAAAGTTTTCCTTTATACCATTGTACTAGATAATGTCTAAATATGTGATATGTACACAACTTTTGACATAAACCATTTTGAGCCAAATCCTTAAGGTGGCAGGGTCCAGTTTCGTAAATTGGCCCCTGGCAAATTTCTTAACTTCAGGCTATGGTGTGACTTTTTCAGCTATTATTGTTTACTATTTATAGATATGGATATATTTGTGAACTAGGTGTTTTGGGCTTGTGTTGTTCTTGAAATTGATGTCAGGCATGTACACCTTCCATAGTTGCTCTGCAGTATGTTGATAGTGAAATACCAATAGTTGGCTAGGAAGAAGAGCTAGCCTCCCATAGCAGTAGACACGTGGGTTCAAGGCAAGCCGAGTATCTCAAAAACGGCTTGGATGACAACTATTCTGAATTGCATCAAACTATTTAGTAGACAATGTTTTTCAAAATTTTCGTCCAGGGAAAGGGCTTGCGTTTGCACTGTGAGCACTACATGTTGTCAAAAATGACATTTGGATGTGAAAAATGCAGGTATAAAATAGGGGTTGGGGTGCATAAACCTCTTCTGCTATGAACTGCCATTGACTTCTCTGGTCAAGTGAATACTATTCTTATGCTTTGTTTTAATATAGGTATCTAAAAATATGGACCTTTTTGACCTCACTTGTGTATTTGATTTTTTATGATTTTTTATACTAGGTCGCTGATTGCGACATTAAATTTGCACATAAAAACTGGACCCTGCCCCCTTAGACTGTAAGACCTTGACGCCCACAACATAAATATCAGTGTCAGGTCTTACATGTAGGACTACTCTGCAGCATGTTGATAGTGAAATACCAATAGTCGGCTAGGAAGAAGAGCTAGCCTCCCATAGCAGTAGACAGGTGGGTTCAGGGCAACTAGAGTATCTAAAAAACGGCTTGGATGACAACTATTCTCAGTTGCATCAAACTATAGACAGTGTTTTTAAAACTTTTCATCCATGGAAAGGGCTTGCGTTTGCACTGAGAGCACCACATGCTGTCAAAATGGCATTTGGACGTGAAAAATGCATGTATCCGTTGTTTTCACGTGACGTCACAAAACGTGTGTACTTCTATATCCGCCATTTTGAGCCCCTAGCCCCTCAAATCGGCACCTAATAACATTGTTCTTCCCGCATAATTACGAAGGCACGTCTCATTTTGTGCGTAAGAATATAATAATACATCACATACTGTTGTGCATGTCAAACGCACGAGACAGAATGCGTGACTTTTCTGCTTGTTTTCTTCAAATAAAACGTTTAAATTTCAGCAATCTTTGTTATTCGTTCATAAGCAAAAAGATCGATTGATAAACAAACACATAAACAAATGGATACACAAACAAGCAGAAATATTTAATAATTTTTAATTTTTATGGGATGAAATCAATCATTTGGTTATCTTTCAAGTTAAAAAGTTAATTGTTAATATATAGTTTAATATTTCTAAAAGCATTTCAGGAATATTTCGTTTTGACATTCGACACAGTCATGTTCCATTTTGCATGTGTTTCGTTTGAATACAGTGAAGATGTAACGTCTTTTTGAACGGTTATGCTTTGTTTTAATATAGTATCTAAAAATATGGACCTTTATGACCTCACTGGTGTATTTGATTTCTTATGATTTTTTAAACTAGGTCGCTGATTGCGGAGTTAAATTTGTACATAAAAACTGCCCCCGGCCCCCTTAATACTGAGCGCCAAGCTAGGGGGCTGCTAGTATCATTTTTAAAAGCCTTTGGTATGACTCCGCCGGGGTTTAAGCCCGCAACCTCGTGCATCCGAGGCAAACGTTCTAACTACTTAGGCCATCGGAGTAGCAAATAGAAGGTCGACAACATCCCAAAGAAGTTTGCGTTTTGTATAAGGACCAAAATACAATAACACGTCTTATTAACAGGTTTGTACATCATATAATAACAACGTTCATATTAAAACAGCTCTTGCGTTCCAAACATATTAATACAATGTGAGTTGGTAGCTACCGCTACAGATAGTCCCACTCTATGGAGTATCCTCTATTTCAAAGTTCAGACAGGAGAACCCTACGTAAACAATTAATTTTGCTAATCTTGTGCTCTTGATTTTGCTGTTATCTTATATGCTGTGAAAATGTAGACGAAGAAAAAATGACGACAACAATGGAAACGATGATAGGGAGCGGCAGGATGACGAATACATATTTTAAGCAAAATTGGAAGAGTTAAAGAAACTTACCTGTGTACGTAATAATTTAGCATGGCAATGTTTTGATCATAACGTTTTAACTAACTAGCTAATCCTTATCTACAGTTGCATTTCCACCAGTGTGCAGGTGGTACCTAAGCGATATCATCTGTTGTTGAAATTTTCCTGCTTGAAAAATACGAATATGATTTACTGGCCAATTAAGAAGGCCGGATCGACGGTTTGTTGCTATGGCAACGCCCATTAACTCTTAGCAGCAGCCGTACTGTGCCTCAAACCTAAATATAGCAACAGCGGGGAGGCTGATATACCACACTCCCATGCATCATACAACAAGTGACCCAGAGCGGGCACTGTTTACAATCATTGACTCAGCGTCCCTGCCTAGTATTCTATCCTACCACTGCTCTCTGGAGCCCTAGATAACATGTCTCTCGGCAGTGTTGCTATTATATCACGTCAGGGATTTTAACCAGTGCTGCTCAAATAGATTTTAACGTTTAGCTGTGCATTCTCTTACGGAGTAGCAAATACGTATTACTGTCACTCTTTTGTACGCCATTAATAGTTGTAGTGTTATAACATTTTTATCTTGATAACGGTCAAAGAGTCTACTTCACATAAACAGGACAGCTAGCAGAATGCAGAACACGTGCGGTGCCATCGTGGGACTGATATTTCTTGTATTGACGAACCTTGCTATTATGATTGCTTTCGCTACGCCGTATTGGCTAGAATACCGAACCATACATAATACGAATGAGGGACTGTGGGCTTATTGTGTGGACAATGAGTGCACATGGTACTTCGAGGACAATGTCAAGTTTCAGTCACAGATTGAAGGTGAGTACATTGGGGAATTTTCAACATCAATCCGTATCAAAGCTGCTTGTTTTGATTCATTACAAATATGTTGTGATATGGACGGGTGGACGACTAGATATGTTGACACACACGCATACATACATACATACATACATACATACATGACGGTTGATCCAAATTTCGTGGATACTGCACATAACTATAAGACAAAACAAGCTGTGCTCGTCGCCCTTCGCAATATTGGCAAAAATTCTAAACTATAAACGAACTTGGACTCGTGCGAAAACGTGAGGTTAAAATAGTAACAGGCAACTAATAATTGTGCTATATTGTGTAAACCTCGGGCACTCGTAGTGTTTTTCCATAATGGTGTAAAAATGCATCAAAATTCCCCTTAGTGACAAGGGTCAGGTTGAGTGGAAACCAAACATTGGTGTCAGCACCGGCCTTTGCAAACGCGGGGCCCGATTTGGATCATTTTGGCGGGGTCCCCTGGATTTGCGCGTGGGTCCCACTGTGCGCATTTGGAAATAAACTTTTAAACACGTTTTATTTTATATTGATCTCCAAATTTTGTTTCATCGCTTTAAAATTACTTTCTTTCTATTGATATATTTTTTAAAAATGACTAACGCGCGGGGCCCCTGTCAGCGCAGGGCAAGTCGGTCCAATCGACCTAAGGCTGGCCCTGATTAGTGCACAGGGGCTTTTATCGTTGCTTACAATTTGCCTTTCATACATGTACTATATAATAACTACTAGGGAGGACACCTCTCTCCTTACTCGTGCGACCCATTTAAGAATAAACGTTGTTATTTCAAGCTATATTTCGCGTAGAGTAATACATTTCGTACCGATGTTTAGCTCAGGCATTTAACTTTGTATGCATATTCAAAGTTTGGCTTGCTATCATACTTGTAAGGAATGCCAAACCATTTTCCCACGCTACTGCTCGACATGACCGTGATCGCGCCCGCTTAATACGCGAGTGAGATTGCGCTGAATGTTCTCTCATTGGTTAAAAGAAAATGACGTCTTGCTTATTTATAATTTATTTTCAGTTGGCCAATGAGAAGGTAGTATTCCATTCAGCGCGTTGTTCTTGTTTCCTGAAAGCGCGTGGCCAAGGCGGTTGCCTCGTTCGCCTTGCCCTAGGGCCGGGCCTGATAATAAGGGTGAAAACAAAAACAAATATTAAACTAGATTAATGGATATATTTAAAACAATACCTTGATAGGTGAAACTTAAATACTTTTATCCAAAACTATCATTTGTAGAATTAAGTAATAGTAGCCTGTTTTCAGTATTTTGACCCTATTTGTGACACATTTCGTGATATCCGTATATTACATTAGGGTCAAAGTGTGTGGCCTTTGCGAAAAATATATTGTACATCACATAGACTTTTGCTTCGACCAGTGAAAAATAAAATTATGAATGATTTCATTGATGTACTCTGGGGCCCATAATTCAGCGTTAGCACATCTAAATGTTAGAAACCACAGCATTAGTGATACTAGTATGCAACTAATTTTGCACTACTTTTGATCATGCGTGTTGACAAATTACATAATCTTTGGTCCAAACAGGTTTGTTGTATCGTCAAGTTCTTCATTTATTTGATTTCCTTTGCCTCAGTGCCCATTAAGTGTTTAGTAATATTATTTTTCCAAGCGATGCTGTACGCTATCATTTAACAGAATATTCCATTTCGACGTGATTGCAGTGAAAGTGTCGGTGGCAAATTAAACCGATCAAATGGTTTGTAAATTGGTCATCATCAGCCTAAAGGGAACATGTTCAGTGTAAAATGTAACGCGTTGCGTTTCGCTAAAAGAACGTGCTACTTTTGCAAACATTAATCCAAATTTTATAGCAGTATTTTATATAAATATTTTATATTGGCAAAACAAAATCAACAACCAAAATCAAGACATATAAGTTTCTAACTCGTCAAGTTTTTAAATGAATGTGTTCACTTTTGAAAGTTCAGCGTTGGTTTGGTATTGAATATATTGGGAACATAAATAATTTCTAACAAGTTACTTTTATAAAGGGACGCATTGCACTTCTAACATGACCGGCCACTGATGTGCAAGTGGCACGTCTCTGGTTGGAAGAGCTATTGCCGCCTAGTAATAACGAAAGAAATCAGTAAGAAAAGAAGCCACTGGCGAGACCATAAATCTTTGTAAAGTCAAGGGCTAATGAAAGTACACATATTTCTACACTAGTAATTTTGTAGAAGTACAACTGTGGATATGGAACAGTGTTAAAAAAAAGTAACAAAAGAGGAAAAACAAGAAGATTGGAAAAATGATTTAGTAAATAAGAGTCGCTCTGGGAGTCCCCGTAGCTTATCTGGTAGAGCGTGGAACTCGAATTCCAAGGGTCATATGTCCGGTACCCGCTCGGTCTTTCCTGGATTGGTTGTCTCAGAGGAAGTGGTACTTAGCTCCCATTTCCTTTGTAAGACATAACCAATAATGTATTAAAAGTGCTGCTAAAGCAAGCAAACAACCAACCTAAGAATCGCTCATCATAACATCATGTTTCACGATTCGTCACGTTCACGCCTGCTCTGGAATCTCTTACCAAACCATAAAGAATTGGATCCAATTCTTAAAGTACATACAGCAATTTTATGACATTGTACAATTGTATGTTATGTTTCCATGATGTTTAAGGTTTAGGTATAAGCTTGGTTCAGTTTATTCACGTACACGGGCCCTGGGGTAAGAAACACCTGGGCCTCTCCTAATTCTTGTTCAAACAAATTTTTTATTTATCAAATTAAAAAGTGTTGTTCGGCCAGGGCCCCGGGGATATATTCCCGGTGCCAACCCTCCCTTTTGTCGGCCTTTATGGCGCAAAGATTTTTGGTTTTTTTCTAGACGTTTAGGTGTATCACGTGTATCAATATCGAATTGTAAGTGTAAGTCATACCCCCGTATTGGCATCGTTTTGTCCTAAGGCCAGTTCTTTTAGCCGAATATAACTGGGGCCTCTATCGGCTTTCCATTGTTAAATCGATCGTGTAAGTTAACTTGTACTGATTGGGTCATGTGAATCTGGTCTTTACCTCCTGGGAACCGTTGTCAGCATTTTCCTTGGAAACGATCAAATCACAATTGTTATAGCAGGCAGCATGAACGGGTTTTCTGCGTTGGATTCAGAAATAGGGTAAGACTGCACGATCCGTAGCCATCAAACTATAAGCGCTCTTTAGTTTAATGCCCTCTAGTTTCGGTGCCTGTTTCGTTTCGAAATGTACATTATGAGGTGTACACACGCAGTCTAGTTTCGGTGTCTGTTTCGTTTCGAAATGCACATTATGAGGTGTACACACGCACTCTAGTTTCGGTGTCTATTTCGTTTCGAAATGCACATTATGAGGTGTACACACGCACTCTAGTTTCGGTGTCTATTTCGTTTCGAAATGCACATTATGAGGTGTACACACGCACTCTAGTTTTGGTGTCTATTTCGTTTCGAAATGCACATTATGATGTCTACACACGCACTCTAGTTTCGGTGTCTATTTCGTTTCGAAATGTACATTATGAGGTGTACACACGCACTCTAGTTTCGGTGTCTATTTCGTTTCGTATAAATGCACATTATGAGGTGTATACACGTCATATTAACAAAGATAAAGACTTCGCAAAAAATGTAGGCCTGTTTTTAGCCTTCGCCTTACCAACCTTTACTTAAATGACCTGACCTTTATATTTTGACTACATCTGACCACTGCAACGTTTACCATTGACTTTGTGTCATGCAAGTTAAAAATTGTGCTTATTTTGAGACTATACGGCGTTTGGTCCACAAGAAAGCGGAATATTAAAGATATGATTTTGAAATCCTTTTGTTGTGCATACTACAAACAGACCGAATTTTAAGTTGTATGAGCTATATTGTGGATTGTGAGACCCATAAATAACGTCTTGTTGTTATTTTTGCGTTTAACGCCATTTTGTAGCATACGATAGGCTACATGCCCGCCAGAATAACAGGTGAAGGAAGAATACGGGAAAATCCCGGTAAGAAACACCAACCCACAGGAACATACTGGCAGCTTTCTAACATACCCAGATTTGACAGAACCCGAAACTCGAACCCATATGGATAGAGGTGAGATAGCAATGAGCGGTGAAGTCAAGTGTTTTAGACCACCCAGTCACTGGGACCCTCATACATAACTTGGATGACTATAGAATTATTTATAACGTGGATGACTTTGCCCGATCATTGATAGCTTGGATGGCTTTATAGAATTATCTATAACTTGGTTGACTTTGTCCGATCATGCATAACTTGGATGACTGTATAAACGTATGTATGACCTGGATGACTTTGTCCGTTTATTCATAACTTGGATGACTTTATAGAATTATTAAGAACTTGGATGACTGTATAGAATTATTTAGAACTTGGATGACTTATAGAATTAATTATAACTTCGATGACTTATACTTATTTCAGGCTCATGAATAGTTTATTGATACAAGTTGATACATTGAATTTGTATTAAAAGATACTTATAAAGTTATTATTATTAGTGCGCATTAAAAATAAATGTTATTTTTTTTTATTAGTGAATGCTACAGTAGTGCATCCCGTCAGTGTACTTCCCATGCACCTCTACACACTTTCTCGGTGTGATTATTCACTTATTCGATGTCATTTTTTTATTCACATTTTGGCACGATGCTCATGCGATGGAAAACAGCACCTCCAGCTGCGTGGCGGCTTTAAATCATCTATCCTTCAGCGATTCTTTGATAACGGGATTTCTGCCAAAATTCACGTGGAACTTAATCAGGACCGGCAGATCAGGGTCTGTCGTGTTTGTTCTGCTGAGTACACCTTCAGTGTTAGGCAGCATCACGTGCTATTGGGTATTTAAACATTTTAAGGTAACCTATGTAGTCACGTGGTGTCAGTCCATTCCTGATTATAAGCTAGCTAGTCTTCGTTTTTCATCATTATGATCTGACATTACAAATCTGTATACCGCAGTAATACCACATATACTGGCTTGTAAGTTGAATCCAGCTGCAAACTTCATAGACCCACATTTTCTGTATATGCAGGAAGTTGGTAGCAAACAACAAACAAGGTAGACCCTGATATGCCGATGCATTATTGGTTTGTTTTCGATTACAAACAAAATAATTAATTGTGATCGCGTTAGTGATACGCCCACACGTAGGACGAATTACATACATACATACATACATACATACATACATACATACATATGCGTGTGTGTGTGTGTGTCCTTCGTTTGGGTATAATTGTGTTGGATATTTCGCTTCCGTGAAGCAAGATGTGTGAGGAGAGAATTATACTCATATAACGTACATCCATAAAATCATCCGACAGTCAGTCATCACGTGCAGTAACTTTGCTTCTTTTTCCAGAAGAACAACCAATGAAATAATCTATATATAATTGTTGTCTCATTATCTCTGTATCTTTCTAAGTACGTCTCTGTCTGTACCTATCAATCCGTCTACTGTTTTGGCTTTCTATATGTGCCTATTGATTTATCTACTGTTTATGGCTTTTGAAGCAGCAAGGGCAGAGACAGTATATAGTGTATATACGGTCTGTAATGTGATGAATAGGCGTATAGACGGGCGTAGTCCAATTTTATTTTGCATCTAGAAAGTCAATGTCGTGATATAGTGGATATAGATATACGTTCTTCTCTCTCTCTCTCTCTCACACACGCGCGCGCACACACACGTACACACACACACACACACACACACACACACATATATATATATATATATATATATATATATATATATATATATATATATATATATATATATATATATATATATATATAATGTCAGTGATGGATAGGCCAGCTGCTTGCACACGTAATATTACGATTTTAGCTATAAGCGTCTGCTATACAGAACGCTAATTACTTCCAGAAGCCCGGAAGGTGGTGGGTGGGGATCCAAATAAAAACTGGTCTTGACATCTACTTTAGAGTACCAGAAAATAATATGTTATCTTTAGATCAAAATAATAATCTCCTCTGAATCAGAATCTAAACCCTAATTACGTCGGTATTTAACGCAAGCCTTAATGGTGTTGGTAATTAATGCAAGGCCAGATTGTTTGGGAATTTTACTCGAACCATGATTGTGTTGGTAGGTAACTCAAGCCTTGATTGTTTTGATATTGAACATAAGCCCAGATCGTGTTAATACTTAACGCAGGCCTTGATTGTTTTCGTATTTAAAACAAGCGCTGATGTGTTGATACTTAATACAAGCCCATATTGTTTTTAACTGAATGCAGACTGAAATATTGAGACAAGACACATACATGTACAGAAGTAGGAAATTTTACGGCATGCGTATAAGAGAGTTTAATGAATGAAGAAAAAAGTTGTTTCACTTTCACTTCATTTTTTAAAAAGGAGCGATGTTTGCCATTTTACTACTCCAGCACACACTCATTGCCTGAGAACGATCGAATGAACGAAATATAAATGAACATTTCCTTGTCCTGTTTTGCTGACTATTTGATTTCTTTTGATTACTTTAAACGTAATTGTATCTCTATAAAAGCAATAGGATCATGGGGTCAGGCTCCAAATTGCTTGCATTAACCCATCTCCAAGCAACCTCACCAGTACAATGTATCGAAACGTGGAAAGTGGTAAATAGGGTTACATCTATATATTTCAGATTATTCATGGAAAATAAACCAAACCTGACAGAAAATAAATTGACACAGACATAAAGAAAAAGAGAAAATCAAATTTTAAAACAATACTTTGGGTGAAAAAGAAATTAACAAATACTTTGGGTGAAAAGATGGAAAAAATGACGAAATGGCGAAACCAGTGGCTAATGTAAATATACATAACTAAATTACAAAATTCATTTATCAAATGTAAACCATGTGGAATTAAGCTATACAAATCTGTAAATCTAAGAGAGAAACAAAAATAAGACTAAGTAGAGGGTATAAAACCAATGACATTAATTAGTTGATCCTTAACATGCAAACAATGACCTGAATATATAGTGAAAACACTTTCAGGTACAATGTAAAATTTTATAATTGTAATGACTAAAATCGTACATCTTGTCAACAAAGACGTACATTGTATTGCATACAAAAGAGAAGCAAATTTATTCATGAAACATTTCAAATGTTAGCAAGGTTTTCTCATTAACTTGCGCGCGACTCATTTACTATCGTTAAACTCTCGTGATTGACCCATTTAATAAAAATTGTTATCATTGTTAAATTCGTGTGAGTGACCCATATACTATTTTTTATTGTTAAACTCGTTTGATTGAGACATATAAGAGAGTTGTATTCGTAATAAAATAGAAGAGCTAACTGAACTTAGAATTATATCGCGATTTTATTAACCTAGTTAACTTTTGTTGTTGTTGTTGTTCTAGGGTTTAACGCCATTTTTCAGCACAAGATAGGCTATACATGGCGGACAGTATAACTGGTGGAGGAAGAACCCTGGAAAACTCAGGGAGAACGGTTCCATCGACCCACGAGAAGCTACTGGCAGGCTTTCCCACGTACCCACGCTAGCCGAGCCTTGGACTCGAACACGCACAGACAGAGGTGAGATAGCAGTGATCCGGAACGGTGAGCGCTTTAGACCACTCGGCCACTCGGGGCCCCGATAATCTAGTTAACAATAATATACTTATGTAGGTGTGATTTGTGTCACCCGTTTGGGTATTGGGGTCATTCAAAATGAAGTTATGCCTTGAGATAGGGATTTAGTTTTGGAACAAGTTTTACGGTGTTATGATGACGTAAAGCATAAATGCATAGTTAGTCCATATTTAACCAATAAAGTGATGTAAAAAAGAAAATACTATCAAATATTTGAAATAGTTGTGAAGTACATGTAGTCAGGAGAAGACAACTGACGATATCAATTTCATGCATTGTGATGTTAATTTATTTTCAAAGGTTTTAAATTGGAAAAAAATATGTTTGGTTTGGGTTTTTTCTCAGATGTTTTATGGTACGTCAGCACAAATAGGATATTTAGTGCGGAGCCAATTGTAGTATAGTGACTCGTGAAGTACATCTCACCGTAGCCGACCTGAGCTGATCCTATCGTAAGATTCGAACTTGCAAGCTTAGGTCACTAGTCCGGCAGGTTAACCACCTATACACTGCAGCTCCTACCTCCTGTAATAGCTTCTTTAGACAAGCAACAGAGCACATATGGCCAACATTTACATCCTCGAGCCCCCCAGGGGGTGGACAAAATCTGTACAACCACTGAAAACGTGATCCCTGAGTCGGCAGGAAATGGACAAAATCAGTAAGCTTACTAAACACCTTATACATGATTTCCGCATTATAACTGCTAGCTGAACATAGAGTGAAATTTCCACTCTTCAAAGGGCACTTAGGGTAATGTAAAAGCTGTAATTTGAAGTGTTTGTATTGAGTGTTATAGGACTGCTGTGCTATATTTTAAACAGATGTGCAACCTTCTGTAACAGATGTCTTTGGAATTTAGAGCCTTTAAGTTCTCCAGCGTAAAGAATTATTGGTTAATATTGGAGAAACTTTATATGTGGTGAAGAGGGGAGAAGGGGTAGAGGGACTGGCGGCTTTAGGGAACAGTATTTGGGAATAATTAATCAATAATCAGACATGATCCCATTTAACTTAGTGGTGTAGTGCATACATTAAGGACACTGGAGTGAGTTGTGTTGAATGGTAAACGTAAACGTTTCACTAACCTTCATACATTTGCAATGAAGTCACATGACATTCCATCCTAATTGTACCAGTGACAGAGGCATATTTGTTCGTGTATTTGTTTTGTCTTTTTTTTTTTTTTGTATGCTTGTCGCTAAGCGACACTGTGAACAATTCCCTTGCAGTAATATAGCCTGTATTCCCCCCACCCCTGTTTTAAAAACACTAGATTTCCGCCTCTTGTAATGGATTACATGAAATCTAACTTCTTGTGGCGAACTGGATTTAATTAAATTTGAAATTTGTAGAACGTTCGATATTTAGCAGAAGTTTTCTTTCTTTCTAACACTCTTGTAAGTGATGTTTTCTCACCTTCTGCACAGTCGATGATTTTCCTCTTTGACATTAGATCTTGCCATATTTTTAAGCCCTTCGACTGTGAAAGAAGTTCTGCTCCGTACCGCATCGTTGGTTAGGGGGCAGGGACCAGTTTTTATGTTGTTGTTGTTGTTATTGTCGGGTTTAACGCCATTTTTCAGCACACGATAGGCTATACATGGCGGCCAGTATTAATGGTGGAGGAAGAACCCGGGAAAACCCCGGAAAGAACCACCGAACCATGAGAAGCTACTGGCAAGCTTTCTCACATATCCACATTGGCTGAATCCGAGACTCGAACCGGCGCAGACAGAGGTGAGATGGCAGTGATCCGTAACGGAGAGCGCTTTAGACCACTCGGCCACTCGGGGCCCCTCAGTTTTTATGTACAAATTTAATGCCGCAATCAGCGACCTTGTATACAAAGCATAAAAAAAATCAAATACACAATTGAGGTAAAAAAAAGGTCCATAATTTTGGATACCTATATTGAAACAAAGCATAAAAATATTATCCACTTGACCAGAGAAGTCAACTGCAGTTCATAGCAGAAGAAGTTTATGCACTCCAACCCCAAATTTATATCTATAATTTTCACGCCTGAAGGTCATTTTTGACACCAATTAATGCTCACAGTGCAAACACAAACCCTGTTCCTAGATGACAGTTCTGCAAAACAGTATGTACTAAACAGGTTGATGCAGTTTAAAATAGTTGTCATCCAAGCTTTTTTTTGAGATAGTCTACTTCTTCCAAACACATGTGTTTACTGCTATGGGAGGCTAGCTCTTCTTCCTAGCCGACTATTGGTATTTCACTATCAACATAATTAGTAAACAATAATAGCTGAAAAATTCACACCATAGCTTTAAGTTTAGAAATGTGCCAGGGGCCAGTTTATGAAACTGGACTCTACCACCTTAGATAATTTCGGCTATGTTGCATGTTTTGGCATAGTTTATTAAGTTTTTAGACAATATGAGTTTCATTTATGCTGACATCAGAATTTTATGTCGTTACTTTATCTACCAGTAAATCGATATATTCTTGCGTATACGTCATTAATCACTAATAATTATTTTCCAGTTATGGAAAGCTGTTGTTTCCTGGGGTTGGTTTGATTACATTGGACAGGTTTTTAAAATTGGTCATATGACATCTCTATAATCTTATGACATCTCGACTATTAAATATATAAATCGTCATAGTTATGTTATGTTTATTTAAAAATTTTTTTTGTCAATTCCAAAAGACACCTTAATTGCAACAGCGAATCGGATTGATCAATATATCGACGATAAACCAGATGGTACATCGTGACGTCAAAACAATATGCATCGTGGATAGTGGACTGTCGCAAATTATCTCCATTACATGTCGGTCAAGTACAATTGAAGTAGACGTATGTCTTACATGTCCAATTCCTATCCACTAAACTGTCTGAAACAAAGTCGTCCGATTTAATTTATTGCGGAAGTCCTCAAATTTAATTTATTGCGAAAGTCCTCAAATTTAAATTATTGCAGAAAGTCCTCCGATCGCTGCTCTCAAAACCATGTCACAGTAGATTTTCGTAACAGATTTGTAGGGGCCCCGAGTGGCCGAGTGGTCTAAAGCGCTCACCGTTCCGGATCACTGCCATCTCACCTCTGTCTGCGTGGGTTCGAGTCCAAGGCTCGGCTAGCGTGGGTACGTGGGAAAGCCTGCCAGTAGCTTCTCGTGGGTCGGTGGTTCTTCCCTGGGTTTTCCAGGGTTCTTCCTCCACCAGTTATACTGGCCGCCATGTATAGCCTATCTTGTGCTGAAAAATGGCGTTAAACCCTAGATCAACAACAACAACAACAACAACAACAATAACAGATTTGTCATCACTTGGAGGGCCCCGAGTGGACGAGTGGTCTAACGTGCTCTCCGTTACGGATCACTGCCATCTCACCTCTGTCTGCGTTGGTTCGAGTCTAAGATTCGGCCAATGTGGGTATGTGAGAAAGCTTGCAAGAAGCTTCTCCTGTGTTAGTGGTTCTTCCCGGTTTTTTTTTTCCGGTTTCTTCCTCCACCATTATTACTGGCCGCCATGCATAGCCCATCGTGTGCTGAAAATGGCGTTAAACCCAACAACAACAGCAATCTGGACTCGTAAATATTCTTGCACGCAACAGAGTTCATCTTCTAGTGCAGCAAAATCCACATGTAACAATTATATTCTTCACCGATATGTGATTCTTACCTTCTTATCCAGCCTGATTCGACTGCAACAAACTGTCCGCATAACGCACCTGCCGCTAACATCCACAGATTGTGCACTGCAGCATTTTTGTTTTAAAGTTGGATTCTTCGGCTAAACAGGTATACTTTTCTTTTGTGGATTTCAAGTACGCTTTCATCAAAGTACCTTCCTTAATTAATATAATGTGTTTCTTGACGCTGAGCAAAAAAGATATAAAATAAAAGACTAAAATTACTGTTCATATTTCCAGGAGATCCGCGTTAAAGCAGGTAGAACGGTCACGTAGTATAAAGGAAAACAAATTTTAATTTTCACCGGTGCCTTTATGGACTTACTGAGTGATTGGAACTATACTCTGATATTCTATTCAGATCTACTGCCGATTACAATCAAAAGTGTGCCTATAATTTCGGGTTATGAGATCTGCCAACTGGGGAATGCAATTGTGTCTGACAAATGTACCGTATATGATCACTAGAGCATGAAAATAGGCCACACTCTCCTCTGCTAGACTGCAATAACTAATCTGTCTAAAAAAAATTCACCCACTGACGCAATAATTACAAACGTATATATACTTCATATCTATTAACTTACGTTCTTCAATTGCCTTGTCACTTCTTTATTTTAGCTCTACTGATTATAGACCAGAAGATCTTATTGGATGGTCAGTTGTCCGTTGTCCGTCCGTCCATTAGAGCAAGATTGTTGTTTTTACTCCTAAACTACTTAGGGAATTGCCATGAATCTTATATATGCTTTCAGCCGATTGTCTTGTTGGTCATAGATGATAATGATGTTGCTAGCACATAAAATATGGCTGTCATAGTTGCCATCTTGAAAATATTGTTATCGCTACTTCTCCTGAATGGATGACCATATCAACATGACGTTTTAACTACAAGTCTTCTTATGATGTCTTGGTCCGAAATCAGACTGTTAAGGATCTAACGTCCAATGTTGATGACATAGCAGCCATCTTGAAAATAGTGTTATTGCTCTTGAATGGATAGTCATATTAATTGTACCATTACTTCTTATGATGTGTAGTTGGTCCTAGATAAAAATGGCGCTTATCTAATATCCAATATGGTTGCCACGACAGGAATCATTAAAATCCTGTTACCGCACCACATCCTTAACAGAAAGTCTTATTAACATGGGTTTTCACCAGAAGATATCCTTTGATGTCTTGTTGACCGTAAATGAAAATGGCGCCTATCTGACGTGCAATAGGGCCACCACAAAATCTTGTTATCGCTACTCCTCATGAATGGATCATCATGCGTATGCATACGCACTTAAACACATATTGTTCAAGATCCAATGTCATTACAATCAAGTCACTTCGAACATAAGTTTCAGTGCATTGTGGCTTGCATTATGTTTGAAATAAGTTTCATTATCTTGATTTGTGGCATTGTTTCCTACACTTTGATGAAGGATAAATGGGTTTACCTGGATATGGTGACGGTGATGTGTTATATATTTAGGCATTGTGTTACTTGTGTAAGCATGTGCTGTTGAAGGTGTAAAGAAATTAGGGCTTCCTTGCTAGCAAATGTATTTTAATTATCTGGTTGGTGGCATCATCTTCTACACTTTGATGAAGTGTATATGGATCTGCCAGGGCTAGGGGAAAGGGTGGTGTTGAATATTTATGTACTGCGTAGTTTTTGTCGACTATGGCAAGTGAGTTTTGTAGTAAATAATATCCTTGTTTGGCTGTTAGGGCAGGGATTGGAGGTCATGGGTCAAGCTGAGGATATCACTGGGGACACGGTGCTGCATCTTCGCTAGCCAAGATTCCGATATGTTAACCCTGTCTAAATCTTGACGTATCAAGCATATATTTCTGTGCTTCGGGTCTGTAAATTTCATTGGATGCAGCAACAAGCCACCGCACCCAATCAAACGTCGAGACAAGAGGAGCACTCAACCTGAATCGACTCATACATGAGCAATTTTCCACTGCCGGACCGTGTTTGTACAACTACTTTTCTCTCAAACAAACATATAATGGCTTCTCCCTGGTACGTAGTCATACTTCCAATGTTAAACTGACAAAGTATTCTTATGAAGTTAATTGGCTCCACCATTTTCGGCCGATGTACAATGCACCGCTGTTACACACTATTGGTTAGTGGGCATTACATACTAAGGGAGGCTACTCATGCAATCCTATAGATGTAGCTAGGGCAAAGCACTAAAACAAATAGCTGTTCGATCCGCCAAGGTGTAGCTAGGAAATAATTGAAATATTACTAAAATTATTTATGTATCAGCTCTTCATATATGAGGAAACGCTCAAGTTTTCTAAGACTTAAGCAAGAGTATTTTCGTGAAAATGCAAGATTTTATGATTATATAATAATAATAATGGTGATAATGTTGATGATGATAAACTACTGCATACTGCTAGTAGTTTGATGTGAGTTGCAGGCGTTCATCACTACTGCATGACAATAAATCAAATTTCTTTAAGGTTATCCCAGATGTACGTAAATTACGATGCACATTTATCCCTCAGCTAGAATCCGAGTAATGCCAGATTATGTCCTCCACATCACATAACTATGGAATATATTAGGATTCATCGTTTGTTTTGACTGACACTCGAGGGTCAGAGTGGCAGCATATTGATCGCATCTAAGACGGGACCTGTCTCGTCTCTGTTTCAGCTTGCTGATGTTGAAGCTTTTTTATTTTATCTCCTCGCCACCGAAGTTTGGGGTTGGGTGCGGTGGGGACTGTTGTTTTTAATACGTTAGCAATTAATCTTCCAAATCATATGGTCCTTATCAAAATGAATATACTTACAATGTACTATACTATATTCGTATATCAGTTAATACAAAGTAAAATTGATACAAAACACTTGCGATAGAATACGAAGATATCGTTTATGGAAAGTAATAAAAGAAGAGCAAAGTATATGCTCGAGCGTTCGTTCGTGACGCTATCAGTATCTTGGATCTCAAGATAAAAGAAATCCGTAATTCCACAACCAGGACACTGACCTAATTTCACTCTTGAGTTGCTTTTCTGTTTCAGTTATCCATTTGTTACACCTAGAATTTTGACCCGTTATCGCCTACATTCATGAAGATTATTAGTACATGGGGGCATATCAAGAAGAGTAACTCGGCCATGCCAAAACTAGGGTACTATGTCCTTATTTTCTGTCGTGAGTGAGTGGCTTGTATATTTTCAGATATCCCTACGTTTCAACTTTAATATCGTTGACCCTTTATGTGAAAATTGATATACGGGACAAGCTCAATGCGGTAACTCAACCGTATATAAATATAGGTTAGTGATTAAATTCATTTCGCGATTTGTTGTTTATCGACTTTTTTATTGGCGGCAATCACTTGTTTACACAGTCAGTATCTCAGGCTTTATGTAGTATTTAAGTCAAGGAGACAAGATAACAAATTAATTAAAAGAAACATAGAGCCATCAGCAAATTTTCACGCTTTAATGACTTTTGTAACTATCATTTTGTTACACACACAACATATTGGACTATTTGTCACTTGCAACATTATTGTTGCAGGACACATAATAATATAAGGCACTCTGATTTAAATCAGACCACTGTCCTTCGTGTAGACGTGATTGCGACAGCTTAGGGGACATGTTTTGTTACTCTTTGAATTGGCCAATGGATATTCGGCTTTTTTTTCCCATAATTTTTTTAAGTGAATCAAATCGTTAATCGCACATTGATGATCTTAAGCCAAATGTTCAGACTCTCAAACGCGAAAGACTTTATCTGATTGGCTGATAAAACCAGCGATTACGGTAATAGCATAGGTCACCAGAACATGACCTCTAAGCGGTTGCTGTCAGATCATCATGTAGGATAGAGGAGATCTGATTTTAACCAGATTGAAATAAAATGCAAATATATTAAAATTTCGAACATGTAATCATTGTTTATAAATAAAGAAGGAAGATGAGAATATTTTCCTGGATATGAAATTTTCCTAGCACAAACGTTATATGTAAAACTGTGTGGATGATGAATTCTTTATCTTCTTGAATGTACCTATTCCAGAGAACAAAAAAAGCTACTACGTCACAAACACTTTAATATCCGATCATTTGTTTCAAGAAGAGAAGGTACAACAGGTTCATCATTATAAAGTAATGAGTTTACCATTGATTAGTTTGTGTTCCATTTATCGTGATTTATAGCCTGTCTTTCCAATTACTTTGTGTTCCATTTATCGTGATTTACATCCTCGTCTTTCCACTGATCGCAAAATCCATGCATTTAAGCTTGTGCTTGTTCGTATTCCGTTGGAGTATTGACTGCGGTAATTTTGCTGTCAATCTGAGTTAAATTGTAATTGCGGTGGAAAACATTACATCGTCCATGGTGTTATGCTAATATATCGTCCATGGTACACGCCAGCAAGTGATATACTAATATGTTACCTCATACATTGTGTATTGCAGCCTGAGAGTAATCAAGAGTTTTCCCTTGTCATTGTCACTCGTTAAACATAGTTTGTTGGTGTATCCTAAAGAGTGTAATTTAAGAATTCCGAAACTAGAACACAGTGTCCTACTTTTCAAGCTGGAGTGACATTTGGTTTTTCAGATATCTGTTCGTTAAACATTCAATCTCTCGGACCCTCCCCCCCCCTTCCAGAAACGTTCACACAAATGAAAATTAGATGCGTCTCAAAAAGATAACCCAAGCCTGACAAAAAGTTCGTGACTGCGACCTAATTTGATTGACGATTTTATTATCGGCTATGCGTTCGTTACAGCTCCCCATCTTTGACCATGTACCACGCAGAGTCATGCATATTGGTATTGGGATGCATTTGTTTGAGAATAAATTAAGCAAACAAAACTTGGTGACGGAGACCTCATCTTAATGCATGCCTGATTTCGCTTTAGTCATTTGTTTGATACATCCTCTGTGTTTTTAACATTATTACATCCGGACAGATTTATTCGACCTTACTGATCAAACTGTGAATGTTCATAAATCTAAATGGGCGATGCGTTGCCGTAATATCTTCTGTCTACTTTGTGGACTAGTTATTAACTGAGAACCACAACTTGTGGTTGTCGGGTTCAAATCATGTACAGACCTACGATGGTTCGAATCCTGTACAGACCTCCGATGGTTCAAATCCTGTACAGACCACCGATGGTTCGAATACTGTACAGACCTCCAGTGGTTCAAATCTTGTACAGACATCCGATGGTTCGAATCCTATACAGACCTCCGATGGTTCAAAACCTGTACAGACATCTGATAGTTCGAATACTGTACAGACCTCCGATTGTTCAAATTCTGTACAGACATCCGATGGTTCGAATCTTGTACAGACCTCCGATGGTTCAAATCTTATACAGACCTCCTTTGGTTCGAATCTTGTACAGACCTTCGATGGTTCAAATCCTGTACAGACCTCTGATGGTTCAAATCCTGCATAGACTTGTCAGTGTTTCAAACCTGCACATACATAAAACTGCATATCTGTTTCCTTCCGAGTGGATGGAAAAAACGAATTTGATACCTTGTAGAAATGCAGAGGCCGTGAATATGTTCATTCGCTGTGTCAAACGAATTCGTTCCACCAGCTCGGATCAAAACACTTATCTTGTTTTGTCTTTATTACATATTTTTTTTTTATTCACACAAATGTATACTTTTAAAACCTTAATCATAAATTTGACCTTTTGTTGAAGGATAATCTACAATCCTCAACAAGTACATATACGTAACTGGGACTAGACTTAGCAGTTATATTACAGGTCTGTCTGTATTACAGATATGGATTTACTCTTTTTCCTTGAGTTTTAAAAAAGATTATGGGACATTTGAATGGATTTAATCTGCAGTCCCCGGCCAGTGATTGTGTCCTAACTTATCAAAAAAATGGAACATAGCTTTTTGACCATCACGTGGTCCATTTTCTCACATACTACTTGTTGGAAAGACGCTCTACTTCCAAACAAATTTCATGGCAGATTTATAGACAACAGTAATTAAATACTTTTAATTGTATGCAGAAAATTCATTCACTTACATTGCAGTCAAACTCTCTGATTGTTATGTTTTCATTTAATACAAGAAAATATTGATGAACGTAAGGTCGTGATTTAGGCATAAAAGATCTCTAAGTATCGGCCTCTTTATAACAGACGGTTTTTAACATCCGTTTTGATATAAGTAAAAAGTAAATTCTAAGCAATATTGTAATATTTTTCTGTTTTCTTTTCATTATCTTCTGCTTAAAAAGTCGCAAGAATTTAAAATGTAAACGTAAACTTCCTTTCATGTGACCCAGTAACGACAAAAACCTCAGCATCATTGTTACAGGATGTAAATCTTCTAAATTTGCGTCACAATCAAAACAGATGCTTCTCTCTTTAATACATCTACCTTTATGTTGCAAAATGTTTCTCAGTTTAATCATCATGTTTACTAAACATATTCATCTCCTGCAATTGTAATAGACAAAATGTAAATCCTTCCACTTAAAATTGCTTTTCACAAAATATAATTCTGCAGATCATTGTTTTAAAAGTTGAAATAGATTTAATCTAAGTTCGGTATTTGAGATAATTTGCATAGTGGGATGTCTCTTGGTAGTTAAACATGGTGTAAAGGTTTCTCCAAAAGTGGGACATTTCTAACTATGCATTGAAGTTTGATTGACTGCCCGACTCAGGGAGTTATGTCTCTTTCTTACTCTGTCTTGTCTCGAATTTAAAAAAAAATTTAATACAAGATTTCAGCGGCAAAGTACTTTCTCTCTCTCTCTCTCTCTCTCTCTCTCTCTCTCTCTCTCGTTTGATGACACTTTGCACACCAGCTTCATCTCAGAACTCTTTGTCAAACATTCTGCCAAAGACATTGATTTGTCCACTTTGACTTCACGGCCGAGTTACTCTGATATTCAAATAAACTTCCCGTCGCTACTTCTGGTACTATCCCATGATAACCAGCGGCAAACGAGTCCATTTTGACCAGATATTACTTTGTTTCTTAAAGTTCAAAACATGTTTGGCATTTTTGAATAATTTAAAATGTATCGCAATCAATCATTCTGAACATTTTATAAGTGAACTATTTTTAATATTTCATGTTGTATTTCTGGACTGGTTGTGCCATTCGGAAATTTTAGGTGTGCGATACGGATAATTTAGGTGTGCGATACGGATAATTAAGGTGTGCGATACGGAATCACATATTGAACATCTGTATTGAACACCATGTAAAATGAAATGGATACGTATATTAAGATCGGTTAGTGTCCGCTATCGTGAGGTGTCTTTATGCCAAGCACAAAACTCCTATTGCCTAGGCTTCACTCAGCTCGGCTGTTTTAAATGTGCTTCTGTTGGCAGGGCCGTCTAAAGTCTGCTGTATTAATACAGTTTTTCCTGAGTGTTGGGCGACATAGGCGAAGCTCGCTTGGGGCACATTTTGTTAAGCACGAACTTGCAACGGCCCAGCCTGTTGGCGAGTGGATTCGTTTCCTCTAGTGAACATTGTTCCACTTCGTTTCTTTTTCAACCATGCCATTTCATCAAAGATTTGTCAAAATGACGGGAGGCAGTCTTTTATATGCTTGTAAATAATTTCATAAATTGTTTTTTAAATGTATTAATGTTTAGGTCCTCATTTCCAATGTTTTACTTAATTTATAGTATGTACAGGTTACTGTATTTGTATGGGAAAATATTAACGAGTTTTTTGGATGGAAATACTGCACCACCTTGGGAGTGCAGTATATACATCTGACAAAACGAGTTCATATTTTCCCATACAAATTCAGTAACCTTTTTATTATATGTTCATTTTCTTATTCTACCGAAGGCTTAATTATATAAACAAAAATACGCTACAAGAAACAAAGCAACTGAATGTATGGCGTATTTCAAACTAAAATATACAAGCTTAAATTCATCATTACACAACAACCGCATTATTAATGCGCTCATAACTCCGCCCAGATAAACTTGAATTTAGTCGCGCTAGACATAACTTTCGAAGAAAAAAAAAAGACGTTTAGGTCTACTTAAAATTGAAATTTGGAGTCATATTCTGACTTGCAACAACTTTTCCATTTGATCTGGTATGAATAGATTTTGGTATTTTTATCATTTCTACGAAATTTTGTGATTATGGACCCGATTTATCTATACCAATTTTACATGAAGTACATCGGATTTCAGCGGCGAAATGAACAGCGTGTTGACATCTGCAAGCGTGTTTCTGTTCTGTCACTAAATGTTGGAAATCATAATGTGGGAAAAATATGAAGTCTTTCAATTGCAATTATCGAAACGTCGCTATGGAATATAATGTTTATTTCATTTTGAGTGCAGTAAGGAGGATGTAATTGCACTTGGAATATAGTCGAAATTGCAGTACAATTTCGAACTGTGTAATCAAGCTTGAGAACCCATGACATGGCTCATGTAATTCGGATTTGCAGAACTAAGAAAATAATTTTGAGGAAATTCAGGATGTAAACCTTTAAGTATATTTTTTGCCATTAATATTACCAGCTGAGGAAGCCAGTTTATGCCTTGTCGCATTCATGTTATTTGTAGGAACCGAACAATTTCATGAAATCTGGCGTCTATGGCGCGCCTAAATCCGAAATATTGTACCAAAATAGTTAACACCGAATGTGGCATAGCAGCTGATATGTGACAGTTCACGAAACATCTGCTTTAGTTCATTCAGAAACAAATTTAATCAACAAAACCTAAAGCACATACTACATGGGTGTACATGATTTGTTTATAAAGTAGTTATCATACCACGATCGCTGCACATTTCTGATATCACATTCAATACCTGCTTCGTTGAAAATCTTTTTTTTAGTCTATGAATTCATCCACATTGTCATGTTGGTATCTCTACATTCAAATGACTCAAACAGTTAGTTTACTTCATCCACAAATAAAATAAATAAAAAGTGCTGGCGTGTGCGTTCATTTTTTTTTTACTAATAGAAAGTAGTTTATAATTCACGTGAGTTCAATATGAAGTGAGCTCGAGTGCAATATCGTAGAATATTGCACGATTCTGACAATATAAAGTTAACTGAGACAAAAATGAACATATAATAATATTTATTTTTTAAGCTAGACATCTTCACTGTAATTATCCTCCTTTCTCAGTGACCTCACCGCCGCACATCCTGTCATCATCACCCAAATTTTTGGCTGAAAATATAAGGTGATAATCTGTTTCTGATAGTAAACTTCGAAGCTTTAAACATTTTTTTCGTCAATTTGGCAATAATATCTATGCAATTATTGGAGATTTTCACAGAGAGAGGATTGATAAGTTGTTAACTGATTATCTAAAAACATTTGGACAATGGTCATGTTGCGAAAGATGCCGGATCTTGCGATGACACTTCGTCAAAATAAACTAGGGCCCAATATCAACGAAAAAGGCTCAGTCAATTGCCTTTCTGTTATATACTAAAATACGGAATATTTATCATCCTGTTATGCTATATAAATAACACAGTTATAATAATATGCTATTTCAAAAATTTATTTAACATTTTACATGTCGTTTATACGATGAAACCTGAAACCTGAATATGCTACATGCCTGCAGGGCGATTTAATTTAACAGTGAATTAAACTTAGTCTGTTCAAGAAGATGCAATGTCATGTATCCAAAGAAACAACGAAACGTCAGATATTAGGAAAACATGACACATTACTTACAAAAATTGAAGATAACATGGGAAAATCTGAGTCAAAATAACTCCGTCTTAGGACATTATTGTTATTGTCTCAATGCTGTTGCTATGTTGGAGATGAAATTTAGAAGGTCGGCGTGCGTCACGGTTGTTGCTACGGTGCTAATGATCCATCGGTCTCAGATCACACCTGAAAATAGGATATATATTCATTTTGCACTTGCATGTATTTCATTAAATTGCTAAGACAGGATTGAGCATTTTTAGACTGAGTGAGATAAAGTGCACTATTTACGTGAATAGAAGTTGTTAACTGATACAGTGCATCAAAGGCATCCATTCTTTTGTAACTGCAACAGCAAAGAGTAATGCATCACGGTAAAATTAAAGGCTGTTTTATCGATTTCTCTCAGAGTGAATCTTAGCTCCGATTTCGAAATTGCAATAACTTTGGCTTAATTCCAATTACATGTTGAATTTTTCATTCCATTGGCTTCTATGTAGTCACGTTCTGATTTGCTTGTGGGAATTGAATCAGATGGGAAAGACGTCATAATCCAATAGCTATGAGGTACTTTCAGATTTATCAAATCTGAAGTACATCATAATCGTATGGCCATGAGATACACTTTTAATATGTATGTTACAGGCTAATTCCTGCACCGACTGAGGATGCCAGTTTTGATAACATTTATTGTCAAGACGGTGACTGAACTTGCACTGGACTCTCATTATATGTCAAATGGGTCTCGATAATGGAGGTTTGTGTAATCGTGTAATATCTTCGAGGTTTTGAATGTTATATTAAATGACATGAAAATTAAGGACGATTGATTATAAATATACACCGTAGCATTTGCTCTTTATGAGGTTTGTATTCCCGAACCATTGACCTTCAAATGACCAATATCACAAGGCGTTGAATTTCAAGTTGTCGGTCGTAACAATTGTCTTCGTGTCAGCATGTGGACATAGAACTAAACCTTGAAAAGACGTGCACCACATATATATTAGTGTTATAATGAACAATTGCACAGGAAAATTGGTAACATTTCTTATGTGGAAAAGTCCATATGTTTTGCATGTACATCAATATTGAGTTCGTGCATAAAAATGATTTATATAAATTCAGGCGAGCGTTTATCCGGGCACACACACACACACACACACACGCGCGCGCTCGTACGCACGTACAGAGTCCCCAAAAAAGGACATAGAGACTTTTTAAAGAGGTTGTTTACTCAAAGACAAGGCCACTTTTCCAACAATGGTGAGGCCCGCAATGGAACTGTTCGTTTATAATTTGATCTGAATAAATGGAGAAGCTATAGTTGATCAGAAACCCCGCAAATGAACACCGGCAAAGATGCGAAAGATAGACCCCAAAAGGTTCCATCCCCTTCAGTTCTTTTTCTTCTTCTCGATATAGCCATTCTTATTGCCTGCCCCCCCCCCCACACACACACACACACGCACACACGCACCACAAAAACACGAATGATCATCAGCAAAAGAATTGCACTAACCAGAAATCAGGAAACAGCGGAATGATAATGAGCTGGATTAGGTCATTGTTAAGCTATAATTCAAATCTTTGGATAGATGACATGAAAATGAAATACAGTAAGAAAGACAGTGCAAGAGGGACAGATTTAAATCAGTGAAGGAAATATAAATGAAAACATATTGATATATTTAAAATCGAAAAAGTTAAAATAATACGCTTCCATGTAACTAATGCTTTAATACTTGGCAGTACTTAGCAATAGTCGTACACCTTACGTCTGCACCACGAGGATGTCGTTGAATCGTTGCAGGCAGATTATTATAGATAGCGTGTTGCCATGTAGGGTTCTTTGGGTTAAGCTCAGTCGTGTGTGTGTGTGTGTGTGTGTGTGTGATTTTTTAAGTAGCCTTAACTATTTTGGTCATATTTCACCGATTTCTGCAGTCATTCTTTTGAATTTGTGTTTATATGTCTTTGCATTACAAGAAGAGTAAAAAATCTTAACACTGCGATACAATCCATTTCTTTAGTAAATACTTCTTCGATTATTTCTGCATTCATATTTTCCCCCGTTTTATTGTCAGCTGGAGACCGAAATCTGGTCCTCAGTAGAGGATATTATAAAGTTGTGTACTGGAGTAGACCGCTCCAGTGGCCTAGTGGTTAGAGCGTCCGACTCGGATGCGGGATGTCATGCGTTCGATTCCCGGCCGAGTCATACCAAAGACTTACAAAAATGGTATTAACATCTGCCTCGCTTGGTGCTCAGCATTAAGAGGTTGGTGTTAGGACTGGTCGGCCTGGTGTCAGGATAATGTGACTGGGTGGGACATCATCCTACATGTCTGAGGCATGATGCCTCAGTGCTAGACATCACTATAAACTGCTACATTGCAGACATCGTAGCAATATGACTAAAACATTGTTAAAGCTACGTTAAAAAATCAAAAAAATCACATCACATCTCATGTGTTCCCTAGTGGGTATGTATTTCTTATTTGTTGGTTCTATTCTTGCATTGAAAAGCCAAAGGTAACTATCCGATATTACAATGTCAACCAACTGGTGGGACATCATGCTACATGTCTGCGACATGATCTCCCATCGCCAGACATCACTATAAACTGCCACACTGCAGACATCGTAGCGATATGACTGAAGAATTGTTAAAGCTACGTTAAAAATCCAAATCACACACACACACACACACACACACACACACGGTATTGGAGTAATTCATCAAATGGGAAGTTTAAATTGTAATACTTTCACATATTGCATTTTAATTTTTTTTCAATGATGATTTAACTAGTTTCAGCCTGCATGTTTAGGATTCATATAATTATTTCACACTCTGAATAGGTTCATCAAAGTTCAAGATGAAGTAAATTCATAAAATGGTAGAATATTGTCAACAAAACGAATGAAAAAAATACATACTATTTAAAATGATCCCGGTCCAAAAATACACACTGTTTTATTATTATTTATATCATCATTATCTTTTAAAACCCGTTATAAAACAATACCTTCTTGGTAGTTGTGTGTCGACTCCCTCAATGCGCCTCTTCTATATTTAATTCACTCATTCAAGTATTCAGAATGTTTCAAAAACGCACAAAGGAAAGGGCAAACATATTACAAATAGATGGCGACAATTTTGAATGTCAATTATTGTTTTAAATGACTGAGGAGAAAATGTCATTTTGTGATACTTTGTACTTTTGTGTCCCATATGGCGAGGGACATAAAGGATGAGCTCAAAACACGGTTTGTTTCATTTGTCGTTTCGTTAAGGTGGGGCGCAATAGATAGTAAGTTTGAAATTTGTAAATGTGTTAAATGGTTTTAAAACGTGTCATCTTTGCAAAGATAAAACATGTTCTCAATGATCTGTACGTTTGCAAGATCTTTTAAAGATGCAGAAATATGGCGAAATATGCTGGTTTTTACGAACATACCCCCTCCCCCCATTTGCTTAGGAACGGAAAGTAAATGCTTATTTCACAGGGTGAACACGATACCATATAAATACACGATGCAGTAGAAATATGGTTATTGTGGTATATGTCAAAATTATGTTTTACATTCAATGTAGCATAAACGTCATTTCAGGTGTAGTTAAGGCTTGACCAATGTAGAGGTGCAAGGTAGCAATGAATGTCGACATACTTAACATTTTATCATTTTTCACATGGCCCAGATGTAAAATCCAAAATTGTAATTTAGTAAAAGGTAATTCATGCATATCTTTATATCTGTCAAAAAATATCAACTTTGTTCCCGCATGTGGACCTCTTTAAGTTCTTACAAATTGCACCAATTTTAGCACAAACCGGCTATTTCAGAGCCAAATGTGACGTCATGAACACGTGTCTTTGACATCATATCCATTTTTTAAAAATCGATTCAGATGTTGAAATTGTTTACCATGTTAGTTTCGGTTACACAACGTTCTTGAAAATTTATGAATTTTCGAGCCAGAAGAGGCATTGTGGTACCTAACCCTTTTGAATACTTCCAAGGCAATTTGAACAGAGTAATTAGTACTTTTGTGCGCAAAGGGTTTATACGATTAAAGCTGCATCTTATTTTCAAGGATAGTTGTTTCTTTTGTCATTTGACTCATGTTACACTCTTCTCTCAGAAGAGCCTATCGATTACGATATAGCTAGAATTTAGCTAAATCTTTCATGTGAGCCTTTCCTGTCTCAGAACAGAATTGACTGCATTTTACACTCCTCTCTCAGAACAGCCTCTGCATTGATATAACTTGGTCTTACAATCCTCTCAGACGAGCCTCTTCATTGATATATCTGTGTTTTAACTCCTTTCATAACAGCCTCTCCAATGATAACTGGATTTTACACTCATCTCTCAGAAAAGCCTCGCTATTGATATAACCGGATTTTACACTCATCTCTCAGAAAAGCCTCGCTATTGATATAAATGGATTTTACAATCATCTCTTAGAAAAGCCTCGTTATTGATTTGACTGGATTTTACACTCATCTATCAGAAAAGTATCGCAATTGATATAACTGGATATTACACTCATCTCTCAGAAAAGTATCGCTATTGATATAACTGGATATTACACTCATATCTCAGAAAAGCCCCACTATTGATATAACTGGATTTTACACTCATCTCTCAGAAAAGCCTCGCTATTGATATAACTGGATTTTGCGCTCATCTCTCAGAAGAGCCTCTCCATTGATATAATCGGATTTTACACTCATCAATCAGAAGAGCCTCTCCATTGATATAACTGGATCTTACTGTCCTATCTCGAAAGAGCCTCTCCGTTGATATAACTGGATTTTACTGTCCTATCTCAGAACAGCCTCTCCGTTGATATAACGTTTGTCAGGTGTTGACTTGTTTATATCAAACCTTGACTTGCACGGGTCAAATACTGACGACTTGTATCTATAATTAACATGATCATGGTTTCAGGAGCTGTAATGTTTAACACGTATTCTCCTTTGAAAAAGTTACTGACTGATTAACGCAAGGCTTAATCGAGCACTAAGGATGGCAATGATACAAGGATGTGAAACATTTTATAATTTGAAAGGAGAATTTCCTCAGGGAATTCATCCTCTATACAAATTAAATTAGTAAAGATGTTGAACATGTTGTAGAGAATTGTTCTTTTGTATTTTAAGGTACACTTAAGTATCTAATGTGACGAAAAAATCAACTTAACTGAAATTATATTTTTAACTCGGCTTTTTGACATTACTGACGCAATGACATAAATTTCTTTCTCCACAGATGCAGTTGAAAATTGAAACAAAGCAACACAAAACCCCACACAGACTTATTAACTCATTTACAATAATCAATCAATCTGCAACATCAGTGGGGTTTTTCTTTTTAATTCTTTTCAATTCTTAAAGCTTAGGCCCGGCACTATGTTCCGGTTTTACATACCGTCTTTGTTCGCTTATAAGTCCAATCCAATTGCAAACTTGATGCACCTACGTCCGCCGCCGCATAATGTGCCGCAAGATATGGGTCCTAGTAGTTTTGTTAGGAGTAATCAGTTAAACAAACAACAGAGGCCGTGATCTACTGGCGCAGTATGCGACGTCAGATCAGGGTCTGTGCCGCTTGCTCTTGGATCCGACTCGTCGTATCGGCGGCTCTAGACGAACATATGCATTTTGTGTAGGCCAATGGTGGCCAGCACAATTCGCGAGAATTGTAGCGTTTGAATATTTAGGGTCTTTGTGTCTGGTTTTCTTGTTGTTGTTTTTTTTTCTTTCTTCTTCTTCTTCTTTATCCTTTAATCTCGTATCCTTGACGGAAAATAAACCCCACGCCCCGAGGGTGTTGTGTTTGCCTCTTTTTGTACAACGCCCAGCTCATATATATATATATATATATATATATATATATATATATATATATATATATATATATATATATATATATATATATATATATGTGGTAGGAATAAATTATATTTTGTTTTGCTGATCCTCAAGAGCCTGGCTGTAACATCAAGTAAGCTTATGATAGGGCTCGGCAGTAATTACTATCATCAACTTCTTCTAAAAAAAAAAACTCAGCCTAAACCACTCGAAACCATACTTGGTAGGCTGCATCCTGACATTGTTATGTATATTTAATTTGTATTGTTGTTATTTTCTCTCTCCATGATCATGTGTTATGTAAAATTGTATATTGGACTTTGGCAAGTTAATGTTGTACCTGACCAGGGACACTGATATAGTTTTGGCTGCGGTAAACTCATAATGCATAGCTAATATTTTCCCTGTGATTGTGGATTAACTATTCAGATTATTATTAATGTAAACATATTTATCATAGCCTGAATCTGGGACATTCGGATCACCCATATAATAACTCGTTGTATCACCCATATAATAACTCGTTATATCACCCATATAATAACTCGTTATATCACCCATATAATAACTCGTTATAGCTGATGTTTACCTCGGTCGTTTGAATAATTATATTAACAGATTTTATCTTGTAAATAAAACAGAATGTTTTAGAATGGAAACGTCCACTAAGTAGAAAGTTATTTTCAGAATATTCTAATTGTGACCTATGTCATACATACGGGTTTATAATCTTGCTTATTTGAGAAATTACTAATTCTTGCGATAACATTTGAATCAGAAATCATTTGTATTTTGGGTTTATTTGTATTTCTTCAGATTATTATTTACTGGAAATACAAAGTGCTCATCTATCCTATTTTGGACAGAAACATTAACGTAGAATTATAGCGAATTCATACAATGACATCTTGGATTTTATTATTGTGTTTCATGAAAAGTCTGTTGGCACATTTCCACGTCAGATGCTCCTAAAGGCACATGAACACACCCAATGCTGGATCTTATTTCGAATACCACCGGAATTTTATTAGAATTTTATCAATAAGCACTAGTGATAGAACATTTTAGATTATTTGGGATTTAATTCGCAACACTGTAGGTTCTTTTTAAATGTTCATTTTGTGTTCTAGTGAAATAAATTATGCGGTTTTTTTATTTTTTATTTTTATTTCCTTTCTTTTCTTTGACTTGGGTTATGACCCTAGATTCGTAATAGCACGAACGCTTTGAAATTACTTTGCAAGATTTGCCCATTTGTTGATGGGGTATGATGATAAACATTCCCCCCCCCCCCCCGCAAACCCTCTATTATAAAGATACAAACATTATTCGCTATCAATAATCGCAAAATTTTCCAATATCACATTTCTTACTGTCATAATGACTTTTTTACTATTTGCGGAAACGGATTGTTACTTCATAATGATATACCTTTTTTCTTCCTATTGTTGTACAGCTTTTGTGCACTCCATGATATTCATTGTAATCAGCAATGACAATGCTGTATTTTTGTACCCAAATGATCCCATATTACGTCAGAATGTTAATTTGGCTCTAATTGTAAATGTTGACCAGTGATGTGACTTGTATCTTCATATGTTAGTAATATTACCTTACAGTATTGTTGCATTTGTGGTATTCTCATATGCCACCTATGTGCGGCCTGAGATTAACTCTCATTAATAAAGGGTTTGTTCTGTTTCTGTCATGGGACCGCTGGTAAATCTAAAACGTTGAAGGGAGTGGTACAAATCTTGGCAATAGAAGAGGAGTGTTCCAAAATTTACTGAACGCATCCTGACATAAAGGCCTTTGAGTTGATACAGGCGTTGCTGAACCGCCATTAAGTATGGCTGCCGTTGCCGTTGCCAGAAAGTGAAACACTCTTAAATGGCAACATTTCCTACACAGCAAAACATAACTTTACCAAATTTACAGAACGAGGCCTGGCAAAATTAGAAATCCTTTATGAGTGTGTGCAAAATTTGGATTTTTAACATACCTTTAACTTTCTTTCAGTCATATCGCTTCGATGTCTACAGTGTCACAGTTTATAGTGATGTCTAGCACTGGGGCATCATGCCGCAGACATGTAGCATGATGTCCCACCCAGTCACATTATCCTGACACCAGGCCGACCAGTCCTAACACTAACCTCTTAATGCTGAGCGCCAAGCGAGGCAACTGTTAGTACCAGTTATTAAGTCTTTGGTATGACTCGGCAGGATATCGAACCCACGACTTCTCGCATCCGAAGCGGACGCTCTAACCACTATGCCACCGGAGCGGTCAAAAAACCTTTATGAAAGAAAACAATACAAAATCCGCTTGCTCCTCACAGCTCATGCTGTATCAGAATATATCGGTGCCTGAAAGCTGGTTTGATCTCAGTCTCAGAGTTATTTAGATCTTAGTACACTCTGCGCATTAATAAACGAGTATGTTGACTGGATCCCACTTTGCATCTGTTTTCACAGAAATCCAGTTCAAAACGAGGTTTAAACAATCCGATCGCGTAAGGCGGTTGAGATACACTTCATTATGACGTTGTCATTATATAAGTGTGACGTTCGCCACGTGCTAACTTCTAGTGTCATCAGCCCATTTCTCCATCTCTACAAAGTACAAAATTTTAGACATCTTCCTGCAACGTTTAGAGGTCAAATCTTCACATTATGCGCCAAGGCCATTGTTGAGAAAAGAGCGCATAAATGCAATATGAACCGAGTGTTACGCTCTTATTTGACCAGCAACTTTACATCATTGTGGTACGGGTATTATCCGTCCAAATCTTTGCAAGAAAAACCGATGAATAATAAGTTGTCAAAATGTGACCGAAGGCACTATGGCATAAAGACTTTGCCAATTATTACAAATAATGCCATTCCGCAATCAATAACTCAGCCGTTGCTAAAGATAGAAATTTTATTTTACACGTTTACGTCATAGAGACGTATCAGCCGATTTTGACGAGATTTGCCAGGAAGCATTCTGGCATGAAGGCATTGAAGTTTCCAAATGAGTCCGATTAGAGTTTGCCACAGTAACTGGAAATAGTCTATGATTCAAACATCTACATCTCATAAATAATAAACAAACTAATTTGGTCAAATATGTGCCCACGCACCCGCTTCACCCAACCAAAAAGGAAAACAAACTCCAACAAAACAAAACCAAAAAAGGAACAAAAGCATCATGGCATTTAATTTGTACATATTGTCACGTTCCACCATCCCGTAAAGATGTTACTGTAACTAGATAAACTTAAATGGGTTGAAAGCAAAACCCATAAAAGCTGTATCAAAACACCCCATCCCCACCCCACCACCGAAAAAAGCCTAATTGACATAATTTGACATGCTTTGATTGAAATTACGTCATTGAGGACATTGCATTCTGGGTAAATGATGACGACGTGTACACCAATATGGATTATGATCCCCCTTGCCAATAGAGAAGCATGCAAGCAATTGCAGTACAACACATTGCTATAAAACACTTCCATTTAGTTAATAGGCAGATGTCAGACAGGTTAGCCAACCACTTTGGGATCTTGTTTGATATCAAGAAGACTTATGCCTGGATATATTTTCATAATGCGTTTCCGTTTAAACCACTCTGAAACATGTTTCTTGTCACGTATATTCACAATCCGACATTGATGTTAAGACAGATATACACTGTATTGTGGAGATTAAATTGATGAGAAAGTCCCAAGTGTATACTTTCGCTGATATTTGTATAATGTACTACAGTACTACGAAAAGTTAGAACTGCTCTGGTTGCTATAGTCTTCACGCCAGACGAAGATGCATTGTCTTGCGAAATAACCACAAGTATGGTGTTTCCGAAAAAGACTGCATTACGCTAGCATTAATTTGTGTGACTTGCACGTTGGTCAGATCAGATTATACTATAGGATTTATTCGGACTTTATTTACTTTGTGAGTGATTATGTAAAATTTACACATCGATAAATACCCAACCATGATCATTTAATCCTTATAATTCCAATTTACTTCCTTTCTAACATCAGATCAGCAGATTTAACCAACAAAACATTCACTTTTAGGTACATGGAAGTTTTTTTTTTCATTAGCCTCTTAACTGCGATAGAATACATAGCCCTATCTTCGCTAGCCAAGATTCATTGATTCTTTATACAGTGATACGGGGTAGCATGTCATAGCGGGTCATGCCATCGATATATTGCTATGACCATTAGTTTAATATATAAAAAATGGTTGTTGCGGTTAAACCAGGAATATTCCCTTTTTTTTTCTTCGAAAATTAGGCTTGCGTATGACACGTGTTGTTATAGCAACGTCGTTGTTATGTTCTACGCATTTCGATCTTTCAAAAGCAAAATCGGGTCCATTTTTAGTGACATCCATTAACATATGACCCTGACCCTTAATAATCTCTGCTGTAACATGTTGTCGAGGTGAAATGCAATATTTTCCGAAGATTGGCTTCTAAAGCCTGCCATATGCCTTCTTCAGCAAAATGGGTGAGTGTTGGAGTGCAGGAAACTCTGTGGAATTAACATTGTTTTAACTTCTAATGGTCTATTTTAATCTGTGGCTTGTCATTTTTTTTAATCGGAAATCACAGGAGTGGTTGTGTGGGATACTGTTGTTCTTATTATGAGGGTGTAAGGCGTTGATGTAGATAAAACGTCACATCAAATGATCTGGAAACAGGTAAACAAAAGTAGTCCGCAGAATTTATCGATGTGTAAAAAATTCCAGATCAGTATCACGTGACTGTTTACATCCAATCAAAACATAGAAAACGCAATCAATTCATACAAATTGGAATTCTATTTATATAGATATGTCAAATATGTATAAATAATAATAACTATAAGAATAATAATAATGTGGACTTAGTACAGTGTCTAGTCTTTAGAAGCCCTAATCGATTTACAATATTAGATAACACATACAAACATAAGCAACAAGATTACAAACAACAAACACCATGAAATTTGCAAAATAATACATGCTGACAGCAATTAAGGAAGTACACATTATTAAGTCTTTTAATTCTGTTCTTGTAGTTGAAATGAGTGCGTTTAATGGCATTCTTGAATGAGGTCACAGTGTCCTTGCGTCTATGATCCAAGGCAAATTCGTTCCACGTAGATGGGCCCTGCTACGCCAAAGAACGTAATCCGTATGACATCGTTTAACAGTGGGAACAATACGAATGCGTGTGTCAGAAAAGGTGCGTGAAATCAGACAGATTTATTGGAGCGAGACAACGAAATGTAGTATAGTACACAGATTTTTTGTTTGATTCTGGATCGAACGGGTAGCCAGTGAAGGATACAGAGCGGCGGGGGGGGGGGGGGGGGCGGTGTGTGTGCTCCGTTCTTCGTACTCTAAGGACGATCCTAGCAGTCAAGTTTTAAACTTTCTGAATTTTTTTTTAAAAAGATACTGAGACGAAACAGAAGTGAATTACATTAACTCAGTCTTGAAAGTACTAAGGAACACGTAAGTATTTTAGTGGCATCAACCGAAAGAAATCGCGAATGGAGCTGATCAGTTTCAGCTCTAGATATGCAACCTTGCTTCATTACAAGTTGATGTAATGAGAGTTTACTGTCTCGAGTGACACCTAGATTTCGTACAGACCGTGTAAATTTACTGTTGGTATTGCTGATAGTTAATGTTTTGAGGGAAAGGGTGTGAATGAGAACGCTTTGCATGGTGACCGTCCTGGCTTCCATTTTTATCATCATTCATCTGCAGCTGGTTACATTTCATCCATAATTTCACACCGGAAATGGACCTCTTTATGCCATAATAGTCTCAACTTCAATTGGGCAGCTAGATTAGTATATCTGAGTATCATCAGCGTATACTTGGTGAGACACCAGATCTCAATCTATGACACTTGAGAGCCTCTGAGTGTCTGGAATGAAGAGAACGTGGTGTAGAGCAGATCCTTGTGTAACACCAAAATATAGATAAACTTGGCTGTAATGTTTTCCATTTATTGACACAATTTGTGTCATGTTGACTAAGTAGGACTTGAAGCATGGTAGCGCTGACATAAACTACACTCTGCATTACTAACCATTTATCAATTGCCTACTTGCCTCTGAATAAACATGTGCAATAATGTGATTACATTACTCCAGACGCCAGATAAATTATGTTCGTAAGCATCTTCACTGCTTTAAAGTAAATGTATGCCGCCTATCCGTCCTGGGCTTTAATCTGTTAAAACGAGTGTATTCCGTTCGTGAGCTTTTCATGCAGTAGACATAAACAGTCTTACGCAGTTTCAGATTTAATCAACGGCTTGTTAATTGTTAACTCTACTGGTCATATACCAGAAGGGCTTGCTGGATAGTTTATTGTCCGCAGTCCGCTCGTCCGTTAGTAGAAGTTTCTTAACGCTACTCCTCCTAACTTACTTATTGGATTGACAAGAAACGTGCACACTCATTTATTCCATCATCTAGATGGTCCTAAATGGTAACGGTTCCGCTCGGACATCCAGTATGTCTGATACAGCTGCCATCTTGGCATTCGTATTGTTCCTACTCCTCCTGAGTGAATGTTAAAAAGGGAGTTCTTATGATATCTAGTTGGTCATACAAGAAAATGTTACCGATGTGATGTACAAGATGTTCGCCACAGCGGCCATCTTGTAAATCGCGTCATCGTTACTCTTATTCAGTACGTAGTCATATGAACATGGGGTTGTCACTTTAATACTTCTTATGACTTCTAATTGGTCTTATTTGTAAATGGTGTCGATCTGTTGCCACCGCAAGTGCCATCTTAAAATTCATGTTGTCACTACTTTTTGTACATGTCTGGTTATATCGAGGTTGCGACTTTAACAAAGACTTCGTTTGATGTCTAGTTAGTAGTAAATGGAAATGATGTCAGTTTGATCTCCCACATGACCAATGTGGCTCTCATTTTTAAAAATTTGTTTTCATTATTTAATTAATCCTACAAAACGGAAAGTGATATCAGCATGTAGTTTTATTAGAAACCTTCTGATGGTTGGTCCTAGATGAAAATGACACCCATTTGGCATCGCTGATTTATTTCAGTACGTACGCGATTCACTGTGATCCTTTCCTGAAACAACATGAAGTAAGCTTTACTATTATCTGCTTAATTTCTTACGTAGTTAATTGTTACGACTCTATGGCCCTGAAGTAAGTAATGGAAAAGAGCGAAAACAAATAATTTTTGTAAAATTCAACAAATAATGTATTTCACTAGAATACAAAGTGAAAATTTAAAAGAAGTTACAGTGTTGTGAATTAAATACTAATTAGTCCAAAAAGTTCTATCATAAGTCCAGATTTAGAGAGTTCCAAATGAATATCATTGGTGTTCAAAATAAATTCCAGTATTGAATATGCTGGTGTGCCTTTGCGCCTTTTAGTTTCGAATGTGCTAATGTGCCAATGGTTTGGAATATGGCTATATATGTTAACATTTGTGATATAACACACTAATATAATACAAAAGGTCCACACTAATTCCAAATAATGATTTAGTAAAATAAGTATTAATGAGCACTTTGTAATTCCATTGAATAATTTAAATAAATAAATCCACCCAAACCAAAAAAGGAAAAAAGAAATGAGCTCAACGGTAAGACTGATTCCAATTCGGGTGTTAAGGTAGGAATGAGTATTTTTGCAAGCAAACACCATTGGTGCAAAAAGCTTTTGCACAATAAGACGCAGGATGTAAGTCAGTTTCCTTTCTAAAACATTCAAGGTTGTCGAATTTCGAAGTGAAAAATTTATGTCTTAGACTCAGCTTTAGATAAACATGTTTACCTCCGATAATAATGATCTGAATATTTGACCTATGATCGTAGAGAAATATTAGCTATGTATTATGTTATTACAAAATGCAGATATACATGACAGTAATTATGTCCAACACCCTTTCCTTTCCTAGAATCCTTAGTAGCTCGCGCATATGATTGGACTCATATTGATCACGTTTGGGAAGCACTTAAACCCAATATCTTACACGTACTTAATTCTATACAGGATGCGTTTCCATGTGCGTGCTCTATACACCACGAGAGATATCACCCCTACCGATTTTCAGTTTCAGGGATTTCAATTGATTGGATTACATACAGGTTCGGTGTTTTACGGAACAGCAGCTGTTAGTGGAAGGCTTAAAATACCGTTTCAAAGCATCTTCTTGCATGACATAAAATATTGTTCTAAATAGCTGCACCATCAGCACTTCTGAAAGCTAAGTAAATTGGTGGAGGTGATTGGGTTTCAAGTAAGAGATGTTTTAATCGTCAGTAAAAAACACGTTGACATTAGCGTAAAAGACAAATGTATTTTTTTATGTGATTTTTCCATTAATAGCAGTTTTTCTAACCGTAAATTTATATTTCAACAGGACAAACAAAGTTGATATATTTTTGCATAAATCATCTCCTAGATTTTTATGAAATTCCTCAAGAACTGATATCACCGGCAGAAATTTAAACGTTCGTAATTAATTTAAACGATATTGTGGTTTTGGTGCTGTGTGGTATAACGCCATATTTCAAGACCGATTCATCAGTAGGATAAAATCACGAGGTACTTGATTGTTCTTTTACTTACAAAATAACCATGTTGAAGTTGTTTCGAAATGCGAGGTTGAAACGTATAATGATATACGTTTACCGGAAAATTATATCAGGATGAACGATTGAAACGTTTCACTAAGGTCTTGAGATCGAAACTGAAGGATGTTATTATTTAAAATTTTCATAACATTTTTGACATGTTAGAATCAATTTCACCATTATCAAAACCGATCGAATAAGTTTTCTGTATATTGCTTTTATACACTTAAAATCATACAGAAAGCAACGATTACTATACGACATGCGGCAACGTGTTGTTTCAGCCTGATAAAGCTGTAAATTTAACCGATTAATCGATTCATGAACGATCGCTCTGTCTGGTACAAGAAATATAGACGAAGTACGTCAGTTAATACCAGTGTCATGCATGATTAAATTGCTGCTCTACGCGACTTAACGCGAAACTCAGTCAGTAAACTAATACAAGCATTCAAAGAGCGCTGTTGAGGACGTTTTCATATCAAAGTGTACCTGTTGAGGAAGTTTTCATATCAAAGTGTACCTATTGAGGACGTTTTAATATCAAATTGTACCTGTTGCAGACGTTTTCATATCAAAGCGTACCTGTTGAGGACGTTTTCATATCAAAGTGTACCTGTTGAGGACGTTTTAATTTCAAATTGTACCTGTTGAGGGCGTTGTCATATCAAAGTGTATCTGTTGAGGACGTTTTCATATCAAAGCGTACCTGTTGAGGAAGTTTTCATATCAAAGTGTACCTATTGAGGACGTTTTAATATCAAATTGTACCTCTTGCAGACGTTTTCATATCAAAGCGTACCTGTTGAGGACGTTTTCATATCAAAATGTACCTATTGAGGACGTTTTAATATCAAATTGTACCTGTTGAGGGCGTTGTTTTATCAAAGTGTATCTGTTGAGGGCGTTTTCATATCAAAGCGTACCTGTTGAGGACGTTTTCATATCAAAGCGTACATGTTGAGGACGTTTTCATATCAAAGTGTACCTGCTGAAGACGTTTTCATATCAAAGCGGACCTGTTGAGGATGTTTTCATATCAAAGTGTACCTGTTGAGGACGATTTCTTATTAAAGTGTACCTGTTGAGGATGTTTTCATATCAAAGTGTATCTGTTGAGGATGTTTTTATATTAAAGTGTACCTGTTGAGAACATTTTTATATAAAAAGTGTACCTGCTGAGGACGTTTTCATATAAAAGTTTACCTGCTGAGGACGTTTTCATATCAAAGTGTACCTGTTGAGGACATTTTCATATCAAAGTGTACCTGTTGAGGACATTTTCATATCAAAGTGTACCTTTTGAGGACATTTTCATATCAAAGTGTACCTTTTGAGGACATTTTCATATAAAAACGTACGTTGTCCTTCATCTAGATGTCAAATAGGTAGATCGAGAATATTTTCTTATCACTGTGCATTGAAACTTTCTTGATGAGAATTATGAGAAAGAAGTTTCTCAAGTACGTTTTCTCATCAAATTGTTTTCATAAACTTTCTAGGGGTCGCTTCATGCTCGACCTTTGGAGGTGATAATTATTGTACGCTCGTGATCTTAGTTGAAAAGATCCCTGTTAGTCAGGAGCACAGAAAGCAATCAAAATAGATAACCCAAATTCGTTGCAGGGTGTAACTTTCACCTTCAGCATTAAAATATAATAAGTGATTCAGTAGGTGTTTTCATCTTGCAAACAATACTCGTGTCATACTCTGTAATTAGGTCATTACGGATGAAAATGAGAAATACAAAAGTTAAGAAAACCTTTACATGGCAGTTAATATTTGTCACGAGCCTCCTTCGGTATTATTTATAACACCGAAAAAGGTGGGCAGTTAAAATCTGAAATAGCTCCGAGCCCCCAGTCAGCAATGCCGACGGCCTATGTGTATAAAAGACTCAAGGTGAAAGGTATAACAATTTAATAAAATACCAACGTATTCAACTATTTCATCGACAATTTCTCAACCATAGTTCTTTCGACAAATTCAAACAAAATGACATATTCCGTTGCCAATTACTATCCTCATATGAAACTACAGTCATAAGAGAGTGTGTTTCCCTTCGGTGTTGATTCTGTTACTCATCTGTCCGCCTCGTTTCTCTCCTTTGGTACTTCCGGTTTCCTCGTCTCCGTGCTCTCCTTGCATTTCCGGAACTCTCTTCCACGCTTCCCTCCGGCATTATGCCTCCACCCAAACCGCTTACGTCAAACAAAGGCAACTCTCAGAATTTCCGAAAGGGGGTGGCGATGCTGGGATTCTTACTGTCTTGGGCCGGAATATATATATTTGTGTTTTCTCTATAATTTCAAGATAATTCATTTTTCAGCTATCATATTCAAGGTTCCGGTTTTTATCCTTGCAAGATAATTTGTTTCGATTTGATTGAGGCCTGGATTTTTTGCTCTTAATTCAGGCCCCCACCCCTACCACCATCAGTAAATAAATTAAATGGCCTGTCTCATAGCGACATATATCCATGCGTACGCACAAACCGTGGCGTCTACGATGGCATAAATACACCGATTTAATACAGCCGAGTTGGCAACAACACCATTCCCTCAAGCATTTGGGCAAGTCATTATTTCTGTGTTGACTGGATATTGCAGTCACGAGTACTAAAAATGGAGTGGAAGATAGTTCATCTTTTAGCATCCTATTAAAATCTAATTTCCGCCTCATTGTGCAGGAAAGCATAATCGTTGAAACAGAAGATATCACTATATGGTTTGGTGAAAATGAGAGACTTTGGTTTCAGCTCGTAGATTGTCTCGGATGTTTTATGACATTTGCTTCCAGCCAGTCATTCAGTGACAATGCAACTCATCAGCTGTGTACCTCTTTGTTAGACTCGAATAGATTCAGATTGTGTATCAGTGATCTGAAGGCAATTGAAGTATTGATTTCGATTGAATATTCCAAATCAACAATTTTGTTTCACAGTCAGTCTAACTGATTTATATGTTGAAAATTCTTGATTGACTGTAGACCGTTATTTCATGACATAAATATTCAACCGCTATGCAAACCAATACCTCTCTTAACCTTCCCAGAAAATGTAAAGAATATTTTTCTATAGGTTATACATATCGGTAAAAAAATGGAGATTTTAAATATTAAACAACACGCAGTTTGTATGGATATTCATGGCGAAGCTTGATAGCAATAATTTAAATAAAAACAAATCACTGAGAGCCCCCACCCCTCTTTTTCTCGCTTTCTCTCTCTCTCTCTCTCTGTATTCAGTCATTTTGGTTTCATAGTCACATTGCTTTTCATAGTACTGACAGAGAAGATAAATAATAGGTTATCGGTAGCTTCTTGGGCTCCAGCGGGGGCAGGCACATCTAAAGATGTTTTGGCATAAATCCGTACAACATAATAGCTGACTCCTACCTGTTTATCCCTTCCCTCCCCCCCAAAAAAAATAAATAAATAATTATGCTTAATCCCATTTTGCGGTCAATGAGTTTTATATGACTTATGAATCTGAAAGAAATCGATCTCACTACATTATGAAGCAAGTATACAATATACAGTATATTTAGCTAGGAGATCATGTTTTCTTATCTTGGTAGTCAGGGAAACCAAGATAATGTTTACATGCTGTAGAGGTGAAAATTTGTGATTTAACCATACTAACGTTAATATGACCTATACTACCTCAGAGAAAATATTTACACTTTAGAATCTATGATAGGTAGCTGTATGTAAAATGGTTAAAACACAAGTATTCATTTAATGCAGTAAACCTAAATAACAAATTTAAAAATTATGTTTTTTTTCTTCTCCAAAGGCTTTAACATATATAGAACTTTACCTTTGGTTGGCACCGAAAACAGACATGCTGAGGTACCGTAAAACCATACATACATACATACATACATACATACATACATACATACATAAATACATACATACACACATAATACATTGATACATTCATACATACATACATACATACATACATACACACACATACATACACTCATACATACATACATACATACACTCATACATACATACATACATACATACATACATATATACATACATACATACATATATACATACATACATACATACACACATACATACATACATACATACATACATACATACATACACACATACATTGATGCATTCATACATACATACATACATACATACACATATACATATATTGATACATACATACATACATACATACATACATACATACATACACTCATACATACATAGACACATACATACATTGATACATACATACATAAATACATACATAGATAGATAGATAGATACATACATACATACATACATACATACATTGATACATACATACATACACACATACATACATTGATACATTCATACATACATACATACATACATTGATACACACATACATACATACATACATACATACATACATTGATACATACATACATACACATACATACATTGATACATACATACATACATACATACATTGATACATACATACATACATTGATACACACATACATACATACATACACACATACATACATACATACATGCACACATACATACATCCATACATACATTCATACATACATACATACATACATTGATACACACATACATACATACATACGCACATACATACATACATACATACATACATACATACATTGATACATTCATTCATGCATACATACATACATACATTCATTCATACATACATACATACATACATACATACATACATACATACATACATACACTTTCTCTTAGAAATGGAATTACAATATTTATGTGAAATTCAATTAGACTTTCTTTGATACCGGTACAGCAGATTTCATCATAGAATCGAGTGAATGATCGAGCTCACATTGCCGATATGTCAGCATAACTTGGCTGCTTCCAGTCCTTTTCGAATCACTGTTGGTGACAGATCAGCGTACCGTATCTCTTCTCTCTCTCTCTCTCTCTCTCTCTCTCTCTCTCTCTCTCTCTCTCTCCATCCTCCTCTGGTCATCATCCTTAGGTTGGGAGTAGTCTGCACTGATTTTCCAATGTATAGCACAGGTATAGAGTTATGTTTTCCCTTTGTGCCTGTTCGAAACTATCTTTTTCCATGCAGCCACATCTATGTATGGTTCCGTGTCTCTCAAGTTATTCCAGAGGACCGTCTCTTGCAGTTTATCGAGAAATACTTGAAAATTCCCAAAGCTAAATTCTGCCTTCCACAGAAATTTAGACTGATTTCCCAAGCGATATTACTTAAAACTCCCATAAGATGGCCACTATCGCTTAACCGGCTTGAAGCAGCTGTTCCGTTTCTTGTGCCGTTTTCATGACATGTGTGCTTGTTGCCTGTCTTCGTCTACGTTATTGTGTTCATCGTGTATTGGCTATTCAGTTGGTATGTGTTTCTTCATCTCCTTGTTTTGGAAACGAGAACAATTAGACTTTTTATCAGCTGTCTTGCTCCACTCCTACAACTTCCTTTCTTGTTGAACAAACCGCCATCACGTGATACTCGCCAGTCAACCCGTTTATGCTATGATGGACCCTCATTAATTGCTTTAAATGGCCACTCCTTGGCTCTCCACACTACACTGTACTCTAGATTAAACGAACTGTGACTACATTCATCATTACTTAAATGTAAACAGAAGCGAAAAAAAGAAGCGTTGTTTCAAAACTGGCTGGCGTAGAACAGGAAGAAGAATTCAAGTTATCTCCCTTATGCCTTTCCGGCTCAACAATTGAAAAATTCGACCGTTAATTTAGCTAACCTAATTAAAATCCCTATTAAATCGTCAACGTTTGTGTCAACTATCCAAGAGATACGTCTGCGTATTGCATTATTCAATGCCCAATGAGTAGGACCACCGGAAAAGCGCAAATAAATAGTTAATTTTATCAACGACCAGAATATCGACGTCTTTTTCCTGACAGACACATGGCTAAAAACATCAGGCGATGAGTCCAAGTGCGCGGATCTAACACCCACTGGTTACTCCATCAAGTCGTTCCCCGCCACTCTCGCGGAAGTGGAATTTCTGTCATCACAAAGAACTCCATGATCAAACGTCTTAACCACACCACAACTTTAAATTTCTACCACATCGTTTGAACTAGTCCAAACCACACTCACACTGGAGCAAAGGTCAGTCCATTTTTTTCTGTCTGTACCACCCTCTTCCTAGTAGAAAAAAACCCAGCTAACTAAATCTCTCTTTTTGGAGCAGTTTCCGAATCTCCTGGAGTATGGAAATTCGATAGGTGGCAACCTGATTATTCTTGGAGATTTCAAATTTCACGTTGACTGTCCCGGAAAACCAAACATACCAAAGCTCTAGATTCCATTAATGTTTGCAACCTCAAACAGTCAGTTAACCAACCCACCCATAAACATGGTCACATTTTAGACTGGATTCTTCATAGACCTGATGATAACATTATACGGGCCTCCATGGTATCCCACGAACTTGTATCAGATCACCTCTGCATTATATGCCATCTTGGCGTATTAGTCCCTAACCCTCCACCTTTATCTGCTACTAACAGAAACTTCCGTATCATAAATAGAACCAAATTAATGCACGACATCCAAGCAAACCTAACAACTTGCTTACCTCCTACAGCAGAACAACTCAGTAAGTACCTGCGTTCATTGCTCGACAAACATGCCCCAGAGGGCTTTGGCTTTCCACCACACTCACTATTCATGAGCAAATCAATGAAGCCGCTAAGAAGAATGTCACAAATATAGTCCATGCAGCGAAATCAGCCCACTACACAACTAAGATCATGGAAAGTTCCAGCTGCAAAGAGCTTTTCGAGATTACTAACAAGCTAATGTCAAGGGACAAATGTACACCACTTCCAACTACCTTCTGTCCAGTCGACCTCCGGACCTGTTTGCAAAATTTTTCCGTGACAAAGTACAAACCATTGGAGATAAACTTGACAACACGATTTCAATTGACTCGTCGTCACCATACAGTTGAGATACAGAATTTCAGTGGCAACCATTAGCAGCATTTGAATACGTCTCTATGGATTTCGTACGTGGAATCCTAATGAGAGTGCACCAAAGTCATGTGAACTTGATCCAATTCCATCATCACTGCTGCTTGAGTGCTTAGATCCAGTATTGTCATCACTAACTAATGTTATTAATACCTCTCTCTCATCCGGGGAATTCCCATCATTTTTCAAAACTGCCATTGTAAATCCTCTGCTGAAGAAACCAACACTAGATCATAACAATTTAAAGAACTACCGCCCAGTTTTTAATCTCCCATTCATATAAAAAATCTTAAAAAAGGTTGTTCTATCCCAGCTTGTATCTCATCTGAATTCAAACAGTATTTTTAGCAATGTACAACCTGCATATCGCCCATGCCACAGTACTGAAACTACTCTTCTAAAAGTAGTTAATGACATTCTCTCTGCGTTGGACAGCGGAAAGATTACAGTCCTCACCATCCTTGATTTGTTTGCAGCATTTGACACAATAGACCATGATATATTACTTCACCGTCTCCAGAATGTATTTGGCATTCATGATACAGCCTTACTGTAGTTCAAGTCCTACTTGGTCAACAGGACACAAATTTTGTCTGCAAATGGGAATACACTCCAGCCCAGTTAATCTATGTTGTGGTGTACCACAAGGGTCTGTTCTTGGACCTGATCTCTTCATTCTAAACACTCGGCCGATCTCAAGTGTCATAGATGATCATCCAGTGTCTCACCAAGTGTACGCTGATGACACCCAAATATGCAAATCTAGCCACCCAACTGAAGTTGATGCTACCATCCAGTGTGTAGAGAGGTGCATTTTTGATGTACAATCATGGATGACGTTTAACAAGCTGCATATGAATGATGATAAAACTGAGGCCATTCTGATCACAACACAAAGACTTTCTCATTCACATCCTTTACCTCAAACAATAAATATCAGTAACACCAACATTACATTCAGACGGTCAGTACGAAACCTAGGTCTTCTCGACAGTACTCTCACATTGCACCAACATGTCATGAACATATGCAAGGCTGCATATCTTGAGCTGAGACAAATCCGCTCCATTCGCAAATATCTTTCAGTTGATGCCACTAAAACACTTGTGTTCATTAGTACTTTCAAGACTGGACTATTGTAACTCAATTATGTATGGTTCATCTCAATATGGACTCGAGAAACTTCAAAAGTTCAAAACACAGCTGCTCGGATCATACTTAAGAGTACCACGATCAGAGCACACCTCCCCGCTGCTCTGTACCCTATACTGGCTATATATTCGATCCAGAATCAAACACACAATTTGTTCTCTGTGCTACGCTTCACTGACGGACTCCAGTCCAACATACCTATTTGACATCACCCATGTGTACACACCAGCAAGATACTTACACTCTTCTTCTGACAATGGTATATTCATTATTCCCACTATGAAAACCAAGTCATATGAACAGCAACGTGGAATGAATTTCCCACTGAACTTAGACACAAAGACACAGTGATCACATTCAAGAGTGCTCTTAAACACACTATTTCAACTTCAAAAACAAACTTAAAGACCTAATAATGTTTCCTACCTTAAATATTTATTTTTTCTTCTAATTTCATGATGTTTATTTTTTTGTAATCATATAATTATATATGTTTTGTATGTTGTAGGTGTTGTCCGATGTAGTAAAGCGCTTAGAGCTTCTAAAGATTAGGCGCTATACAAAGTCCTCATTATTATTATTATTATTATCATTATTATTATTACCTTAGTGCCAAATACAGTTCACATTTTTTAGATCTCGAGCCTAATACAGTTAACAGTCTAGATAGCTCGTGCCTAATATTGTTCACTGTCTAGATGTATCGTGCCTAATACAGTTCACAGTCTCGAGATATCGTGCCTAATCTAGTTCACAGTCTAGACACCTCGTGCCCAATACAGTTCACATTCTAGAGATTTGCGCTGAATGACAAGTTCTAAAATGATGTCATTGATAATTATTCGTATATCTAAATTCCGCTCCTTTCAGATTATATCAGTACTTATGGGCCAATAGGCAGAAATAGTTACCTAATATTTTTATCATGGGGAATTTGGTTGAAATAGATACCAACCACGCTTTTCATGGTTTGTTAGGCTGAACTAGTTACCTATCACACTTTCATGGTCTGTTAGGTTAAAATAGTTACGTGCCATCCTTTTCATTGTCTGTTAGACTGAGATAGTTACATACCATTCTGGTCATGGTCATTTAGGCTGTAATAGTTACCAACCGCACTTTCCATGGTATGTTAGGGTGAAATAGTTATCACACTTTTTATCACGTGCCCAGTACAGTTCACCGTTTAGAAATATCGTGCCCAATGCAGATCACAGTTTATAGATCTAGTGCTTAATACAGTTTACAGTCTCGAGATCTCCTTCCTAATACAGTTCACAGTCTAGAGATATCGTGCCTAATACAGTTCACAGTCTAGAGATATTGTGCCTAATATAGTTCAGTCTAGAGATAGCGTGCCTAATACAGTTCACAGTCTAGAGATATTGTGCCTAATATAGTTCACAGTCTAGAGATAGCGTGCCTAATACAGTTCACAGTCTAAATATATTGTGCCTAATATAGTTCACAGTCTAGAGATATCGTGCCTAATACAGTTCACAGTCTAGAGATATTGTGCCTAATATAGTTCACAGTCTAGAGATAACGTGCCTAATACAGTTCACAGTCTATAGATAGCGTGCCTAATACAGTTCACAGTCTAGAGATATTGTGCCTAATATAGTTCACAGTCTAGAGATAACGTGCTTAATACAGTTCACAGTCTAGAGATAGCGTGCCTAATACAGTTCACAGTCTAGAGATAGCGTGCCTAATACAGTTCACAGTCTAGAGATATTGTGCCTAATATAGTTCAGTCTAGAGATAGCGTGCCTAATACAGCTGACGTCGGATATTTAACCTTATGTATAGTTAGACAGTTATATTTGATCAGATGCTTATGTCTCGTTGGACACTTGGGGTAGGTCAGGGACTTATTTCCAGTTAGACGATTAGGTCAGGTATTTTTGTATTTGGTGTTGGACTGTTTTCATTTCATTTCCTTTGATTTCTAATGGTTCAAGTGACATCAACACATCCTAGGGTTATATGGTGTCGATATTATTGTAAACAGGGCCTTGCCCAGCGACAAACCAAGGCAGCCTACTGGGACGTGGTATGGGCAGGATTCGAATCGGCACAATTTTGTTTTGGGAGACCTTTACAATATCAATCTAGTCTCCGTAGTTGTCACATTTTATAAGTATCTTGCTGCTTCCATAAAAAACACTGTTTTCGTTTTTACTTTTCGGCAACAAAGTGACATTGATGGGTTCAGTTGTGACTTGCATACGTCGGATACTGATATCTTTCATTTTGACAGACGAATATTTACAAGTCTTCCACGGTTAAAATGAATCGCAATGATTATTAAAAAGAAGATGAATTCGTTTTCTGTAACTGGCTTAATTTGTGTACATTCTAATAGTACTTGTAAAAGAGATACTAGGATTTGTATTGCATCAGCTTTTAATCCTTCACAGTTTAGTAATTTATCTTCTAGTGATATTACTGTGATGGAATAGAGATCGGATCCCTAGAAGTGCAACTGAGAGTTATAAGACGTTCGAGACGATTTCATTGATAGTGAAGATAGCTACATGACATTAACGCGTAAGATATTATTATTATTATTTTTACTGACGTTGATGCTCGATATCGCTGGTGATAATGACATATGTCTGTATTAAATCCTTATCTATAGGAGTTAGATATAAATATGGGCTCATGTCGGGTAAATTGTTATATGACTGGGTGCCGACACTGAAATGTCGAATATAGAAACAGAGAGAGCTGATGTTTAAACAGAGATCCAGAAAAGAAACGAAGTCAGATAATGAATAGTAATAACAAATACTGAATAGTGTGGTAAAGAAACACAAAGGTCATACACCGGAACACGAATGTCGGATTCTGAGACAGTGACAATGGATGGATACTAACCATTGAACTGGGATACTGAAACAGCGCGTACACATACTGAAAAGTGAAGTCGGACGCAGAACATATCGGATACAGAATCAAACGTCAGCTACAGAAACAGAGTCGAATACTGAGACGGTGAGATCTGGATCTGTCATAACTGACGCACTGAGATAAGATAGAGAAACATAGACAAATAGGTCAAAGACTGAAATAGATGTCAGATATTGAAAGCAGGAAACAACATATAGGTGAAAGAAGCGTGAAAAGCCCTAAATGTACAGGAATAATGTCTCGAATCTAAAGGTTTTAAGGCATTTTTGTCTGATCATGGAACTAGCGTCTTAGTTAAGCTTCATCTGGTAATGTTTGGTTATGTGTTTGTGTATTTGTGACTGATCGAACACACTTTACAAGGTTCAATAGCAATGAGTAAAGAATCGATTTAGCTTTGAAAAGCACAGTAGCGACAATCGAACAATCGAGTTCATTTCGATATATCCGATAGCGATGAGTGAATAATCTAGCACAGTTTCACAGCTCGAGTAGCGATTAGTGATAATCGAGTACAGCTTGACAGGTTCAGGAGCAATGAGTAAATAGCTGATTACATTTTGACAGGTCCAGGAGCGATGTGTGAAGATTCGAGTAAATTGAATCATCTCCGGTAGCAATGTGTGAAGAGTCGAATAGATTTTGACACTTCCAGGAGCGATAAGTAATGAATGGAGTACATTTGGATATGTCCGACAGCAACGAATAAACAGCCTGGTACATTTTGATAGGTCCATTAGCCGTGTGCCAGTTTATGCGTAACAATTCTAATGTATTTCATAAAATCTCCATTAATATTAGTTCGTGAAAATTTGTTCGTGTAGGGGCGTGCGACCTGTACAGTAGAAATGCAGATTTTACATCAAAACTCACGGTTGTAGAAATTCAAAAGTAAGTAGAAGCACCCCTGTGTGTTAAAAAAACTTAAAATGTTTCTATTATGATAATGCATTTTCCATGGACTCTATGGAAACGCAGGCCACCTCTGAGAATACATATTGACTACTTTTTTTCTTTTCTTTAGGCAAGCAGTGTTTCCATGGAAACCTTCACAAAATCTTTGGTTTCGAAATCAGAGCTAGTTATACCGTAAACTTCAGAAGTACTAGGAATAGCTTTCTGTTGGATTAGCACATCTTGATCTACCTTACCAAGGTTGTACTGTGATGTTCAAACTATCTATTCCATCTTCTTGGATTATTTTGGGTGATACCGATTTCCTAGCTGGGAAATTGAAAGAACTTACTGAATATTCTTAACTAAGCGGGCAAAAAATAGGTCTTAAGAACTGCAGAGACTGAAGAGGTGCATCGGTGGATATTTGGCTGGTCTAGCGGGAATAAAAAGTCATATGGAATTCGATTATCTAGAGGATACATGTGTGGCTTTGTAACTGCAAATGCAGAATGGCCTTTGTTGCACACTGCATCGTTCGTAAATTATAGATGTAAATGATTCATTTTTTATATTGCTCTTTTTTATTTACAGTCCAAAGAATTATAACATAAAAATATTATACAGATAGCATATTGTTGTATGAATCAGACACTGGGTTGTTCAGATGAATAATTTGACAAATGTGCGTATATGGCGTGTGAATATCGAATATAGTTTTCGTTTTAAGTTGATGAAGAATAAATTCAGAGAGGAATAAATTTGACCAATTTACCAATTAACATTAGTGGCATTGTTTCATATGTCACCCCAAAGTTAACAGGAAGATTTGCTTAGCTTATCGAAAATTGCGTGCAATTTATCACTAAGCAAGCGTACAAAAATGCGGTGCACATCCCAATAGTTACTTCAGCTGTAATCCTTTAGAGGCGGAAACGGATTTAGAGAGATTAAAACAAAAGAATAACTGACATTAAGCACAATGAGTATAGCAGAATCATTTGGCCTGATGGTGCTGGTCATTTGTGTTGTTGCAAGTATAATTGCATTCGTGACGCCATATTGGTTAGAGAGTGATGACATCATAACCGGGAGACACCACATGGGTCTGCTAGCAAAATGCAAAGAAAATTCGTGCACGTGGATGTTTGAAGATGACATGCTGCATCAGAAATATGCACCAGGTATTCGCGAGCGAGCGAGCGAGAGAGAGAGAGAGAGAGAGCGTCAATGCACTAATAAAATACATATATTTTCTAATCAAGTGTCAAACTACCATATAACTAATGTTAGCGTTTAAACATTGGCTTAAATATGGTTTCTGTGCTCAAGAATACGACAGTCCTTGAGAAAGGAAATACATTATTACAACAGTGTAATTGCAACGTTGAAGAAATTATTAATAAATTATCACAGCTGCTGTAATTGCAACATTGCAGAAGTTGGCAACGAAATGTTACAGCAGTGTAATTGCATCATTTACGAAATTGTCGACAGAATGTCACAACAGGATAATTGCAACGTTGAAGAAATTATCAATGAAATACCATGGTAGTGCAATTGCAGCATAGAAGAAATTATCAATGAAATACCATGGTATTGTAATTGCAGCATAGAAGAAATTATGAATGAAATACCATGGCAGTGTAATTGCAGCATAGAAGAAATTATCAATGAAATACCATGGTAGTGTAATTGCAGCATAGAAGAAATTATCAATGAAATACCATGGTAGTGTAATTGCAGCATAGAAGAAATTATCAATGAAATTCTATGGTAGTGTAATTGCAGCATAGAAGAAATTATCAATGAAATACCATGGTATGTAATTGCAGCATAGAAGAAATTATCAAAATGACATCAAGCTAAATCAACACACGTTTTAGCAGGTCGCCATTTTGCTTATGATCTGAGATTAACTTTACGTTGTTTTCACGGCTTGAGACTAACTTTACATTTGTCTCATCTTTTATATCTGAATATACATTTGTCTCATTTTGTGTATCTGACTTTACATTTGTCTCATCTTTTGAATCTGACTTTACATTTGTCTCGTCGTTTGAATCTGACTTGCATTTGTCGTATTTTTTTAACCTGACTTTATTTTATCTTGATAATTGATATTTTATCTTGATAATTGATATAATCCTTTGTGCAGAAGTGCAGTTCATTTTAAAAACTAATTACAAGTGGAACGTTCGTATCATTTAAACATTTTACAAAAGAGGATTTTTCTTTCGTCTTTATACGTGTATCTTTAAAAGGCAAATATTTTTCTTAATAAAAAGCGATAGACGTTCCCATGTGGAAATCAGGCTGTTCTAACTCTTAGAATAAAACTTCTAGGAACAGCCCGAAAATTATAAGATTTATCGCCATAGTGGCACTTTAATAAGAGTAGAAGAAGTTGGAGTTATTTTGCTCTTAAGTGTTTTGCTTTAACAACTCAATGTACGCACAAACTTTAAAGACGGTATGACGCACCTCCCCCTCCGTGCGCCTCGCCGCAGCTTTTACCACTTACCTGTATTTTCAGCGAGCATTTTATTTTGAATCTGAGCTTTTGTTGCGAGCATGCACGCAACTTTAAATAGACAGTTTTTTAAAACATTCTAGTTTTCTTGGTCAGCCATGCAAGTTATATTTACAAGATGTTGTACAACAATAACAAACAGACTTCGGTGCTCTCTGCAGGACGTTTATTATACATTATAAAAAACATACGTTTTGAATCCCATCATTCATTGAGTCAGTGTCTGGACCATATACGTTCAAGGATAAGGGGTCGCCCACCCAGGGCCACAGATTTATATCCCAGGTTTTGGTTCCCTCCTCCTGAAAAATGTTTAAGTGTTCACTTGGGCCCGTCATGAGTATTCATATATGTGCAAAGCAAACTTTTGTAATATGTACTGCACAGCATATGCATAATTTACTTTCGTTGCATCAGCATCACTTTAACATTAGACAGTTACAAAGAATTTTAGTGCTGCAATGAATAGTCATCCTCTTTTCTATGTCGTCAGCATCATTAACATTTTCCCTTTTATTTCAGATTGGTTCAAGGCTACACAAGGACTAATGACAGTCGGACTGGTTGTCGGACTGTTAGCGCTGCTGGTGGCGACCCTTGCTCTTTGCTGCACTTGCAAAAACTGCAATCCGAATCACGCTGTCGCCGTGTTGCTTGTAGTTGGATGTAAGTTGAATTTCCTATGGTAATATCAAAATGGCGTTACTAATTTTGATACGGATTCTCCTGCTAACAACTGTAATTTTCAACTTGCGCTTCAAAATGTTGTTTACCTTGTGAAATCAAATCGGGCAATAAATTGAGAAAATTACCAAGTTTTATATTCGCTAACAATATGAGTTACTTTATTGTTGCTATGCTTATATTTATTTAATTACGCTTTGTGTACATGTGTCCATCTTATATCGTCTTGTAGTTGTAAAGGTTTCAGTTCTGATCTTTGTAAAACCATCACAGCTCTCTCTCTCTCTCTCTCTCTCTCTCTCTCTCTCTCTCTCTCTCGATACGTTTAGAACTTACAATAAGATTAAAAATCTTTGACGAAATGTATTTCCTTTTTTATTTTGGACATTTTAGTTCTGTGCATCGGCGTTGCGGTGGTGGTGTTTGCAATCAAAGCATCCGATGAGAGAAAAGCTAAACTAAAATGGGACTTCGACAATTTCGTCCGTTTTAGCTGGTCATTTTGGGTCGCCATAGGAGCTGCTGGCCTCTCTTTGGTCACCGCTGTCATCTATAGCTGCATGAACAGGAAGTATGCCTAAGAAATGGGGTTGAAATCCATGCTGGGACGATGAAGAATCTCCCATAATTAGAACAATATTAATTTCAGTAATTCGGATATATGTATGTGAATTGATGGTTGACGAATCTTCCGCGGGGACCATTTTAATAAGTTGTATTCATGGAATAAATTAACGTTGCTCATGTTTGGTATACTAGTCAATGGAAGCGGAATGTATATCAGTTGTGAACGAAGTAGTCTCGCGAGACGTACAACTACAAAATTCTCTGATCTTGCTCCGAAAAGCTGTTTGACATGCGGAAGAACCGGCATATATTTAAATGTATGGTGAGAAGCTAGCTGTGTTTCAGGCTTTTTCTAAAGTTAGATTATGAGATTACAGTCCTAAATTGAAACATTTTTTGTTTTGTTATAAATTATATAGATTGTGACACACAGTGACAAGAATTTGTCGCTTTTATGCGTATCTGTACATGTATCATTTATTTAATTCTTCTTCCGTATGGTAAGGATATAAATGTTACTCACTGAATACGTATTAGCAAATTACATGCACCACAATACGTATTAGCAATTATGCCCAGCCTACTTTCTACTGTTATTGTTCATTTTTTTTATTATTATGCTGTGTATACATATTTTATCTACTGTCCAAAGTAAATGACGTGTATAAGTGAATCAGAATAGGCTCATGAAACAAATTGTTTTGCATAAACATATGGATTCTTATTGAGGGCTGAGTAAACTCTCACACACACACACACACACACACACACACATATATATATATATATATATATATATATATATATATATATATATATATATATATATATATATATATAGAGAGAGAGAGAGAGAGAGAGAGAGAGAGAGAGAGAGAGAGAGAGAGAAGGATGTAACTGTCATTTGTAAAATCAGTTAAGCAGCGGAAATTGACATTGTTTATAGTTTAAAAGGGCATGCATTATGTGTGTTTTCCCCACTGTTCATTCTTTACTGGTGCAATTTTTTTGACAATTGTTTCTGTTTTTGCTTAACCTGGGAACAGGATATAGTAAGCGTGGGAATTGTATGCAACGGTATCCTATTCATCATCCAAAATGGCTGTAGAAAAAATAGATTTGTTCTTAGTATTGATGTAGAAAACGGAATGTAGCAGATATTTCAAGCGTTATACATTAGAATCCACGCACGATGGGATCAGTGCACATCAAAAAGTTTTCCAAGCAGGGTGCCCTGCCAAATTGTCGCTTTTTTAATGAACGTGACAGGTTTGTGACAGCTATTTCGTCACCTATTGATTGTTTAGTTTCTTAATATTCATGCAGGAGAAAACAATCGATTTAATCTGTTCTATTAAATATTTGCGCACGTGCCTATGTGTGCAAGTAAAGCCTTGAATAATGTAATTGATCAATACGCCCCACTGTGTTTTATGTGTGAATTTGATTTTAAACGTCGCTGTGACAATTATGGCATGATGTCCCACCCAGTCACCTTATCCTAACACTAGGCCGACCAGCCCTAACACTAAACTCTTAATGCTGAGCGCCTAGCAATGCAGCTTAAGTACCATTTTGCAAGTCTTTGGCATGACACGGCCAGGGATCGTACCCGCGACCTCTTCCATCATCCGAAGCGGGCTGTCTAACCACCTAGGCCACCGGAGCTTAACTATTATGTAACTAAACTCACCACGGCGGGAAACACTGCAAATACCGATAAGCATGGGATTGAGTTCATGTTCTGATAAAAGTTGTCTCTATTAAGACTAAAGAAGCAGTGGAAATGGACATTTTACAACTTTGAAAGGTAGTCCAAATTTGCACTGTACATGTATTATTAATAATTATAAACAATCGATTTTTTCAACTCCTTAATTGCATCGTAATAATTCATCCAGAGTTTACCTAGGGCATTCTGGCATAAAGGCCTATCAGATTTATATACATACTGCCGAATCGCTAAGAAATATAACTGCCGTTAGAAACAATAAACAAAACGTTGACTTCTCGACGAAAACGGCTATATATAGTTCGAGCTGTCCTTACAGAAATCATTTTGGATTAAAGACATTTCTACAAATAATCTGAATGCTGTCAGATATAGCCGTTGTCACTCAAACTAGAAACGAAGCTACTTGTTCTCAGAAATTTCACTGCATAAATCATCCTAATTTGTCTGAACGCAGGCTAGTGTATGGACCTTTATACAAACATTTTGCCTTGAAAAATATGGCCGCCGTATCAAAAAATGGATTTGTTTATTTGTTTTTAGCAACGTGTTATAAACCACTCTTCAGTATTTAATCAAATTGTAAATAAAGCCTCGTTACAAAAATGGGATTTCAAATTTACGCAAATGACGGAAATCTGCCGTTAAATGTGGCTACTGTTACTAAAAATAGCAAAGAGTTTAAATAACAACTTTAATAACTTCTTTAAAATGTCCGCTTAACATACATTGTCCAGTATGACAGTTATCTGTCCCAATTTGAACGACATTCAGACTGATTTAAAATATGCCGCTCTGTCATGCTGTATGTCTGCATTTACCAAAATCTGACAAATATTTTTTTTAAAAAAACTTTATTCAGAGGAAACCTTTGACTCACTTTGGTTGATTGAAAGCATATGGCCATATTGGCACATATTATGCTGATTTGCGAACAAACGATTTTTAAGTAAAGGGAGAAACTTTGAAACAGTTGTTTTATGACATATGCAACCAACAGCACTAGATGAATTTAAATAGAATACTTATCCAAATTTATCTGTCAAATGCACATGTATGTCTACCAGGAGAGAAATGCAAGGTCCACTTGCAGTTGACTTCTATAGGCTTTATTTGTTTGTCCTGTTTTATTTGAATTTAATTATTAATAATGCTATAATAAAATTGATGGCGCCACGTCATGATATCCCACTGTAGAGGACATGTTGAACTTCCAGCTGTTTGATTCGTCATATCGCTTAAAACTTCTACTTTTCACATCACTAATCGATCGTGTAGGTCATAGCATATGTATATTCATGACATATGAATTTGAAAATGAACAGTCGAGTCTGGTGTTAATTTTCCCCATAGAAACCTTAAATTGCATTATATATATATATATATATATATATATATATATATATATATATATATATATATATATATATATATGGATGGATGGAAAGCTTTATAATATAATTTTGTTAGTCAGAACGTGTTTCTGAAACCATTTTTGTTTTATATGTATATGCAGGTACGAGGTAGATAGGAATGTATGTGTTCTTTGTCCTTTCTAGCAATGTTTATACATTACGCTCTATCTGTATTACGTTTTTTGCCTTTAAATATTGCACTCAACACGTCTTTTGTAAAGACATAAAATTGTCATGGATTTTCAACTATAGGTACTCGCTTATAAGTTGAATCCCACTGCAAAAAGCATAGATCTTAATCTGGCCAAGATTTAATTGTTCTGCTGATTGTTCCTCACAAGATACATATACCCAGAGTTGCCGGCGTATTATGCCACGGCATATCTGGGTCTGTGCCGTTTTCAGTTGGATTCGACTAATAAGCTAGTAAAATCGTTATCAGCGATACAAGAGCAGATACATGTTAATGTGTACATATAAAAGTAGTGGGGTTTGCCTCAACTCGACATAAACCAGAGGAGCTTATGGGATGGTCTGTTGTACGTTTGTCCGTCCGCTAACACAAGCTTTGTTATCGCTTCTCCTCCTGAGCTATCTGGAGGATTGCCATGAAACCTTAAACACTATTTTGTCGCATAGCCAAGCTGAGCCTGAATGAAGTGGTACCGATTGAACGTGCAGTATGACCGCCGCATTTATTATCTTGAAAATCCTCTTGTAGCTACTCCTCCGAAATAGTTGATCGAATATGCATAGGGTTTTCACTAAAAGATTTCTTACGATGGCGAGTTGATGGGCCACCTTAACTATCCAGTCGTTTTTACTTTTCCTGAATGAAAATAAAATATCTGGTTGTTCCTAAATGAAGAAAATGGTGCCAGTCTGTTATAGAGTATGATGTGAAAATTATTTAAATGAAAATAGGGGCCGATCTAATGTCAAATATGGCCGTCGCGGTAGTCGTCTTGAAAACCTCGTTATCGCTAACCCTGAATGAAAAGACATTGACTTGGTGTTTTCACCAGAAGATTTGTTATGATGCCTGGTTGGCCCTAAATGAATGTGGTGTTTATCTGGTGTCTGTTATGGCCGCCACAATAGTCAGCATGAAAATATTGTTATCGATGCTCCTCCTCAAAACGGGGTCTCCACTACGTTGATATCTAGCTGGTGCTCCTCCTCAACACGGGGTCTCCACTACGATGTATAGCTGGTGCTCCTCCTCAACACGGGGTCTCCACTACGATGTATAGCTGGTGCTCCTCCTCAACACGGGGTTTCCACTATGATGATGTCTAGCTGGTGCTCCTCAACACGGGTTTCCACTATGATGATGTCTAGCTGGTGCTGCTCAACACGGGGTTTCCACTATGAAGATATCTAGCTGGTGCCCCTCCTCAACATAGGGTTTCCACTACGATGATGTCTAGCTGGTGCTCCTCCTCAGCATCGGGTTTCCACTATGATGATATCTAGCCGGTGCTCCCCCTAAACATGGGGTTTCCACTACGACGATGTCTAGCTGGTGCTCCCCCTCAGCATCGGGTTTCCACTATGATGATATCTAGCCGGTGCTCCCCCTAAACATGGGGTTTCCACTATGATGATATCTAGCTGGTGCTCTTCCTCAACATGGGGTTTCCACTATGAAGATGTTTAGCTGGTGCTCCTCCTCAACATGGGGTTTCCACTATGATGATGTCCAGCTGGTGCTCCTCCTCAACATGGGGTTTCCACTATGATGATATCTAGCCGGTGCTCCCCCTAAACATGGGGTTTCCACTATGATGGTGTCTAGCTGGTGGTTTTAAATGAAAGTAATACCGATCTGAGGCCAGATGTGACCGACATAGTGACCATCTTGAAAATCTTATTACTTATAATCCATTTGAAAGAAAAAGTAACGTTAACGTTGGGGTTTACATCACAGGAAGTGTTTATTTGTTTCAGAATAAATGTTGGGGTGTAAATCAGATGTCAAATATGGTCACAGGAGCGGTTATATTGAAAGACTATTATCACTAATTCTCCTGAATGGATCAAAGTATCATCATGGCGATTTTTCTAAATAACTTCTTATAAATATCTGGTTGCCCCCAGTTTTTGCGATTCGACATTCAGTTTTCCTGTTATAGAAACTGACTGAAACATTTATTATCGCTATTTCTCCTGAATGAACGGTAACATTGTGGTTGTCTTCTTATAAGTATAGTTGGTCTTAAATGAAAATGATGCAGGTCCGATCTCTAATATGAATGCCATAATGGTCATCCTCAAAGACATGTCAACATGGATCTCCATCGGAAGACTCCTTAGGATGCCTTGTAAATGGACATTGTGTCAAGGTATCATGCAAAGTGTCTGAATGCCTTGTAAATGAACATTGTGTCAAGGTATCATGCAAAGTGTATGGATGCCTTGTAAATGGACATTGTGTCAAGGTATCATGCAAAGTGTCTGAATGCCTTGTAAATGAACAATGTGTCATGGTATCATGCAAAGTGAATGGATGCCTTGTAAATGGACATTGTCTCAAGGTATCACGCAAAGTGTCTGGATGCCTTGTAAATGAACATTGTATCATGATATCATGCGAAGTGTCTGGATGCCTTGTAAAAGAACAATGTGTCATGGTATCATGCAAAGTGTCTGGATGCCTTGTAAATGAACATTGTGTCATGATATCATGCGAAGTGTCTGGATGCCTTGTAAATGAACACTGTGTCATGGTATCATGCAAAGTGTCTACCGCAGCAGTTAGTTTCAAATTGTTGTCATCACTGAAGAATATCAAAGATGGTTTCAACACTCTGCAGTTATAAGGAAGACATAATCTTATGTTAAATTTCTGGGACCTGTTTTCAGCCAGTAGAGCCTTAGTCCCTTCGAAGGACTCTTGTTTAATTTTGGAATTTAATTGGCAGCTCTCATATGATCATTTAACCAATTAAATTATGACTTTTTGTCTTATGTTAAATCTAAAGTGTTTGCGAATTAACTGTTAACCATTCATAATCGTACAAAAAGACTTACATCAATCGGACCACCTCGTGGCTCTTCTGCAGAATTACAGTTCCGAATACTTCGATGTAGTGATAGAGTATAAAGGGTGTAATCCCCATAAAATGGCAGAGAACTTAGACACTCACTAAAGATGATAGGAATAACTGAACCATGTCAAACGAATTATAGTACCTTTATGGAATTCTTTGTACAAGTTCAGTAAAGGAAAGTTATATATTGTGTCAATATATGAGAAAGGAAGCCTGAAAACGTTTTAGCAAATAATATATCTTTCAATCGATTTACACGATATGCTCACGACGTATTTCCCTAAACAAGGTATGTGCATCTGTAGTATTTACGAGGTATTTCCGATCGGTGGCGGAAAGGCCAGAGTGTGCTGCATCAGATTTTGTCATATTTTATTACTGTGAATTGTTTTCTATTTTTGTGTCATCTGTACTTAAATGGTTCCTTTTATATATCATAGATATGACTAAAACTATGTTATAGAGCGGATAATGATTGAAAGTACATGAGAGTTTTCATGATTGAAAATACATGATAGTTTTCATTATCTTTATACAGAGTTTACATTGATCTATATAATAGCATTATATTTAGGAACATAACTTGCTTTAATAAAAAGGCCAGTACTGACCATGACCAATAATTTCGTACAGTGATTATCTATCTATCTGTCTGTCTTTCTGTCTGTATGTCCGTCCCTCCACCTATCTACCTATCTATCTAACTATCTATCTATCTATCGATCGATCCAGCCAGCAAGCACCGTATACTCTATTTGTCTGTCAGTGGATGTCGAAGGAACATTTATAACCTATCTTGTACATTTATGCATAATTGTGATATCGTCTTATATCATAAATAAGTGTTCAAAAATTAAAAGATTAGTGTGATATCGTGTTCTATCGTAAATAAGTGCTCAAAGATTAAACATATTTTGTGATATCGTCTTATATGCAAAAAAAGTGCTCAACATTTAAAACGTTCTTTCTCTCTTGAGTAACATTTTCCTGTTGTGTAAACACGTGGCAACAAACTTCAAGTTTTCTTTCTATCTTGGGCACCGCTAATATGCAAATTAAATATGATGGCAATTGCATCATTTCGCTTTGCACTTTGCCTCTACTTATAATGTTTTTTTTTTTTTTAAAACAACCATTTGTTTTCTCTTACAATGTCAGGTGTGAATCCGATTTGTATCAGGTACAGTGTACTCAATGTTGTTTCGAATATCGAATTTTGTCGTGAATTGCAATATCCTCAGTGTCTGTCTTTATTCTCTCTTATGTATCCTCATTGTCTGTCTTTATTCTCTCTTATGTATCCTCATTGTCTGTCTTTATTCTCTCTTATGTATCCTCATTGTCTGTCTTTATTCTCTCTTATGTATCCTCATTGTCTGTCTTTATTCTCTCTTATGTATCCTCATTGTCTGTCTGTATTCTTTCTTATGTATCCTCATTGTCTGTCTTTATTCTCTCTTATGTATCCTCATTACATGTATCTATCCTCGTTTGTGAATTACCTAAGCTTTATTTTGATGAACGTGGGCTTTTTGTTTAATTGCCTGCATAATTACTAACACATATTATCGTCGATGACATTGGCGTGGTCTCTGTTGATCAATCCGATAGTGTAGCCCACACATTAGCCTGCATGACGGTCTGGTTAACACCAGATTAATTAATGTTTTTTTGTTTTTTTTTAATTGATTGATCCGAGATCCCTTCTGTCACACATATGCAAACGATTTATTATTGTTTTATTCAGCTGATCGACACTGACTAAATATCCGAGTTAAGCTAATAATTCATTCAGAGTAGACTTTATTGCCTACAGCATGTGTTGGTTTTATTTTTAGTTCATTTGTAAAATTAGAAATACAGAAAGGATAATTGAAGTTTTCTTTGTTTACAGTGACGAAACGAACAGTACACAGTATACATAAAACTGCCTTATTTCAGCGTGACGTCTACGATATATATTGTAACTAGAAACTGTTTACTTCGAATGATCATTAACGTCGTGACCTCTTCCATATGTACAAAAACAAATTCAGGTTTAACAGCCAGCTTGTGTATTGATAAAAATAAACTTCCTTCGGTTGCTATACTCGTTTACAAATGCTCTTGTATTGAAGCCGCATGAGCCTTTGTGTTCCTGGACTTGACGCTGCAAGAGCCTAGGTGTTCCTGGACTTGAAGATGCACGAGTCTGGGTGTTCCTGGACTTGAAGCTGCATGAGTCTGGGTGTTCCTGGACTTGAAGATGCACGAATCTGGGTGTTCCTGGACTTAAAGATGTTCTCATTAGCATGGCATTTACATACTTAAACAACTGGACACTTTTAAATGTGGTAGTAGATTTTAAAAATAAATGAGTACTAGTTACTGCTTTTCTTAATAACTATAGTTACGTTTTTAAGTTACTGTAGGTTAATCTAGTAACAGTTCTACCATTGTAACTTTCGCAAGATTGCCACACCATAGGAAAGGAATAAAGTATATAGAAATTATATTTACGGTATAACTACAGCAAGTATGCGTTACAAAGTCTTTGATACGAATATATTTATAACTTTGAAATTCACCCTAACATGACTTTAATATAGTTTAACTTATGTGCACAATTGAATAAATGAAAACTAATGTAATAAAGCGTTCATCTTAGACTTGATAGAAGTAAACTATTCTCAAGGCTCGCCGTCAATCTGATTATAATCAGATCTACAATGTTCTACGTGTTAATGCCGTAATCGCTAAATTTATCTGTCAATCAGATGAGTCTTTTATTTTCGCATTTCGAGACTCAGCACTGTGGGTGGAGAGCATCAGTTCGTGCGGAAGTAGTTAGGAATAGCTTCTTGATGAACCATTCATAATTTATTGTATTTTAGCATTCAAAATTACCTTAAAGGATACGAAAACAATAAACAATAAATGTAGTTGGGGTATGATTAAAATCACTAAAAGAAATTAGGCTATACAAGTATGTAGCAAACAGCAAAGTGACAAAACGCGAACGAAGAGGGTCCGCCTATGTAAGGCACAATGATAACCTTTAAGGTTTTAAGCATCCAACATCATGGTAGACAAGATATACGCTTTATAAAAATATTAATCTATTTTCAGAGGCATAACAAATTGTTACTGTCTTGTTCGTTAAAGCTAGAATGTCAGCATCGAGATTTTTTCCTGGTTGTTTACACTTTCGAATGAGTTATAAATGTCGTCTAAGTATATTGTAGTAGAAATAAACATGACAGAAAAGCAATTGTTGATTTGTTGAATTCAAGATTAAAAAATATGAATTGCATTGTTGTCGACAAGATGCTGTACTATGTAATGTATTTAATTAAAATGACATATATATAACTTAAATCGATTTGAAATAGTAAGATAGTTGTGTCATTACCGTCGAGGGAAAGAATAAATTATGTATTTAATGTGATCCAAAATAAAAATATGTGAAGGGCTGAAACCAATGTACAACTTGCGGATCTCATAAACGTCACACATTAAATCCACAACGATTGAAGAAAACAAGGACAAAATGTGTAGGGAGCACAAGTATAAACAGCAGTTGGATACTCATTATGCGAATCAAGAATACAAATGGCAGCCTCGACATAAAATATGACGGACAAAAAGCAGTACACATGACATCTTTACTATCATCCTGCTCGGAACAAATTGAACATGACCAAAGGAAGGAAAATATGGATTTAAGGAGTGGTTGGACTTCTCGAGTGTATCCGAGTCTAGTTAATAGGATAATCCAGCCGTTTAACTTTTCTTTAGTACGCGAATCCTTGCCAGGCTACTGTACTTATTGTCAAAGGATTCGCTAATCAGACAATCAATATGTCGGCCAAAATGTAATCATAACAGAACCGCATAATGGTGGCTTTATGCAGTACTAGTAGACGAACTGCATTAAGAATTTTATCATCCGACGACCTCGGACCGGTACAGTTAGGTGATGTCACTCGATTTTAAACGTGGCTACCTGCCTACGATTTGCATCTAAATGTTGATATATATTAAATAGTTGGCAAACAATTGTTCATTAATATGAATGTTACTTAAAATAAAGATTAGCTACTAAATAACTACAAAGGCTTAAAAATTGTATAATTCATGAAACAATGAGGGATGATGATCCCTTTCTCAATCAATGTTCTTTAAGTGTAGGACAAACTTAATGAAAAAGGAAATTGATTTCTTTGCAGTTTTATTGACACATGCAAAAATAGACATAAAATATTGATTGGGACAGTTCTATATAATTTTGACTTGCATTTTTAAGGTAAGTATGACTGCCATCGACGTTGTCGAATCGCATTCACAATTCTCTGTTAAACAATTGATCTAGTACAGAAAGTGTTATTTGCCATAGCTAATAAATATTCTAACATGTCTTGTTTTGTAATCATAGCAGGTATTCTAAATTACATCAACGTAAATTTGTACATGCAAGTTGCTAATCTACAACTGTGTCTGTTATTTAAGCACGAATGTATCAGCTACTTCACAATTGCAAATGCAACTGGCACATTTGTTCGTAATAGTAATACCAGTATATACCTCTCTGTCATCCAGTTTCATGTGATTTGCTTGGCTAGCATATCGAGACACTGGACATGTCATTATCTTGGCTAGTATATCGAGACACTGGACACGTCTTGAAATCCATTTCGTTTATTTACCCAATTATACTTTAAATAACCTATACATCCCTTACAGGTACCCAAATTTCAGGTGAATTTGTGTTCATTTCCATCTAACATAAAAGGGTGAATAGTTTAGATAATGGATTTTAAAGCATAGAAGACTAATGTCTTTAACTAATGAATTTTAAAGCAGATAGGACTAATGTCTCTAACTAATAGATTGTAAAGCATAGATGAATAATGTCTCTAACTAATGGATTTTGAAGCATAGAGAACTAATGTCTCTAACTAATGGACTTTAATGCATATATATGACTAATGCCTCTAATGGATTTTAAGGCATAGAGGACTAAAGTCTCTAACTAATGTATTTTAAAGCATAGAGGACTAATGTCTCTAACTAATGGATTTTAAAGCATAGAGGACTAAAGTCTTTACCTGATGGATTTTAAAGCATAGAGGACTAAAGTCTCTAACTAATGGATTTAAAGCATAGAGGACTAAAGTCTCTAACTAATGGATTTTAAAGCATAGAGGACTAAAGTCTTTACCTGATGGATTTTAAAGCATAGAGGACTAAAGTCTCTAACTAATGGATTTAAAGCATAGAGGACTAAAGTCTCTAACTAATGGATTTAAAGCATAGAGGACTAAAGTCTCTAACTAATGGATTTAAAGCATAGAGGACTAAAGTCTCTAACTAATGGATTTAAAGCATAGAGGACTAATGTCTCTAACTAATGGATTTTAAAGCATAGAGGACTAATGTGTCTAACTAAGGGATTTGAAAGCATCATATCATTCCATAACTGGGAAATGAAAGAACTAATTGAATATTACTTAACCAAAATAAAAACTTAATAGGTTTTAAGAATTACACAGACTGAAAAGTTGCATATGTTGATATTTTCATGTTGAGCGGGAATACAAAAGTCATCTGGAATTCGGTTAAATAGCGGATACAGGTATCGCCTTGTAACTAGATATGCAGACTGGCATACAGAGCACACTTCATGATTCGTAAATTAGAGATGTAAATGATGAATGTTCGATATTGCTCTATTTGTTTCAGGTATAACGGTACCAATTGCGCAAGTCCAGGTGGGCGGAGCTTAAGGTGTATGGAACATTGTATTCAGAATTAAAGAACAAAACTAGCTGTGATTGGTGCATTATGTAAGACTTGTACTTTCTGTTTGGCTTAAAAAAAAGTTGAGCCTCTTGGCAACATGTGAGTTTGTGTTAATTTCTATCTAGATCATATTTTGTATTTTTTATGATTTTTTAAAAATATGGTACACATGACTGAAAATGTGCTTGTTGTGACTAGATAACTCTTACCCCTGTCTAGTTCCAGTAGAGTTATCTCTCTTAAATGCAATGGAGTACCTGGTTATGTCATTGTCAAATTGACAATCTAGCATTGTTCTATATGACAGTGTGTGACATGCATGCCCAAGTAGGACAGAAAGTATATTTATTTCACAAAACATTAGCATTGAGGTATATGGAAAAACAATTGGTACCGTGATACCTAAAGGAAAGAATAGCCTCACAGTGTTTCCATAGAAACGCATACATGTGGGCGGCATTTATGAACTATACTAGTTTGATGTAGGAAAACAAATGTATGCTGAACACTTTTGGTCAAATATTGAAAGTTCTTTAAGAATAAAATGTATGAAATCTTTAGAAAATAGCACAAGATGGCTTTGGATGGGGACTTTTGATAACTATAGCTATGATAGATATAGACTTGTGTTACCTGATGCCTTTATGTATGTGCTGTTACCTCCTAGATTGGAATGCATGCAACAAAATAAGTTATGTAAACATAATATAGTTGATTTTGGCCAAATATTGGCTATTGTACCTGCAAAAGATGAAAAATCATGTGTACAAAAACAACTATCTTGTTCTTGTAAGGCATGCCATAAACCAGGATAGAGAACATTCTAAGTACACTTGTAGATAGATCACTTGTACCATGTGGGATGTTCTGGCATGAGTAATTTTTAGGTAATTTATTAAGGATTTGGTATTCCCTCCCATTTTGATTTGAATTGTCCTGCTCTAATTGTCCCTTTTTTTTTTACACTCTCCTGCTTTGAAATTGTTCATGTAGTTAGTTCAGTTCTCTTGCATTCCCTTTTGTTGAAGTAGCAGTGAATACCAACAAACAAGAACAGTTTCCTTAAGTCAGCATTTCCCATTGGCACTTGTATAAGCCCAATTATAATCTACTATTGACTTTCAATTAATCCTATTTCTTTCTGTCAAGCTGCTCCTGTGGAATTTCCATGTTTGGTCCAACATTACAGAATGATAACCATTTTAGTCACACAGTGCGTATTCATTCCATTCAAATCCACACTGTTCTTGAAACTTTGCATCCCATCGCAAGAATCCAAATTGGCATGAGATGATATCTGCATGGTTATGGAAGGCTGCACTCTACATGCCGGCATTGTAGAAAATATGAACTATGTGATATGAAAGAGCTGCGTCATCTTAGAAATTAAAATTACATGACTCTTGAGGTCTCCACTAAACATAGGAGTCTAAATGTTAGGTTCTCACTTTGTCAGTAATGTATTTTGAGATAATTTAATTGCAATGAAGTTAATACAGGTTGTTGATGAACTCATCTATATTACATGGATAATGTATTCAAGGTTACCACACCTTATGTATATCATTCAGTTATCTCCCTTACACCAGTCATAACATTTCAAGGAAATAAAATCTCACATTTTCAGTGACTGATTATGAAAATAAAGAGAAGATTTGTGAAGTATTATATTAGCCCTCAATCTTGATGCAAATGTAAGTAGAAGCAATTTGATAATTTCTCACAGTAAAGTTTACAAGTTTAAAAACTGATAAGGTATGTTCTGCTTGGCTCTGAGATAAGTTTCTCTCCATCTTATGCCAATTATTATTAAATTCTTATGTAGAAGAAATATACTTTATATGTATCTATATTATCTAAATTATTCACCCTTTTATATTAGATGGAAATGAAGACAACTTCACTTGAAATTTGGGTCCTGTAAGGGATGTTATAGCACAGTTGCCTTTGGGCTGTCCTTGGACCTGTTGGGCCCTGCCCCATATATTTGTCCAAGGTAAGGTCATCAAACTTTCACTTCTCATTTTTCGCATTGCTGATTTTGCCACCTTTAATTCCTTTATCATAAGCTACCTCTCCCTTTTAGATAAACACTTTCCTCCTGTTTTTAACTCCATTTGATGTGCTATACTTAGTGTTTATATTTGGCATTTTTCTGTATTTTATTCCCCTAATTTCACCTCCCAATCCAAACATAACCACTTAGAAGCTGCGATTTACTATATTTGGTGACTGACTGGCTTATTGAAACAATTTTATTCACATTACAAAGGAGGAAAGCTTACTATTTGTGTTACAAAGAGGATGGGTAGGTGGACCTTTGTGTGAGGACTGGTGGTTAGTGACCTCTTGTATCTGTAGATAGTGTAAAGTGGTCAAAGCTTATACTTTATAATAAGATTGGGTCATGTCCACCTGTCTCTGATGTTAAGTTCTGCACCTACTAAACAAATATAAATTCCTTTCTTTTAGGTGAATTGTACATTTTGAAGTAGGACAGGTGCATACTATTTGGTACATTGACCTTTGACCTAGTTATTACATAATATGATATAATGTGATTTATCCCATATCACCTATGTGAAGTTCAATAATTGCTGATATGAATAAGATACAACTCATAGTTGAAAGAATTCATTTTATTTCAAAAGATGATTTTGATGGTGAAGCAAAAGTATGAAAACAATAGTTCAAACAGCTCAATGACATTTCTATACACATTCATATAAGACATAGGTTAGTACCTCATCAAATTGTTTTTCACAAGTGAGACTAAGTATATTTGTTACTTATACAGTCCCGAACTATTTCACAGATTATTGGAAAAATTAAGGTTTGCTATAGGTATAACGGTACCAATTGCGCAAGTCCAGGTGGGCGGAGCTTAAGGTGTATGGAACATTGTATTCAGAATTAAAGAACAAAACTAGCTGTGATTGGTGCATTATGTAAGACTTGTACTTTCTGTTTGGCTTAAAAAAAAGTTGAGCCTCTTGGCAACATGTGAGTTTGTGTTAATTTCTATCTAGATCATATTTTGTATTTTTTATGATTTTTTTAAAATATGGTACACATGACTGAAAATGTGCTTGTTGTGACTAGATAACTCTTACCCCTGTCTAGTTCCAGTAGAGTTATCTCTCTTAAATGCAATGGAGTACCTGGTTATGTCATTGTCAAATTGACAATCTAGCATTGTTCTATATGACAGTGTGTGACATGCATGCCCAAGTAGGACAGAAAGTATATTTATTTCACAAAACATTAGCATTGAGGTATATGGAAAAACAATTGGTACCGTGATACCTTCACAGTGGAAATAACTATAACACAGAACCATTCTGTCGGTAATGTATAGTTGTATGACTTAGAGATTTCCCTTGAATAATATAGCAAATCTTCGTGTAATGTTTATCACATTGACCGTCGAATATAAAGTTTCGGTTTCGTTTCAAGTGACGAGAAATAACTTCAGTGAGACATATATATAGTGAATTTTACTGTAGTTTTATTGTTTGACACGTCAACCTCAAGTTTGTAGTAAATTTTGCCTAGTTCAGCCACAATTAAAAACAATATGTATCAGTCAGTAAGTGTACACATATCTACTGTTATAGCACCAAACGATATTAACACCAATTTTGACTGTACACTGACCGTTAGTGGTTTAGGTTTGAGAACCCTACTGGCGAAAACCGATTTAGAGAGATTAAAACAAAACACAAACTGACATTAAGCACAATGAGTGTAGCAAATTCGTTTGGTGTGTGTGTGTGTGTGTGTGTGTGTGTGTGTGCAAATTCGTTTGTCTTGATGGTCCTATTCATTTGTGTTGTTGTAAGTATAATTGTATTAGTGACGCCATCTTGGTTGTAAAGTGATGACATAAAAATCGTGAGACAATTACATGGGTCTGCTCGCAAAATGAAAAGAAAAATTAGTGCACGTGGATGTTGGAAGATGACACCCTGCATCAGAAATAGGCAGCTAGTCTTACAGAGAGAGAGAGAGACAGAGAGACAGAGAGAGAGACAGAGACAGACAGACACAGATACAGATACAAAGTTTATACACTTTAAAAAAATCCATTTTCCTTGGATCACGTAATGCATTACCATATAACTAGTTTTAACGTTGAACGTTGGCTTCATTATTATTTCAGCGACCATGAATAAGATTATCATTAAAAAAGGAAACACATATCACAACCATATAAATTTTAATATCAATAAAATATTACAGCTGTGTACTTTTATCATATCAATAAAATATCACAACCATATAATGTTAATATATCAATAACACATCACAACACATCACAATCGTATAATTTTAATTTAACATATACTTCATAAATAATCCCATTAATTTAACATTGTTGCTATGGGTCAATACCCAAAGGTATTGACCGGTGTTAAGTAAAAATATTCTCCGCTTCCTTATAAGGTGATAAGGTGCCCGCGTTCGAAGAACTACTTTCGTCTACGTCGAAATAAAAATGGCTACGAACGCTCGCTGACCGGATCCAAAATGTTGACGTTTTCAACGGTTTACTCGAGATGAGTCTAGAACAGTTATATGTATATTTTCAACTGTTTTAAGAAGATATAAAGGTGGAGGCAAGAGGTCTACAACAACAAAAATCTAGGTGACGTGGAAAATGACATTTGAAATCAGAAAAAGCACAATACCATGAAGCGGCGACGGAGCGAGATGTAAAAAGCGGTCAGCTATGGTTATGGAATGTGAACAGAGAGCGTAGGACAATAGACAACATCCACCCAGATCTACTGAATGACTAACGAACTTTAGGTTTCTATACTCAAATGTGACCGTTAGATATAGCTCTCGTCCAATCCCAATTGAAATTTAAAAAACATATATATAATGTAGCCACCACCAAAATTAAATATATAAACCATGAATAGGTCTACATCCAAGTACTTAAATGTGCAAGAAAGAGAGAGAGAGAGAGAGAGAGAGAGAGAGAGAGATACTAACCTTTGACACAATGTACTTTTATTCTCTCTGAATATCATTGTTTTATACCGTACTTTGAATCTGCTGTTCATATTAGTAAAATAGTGAATATTAATGCGCGGTGCTCAGGTTTAATTTATAAATTGAAGAGCACGTGAAATATGAAATAAAACAAAATAATTTTATTGTTTCAATTATATTATTCTTTTAATATAACAGAACGATTAATATGATTATTTGAAGTATATAATAAAAAGGTTATTTACTGAGTATTGAAACATATTGAGCCCCCCTTCATGTGGCGTAGGATGTACTCGTGAGCTCGGGCATCCTTTATCACATGAATTCGGGACCAATTTTTTCCAATACTCATTTAATTACCTATACATAGCGATTAGATATCACAACCGCATAATTTTAATATATCAATTTAATATTACAGAAGTATAATTTTAATATATCAATACAATATTACTGCAGTTAAATTTTAAAGATCGAAAATATATTACAGCAGTTTCACTGCATCACTGAAGAACCTAATAGTGTGTCAGGCTGTTTCATCACACATTTCATTTGAGCTGACTATAAAGTAGGTTGCCTTTTCTTATGGTTTGATATGACTTGACATTTCGTTCATAGTTTGAAACCGATTTTACATTTCGCTCATGATGTGTTACCTAATTTACATTTCCTTCATCTTTGAATCTGAATTGACATTTCTCTCATGGTTTGACAGTGACTTGACATTTCTCTCATAGTTGCGAAACTGACTTGAAATTTCTCTCATGGTTTGAGGCTGTCTTGACATTTATCGTATGGTTTGACACTGACTTGTCATTTCTCTCATAGTTTGACACTGGCTAGCATTTCTTTCATAATTTCAATCTGACTGTACTTGATCTTGATAATAGATAGAATCTTCAGTGCATAAGTGCAGTACATTTTCAAATTTCCGTCTTTCAACAAGTCTCTTTCAAAAGGAAATTCATTCTCTTTCTAAGCTTAACACAGAATGATTAATGTTCCCTTATGGAAATCAGGCTGATATAACTCTTAAAATGGAAATTTGAGGAATCGCCTGAAACCCTCAGAAATACCATCTTAGTGCATCTTTAATAAGCGCAGGAAAATGTGTATTTGTACTGGCTAGATTATATCATATGTGTTTTGCAGTGTACGCACGAAGTCTTAATGTGGAATCATGCCAAAGATACACCTTCAACTCCGCATCTCTCTCTACCACTAATTTCATGATACTACGTCAACATTCCGCATTACATTTTATGGTGCAATATTATGAATATGTTAATATGTTGAATATATAGCAACGACGTCTGTGAGATATTGTTATGGAGCATACGATTTATTGTGCAGGAAAAAATAATGATCCTCGTGATATAACTATGGGAAATCACGGTCTGAAAATGTAGCTATAAAATGAATTTTATTTTGAATTTGAGCATTTGTTGCTAGCATACACAAAACGTTACTTAGACCGTTCTGTATTAGAATATAGTACTTATAGGTTACTGCATTTGTATGGGAAAATATGAACGAGTTCTGGGATGGAATACTGCACGACCTTGGGAGTGCAGTATATCCTTCCGACAAAACGAGTTCATATTTTCCCATACAAATGCAGTAACCTTTTTATTATATGCTCATTTGTTTATTCTACCTAAGGTTTAATTATATAAACACAATACACTACAAGAAACAACGTAAATGAATGTATGCCGCATTACAAACTAAATACACAAGCGCACATTCATCATTACACAAATCAACATTATTACTGCGCACATAACTCCGTCCAGATAAATTTGAACTTAGTCGCGCGCTCGACATAAGTTTAAATAAGCTTGGTAGAAGCGTGGCGACATCTGCAAATGTGTTTCTGTTTCCGTCATTGAATGTTTGAAATCATAATGTGGGAAAAATATGAAGTCTTTCAATTGCAATTATCAAAAAGACGCTATGGAATTTAATGTTTATTTCATTTTGAGTGCAGTAAGGAGGATGCAATTGCACTTATCATCGCAATTACAGCACACTTTCGAAATGTGTAATCCAGTTTGAAAACCTATGACATAGCTCATGTAATTCGGATCCGCAGAATTAAGAAAATGCATTTTGAGGAAATTCAGGATGTAAAACTGTAAGTATATTTTATTTTGCCATTCTTATCACCAGCCAAAGAAGAGAGTATATGACTTGTCACTTGTATGTTATTTGTAAGGACCTTATCTTGCGTCTGTTATATAATGTAGCTAGCCTAAATCAGTAACATTGTATCAACGCGGAATGTGCCAAATCAGCTGGTATGTGGCAGTCCACGAAACATATGTTTTAGTTCATTCAGAAACAAATTTAAACAACTACAACGTAAAGAGCCTCTTACGCGAGTCAACATGATTTGTGTACAAATCAAAAGTGCTTGCGTTTGCGTCCATTGTTTGTTTACAATAGAAAGTAGTTCCTTTATGCACGTGAATGCTATATTTGTATTGTCCCGCGAGTTCAGTATCGGGTAATACTGAACGATTTTGACAATGTAAAGTTAACGGGGAAAAATTTAGTATATAATAATTTTCTATGTCAATCATGCAAGCTATATTTAAAACATGTAGTACAATATAAAAACATACTTTTGATGCTATAGGTAGGAGACGCTATTCATTTAGAAAATATTTATTTTGTACCCTATCGGTTCCTGTGTCAGCGTCAGGAACTAATATTTTTCCAGGTAAGAGGTTGTCTATCCATGGTCCCTGATTTCTCGCAGTGTTAGCTCCCTCCTCCTACAAGATGTTTAAATGTACTCGTGAACCGATCAAGATGAAAAACGCAAAAAGTCATACACAAAAATATGCATTTTAGCATAGGAATGAACGATCACCATTTCCAAGTAGTCAGCATCATTGACATTTTTCGTTTCATTTCAGATTGTTTCAAGGCTACACAAGGGCTTATGATAGTTTGACTGGTTGTCGGACTGTTAGCGTTGCTGATGGAAACGCTCGCTCTTTGCTTTATTTATAAGACATGCAATCCGAATAACGCTGTTGCCGTGTTTGTATGGTTTGTTTGTCATAATATTGATTCGGACTCTACTGTTCACAGTCGTAATTTTCAATTTGCACTTAAAGTTGTTTTTTACCTTTTCAAATCCAATCAGAAATAAATATTAGCAATCTGGATATTTCTTCATGATGCTAGTTACGTTAGTGTTACTATATCATTTAGTTAGAAGAATAAAATTGACGTCTGTCATGTTTATCTCTTTTCATGACTGACTTTGGTAAATCTCTCTCTCTCTCTCTCTCTCTCTCTCTCTCTCATAATATGTGCAGTAAGTAGAATAAGTTTAGATAAATTTTGACGAGATACATTTATCTTTCTTTTGGATATTTTTAGTTCTTTGCGTGGGTATGTGTTGGTGTTTGCGATCAAAGCATCAGATGAGAGAAAATGGGATTTGGACAATTTCTCCCGGATTAGCTGGTCATTTTGAGTCGCCATTGGAGCCACTGGCCTCTCTTTGGTCAGTCACCACTGTCATCCATAGCTGCGTGAATACGAAGTATGCCTAAGACAATGGATTGCAATGCATGTTGGGACGATCACGATTCTCCCAGAAGTACATTTATGGTAATTTCAGTAATTCGGATACTGTACGGAATATGTGAGTTGATGGTACACTAATCTCACAAAGAGGCTACCTTAAAAATTGCGTTCGTGGAATAAATTTCCGTTATTCCGATTTGTTATATTAGCCATTGAAACGGAAGGTATATCGGTTGTCAACCAAGTTGCCTTACTCTGTGTATAACTACAACATACACTGGTCTTGCTATGAAAACTTATGTATGGCAGGCGGAGGAAATGGTATATATTTAAATGTTCTGTTGATATGCTGACTTTAGTTCATGCTTCTTTGATACTGAGATTATGAGATATTAGCCCTAAAACAAAACATTTTTGGGGATGCAAATTCTATAGATTCTGACACATAGCGAAAAGCAGCTTATTACTTTTCTAAGAATATGTATATTATCATTTATTTAATGTTTATTTTTTGTCTGTCAAGGTGCTTTCTCCATATTTTATAAATTGTCCTAACTAAATCGAGTATACCAGTGATAAAGAAAAGGCATACATAGCAGCATGTACGCGAATATATAAACTAGAAACGTGTGTTTTTGTTCGTCCGTTGAGTCGACGAGGACAACTCTGGTCATCCGAGGGTTGGAAGGGCAGGTTCTGTTCTTTGCGCGTTCAGGTGGCTTATGACGCCAATCCTTGCACGGGACGTTCGTTTGCATAAGAAACATGCACATAGTGTACTAACATTTATGTTCAGACTTATATATAATAATAATAATAATAATGAGGACTTTATATAGCGCCTAATCTTTAGAAGCTATAAGCGCTTTACAACATTAGACAACACCTATAAGATAAAAAACATATATAATGACATGATTACAAACACAAACACAAACACCATGAAATTATAAAACATAAAACAAAACATCCTGAGAATATTTAAAGTAGGAAACATTATTAGGTCTTTAAGTTTGTTCTTGCAGTCGAAATAAGTGAGTTTTGAGAGTACACTTGAATGTGATCACTGTCTATATCTAAGTTCAGTGAGCAATTCATTCCACGTTGCTGGGCCCTGGTATGCAAAAGAACGCTGTCCATATGATTTTGTTTTCATAGTTGGAATAGTGAGTATACGATTGTCAGAAGAGGAGCGTAAGTAGCTTGCTGGTGTGTACACATGGGTGAGGTCGGATAGGTATGTTGGACTAGAGTCCGTCATTGAAACGTAACACAGAGAACACATTTTGTGTTTGATTCTGGATCGAATAGATAGCCAGTGTAGGGTACAGAGCAGCGGGGAGGTGTGCTCTGATAGTGGTTCTCTAAGTATGATCCGAGCAGCTGCGTTTTGAACTTTTTGAAGTTTTTGGAGTAGATATTGAGATGAACCAGACATAATTGAGTTACAAAAGTCCAGTCTTGAAAGTACTAATGAACAAACAAGTGTTTTAGTGGCATCAGCTGAAAGATATTTGCGAATTGAGCTGATGCGTCTCAGCTCAAGATATGCAATCTTGCATATGTTCATGACATGTTGGTGCAATGTGAGAGTACTGTCCAGAGTAACACCTAGGTTTCGTACTGATTGTGTGAATTTAATGTTGATGTTGCTGATATTTATTGTTTGAGGTAAAGGATGTGAATGAGAAAGTATTTATTTTACAATCAGAATGGCCTCAATTTTATCATCATTTATCTGCAGCTTGTTACATGTCATCCATGATTTCACATCAGAAATGCACCTCTCTATACCTTGGATGGTAGCATCAACTTCAGTTGGGTGGCTAGATTTGTATATTTGGGTGTCATCAGCGCACAATTGGTGAGACACTGGATGATGATCTATGACACTTGAGAGCGGCTGAGTGTATAGAATGAAGAGAACATGTGCAAGAACAGACCCCTGTGGAACACCACAACATAGATCAACTGGGCTGGAGTGTATTTCATTTGCAGACACAATTTGTGTCCTGTTCACCAAGTAGGACTTAAACCACAATAAAGGCTGTATCATGAATGCCAAATACATGCTGCAAACGGTGAAGTAATATAACATGGTCTATTGTGTCAAATACTGCAGACAAATCAAGGAGGGTGAAGACTGTAATCTTTCCGCTATTCAAAGCAAAGAGAATGTCATTAACTACTTTTAGAAGAGTAGTGTCAGTACTGTGGCAAGGGCGATATATATATATATATATATATATATATATATATATATATATATATATATATATATATATATATCATTCGACATGTTACATAATTACGTAAAGTTTTACAAAGACAACGGTTTCTCTGTTTTATTTGTTTGTCTTGTCTATGTTTTGTATTTGCCTTCGAAATAGACTCATTAAGAGTCGAAAGCGCTTATGCTGGCTAGATGTTAGTTTTGCACTGTTCGTAGTAAGTTTATTACATTTAACTTAATCAATTCCTGACAAACATGATCCCTTGCTGGATCCAGAGCACTTGAAAGGACTGTTATTCGCCATATGATTTGTATTCTTTATATATATATATATATATATATATATATATATATATATATATATATATATATATATATATATATATATCTGAGTGTGTGTGTGTGTTGGAGAGAGAGAGAGAGAGAGAGAATGAAAGTAAATGTTGAATACACACCACTCTATTCAATCGCGTTATTACTGAGTCATATGATAGACGTAAATGTTATGCCACAAAACAATGGATACAATAATATAAGATTATGATCATATCCGTCATGTGATATTCATTGACATTTTTGAAGTCATGTAAGGATCGGAAGTTAGGCATTGTTTGAAGTTTGCAATTCGTGAATATTTATGAAAGAGAAATCCATAGACTTCATCTGGCCTATACATATTTGCATAATCTGTGTGAGTAAAGACTTGTATAATGTAATTGCTGACTACGTCATATCCTGTTTTGTGTCATATGTTGTTGTTGTTGTTGCTGGGTTTAACGCCATTTTTCAGCACACGATAGGCTATACATGGCGGCCAGTATTAATGGTGGAGGAAGAACCCGGGAAAACCCCGGAAAGAGCCACCGACCCTCGAGAAGCTACTGGCAAGCTTTCTCACATACCACATTGGCTGAATCCGAGACTCGAACCTACACAGACAGAGGTGAGATGGCAGTGATCCGTAACGGAGAGCGCATTAGACCACTCGGCCACTCGGGGCCCCTTGTGTCATATGATGAATGTCCTTAAATGGTATGCAATTAAAGGAAACACTGTGAATACCGGTAAGTATGTGAATGATGTACAGGAATACTTGTGTTGTCGCTATTAAAACCAAGAAACTAGTGGAAATGGACTTTGCAACAACTTTGGAAAAGTTGCGCAACTTTCTCACTGTACATGGTTTATTCATATTTTGTCCAAACACAAACAAACTTATGGGACTCGAAATTGGAAGAAACGGTTTCCATTTTCCATAAAATATGTCCGCCGTATCTAAATGTGGATTTGTTAAGTTATTCTTCTAAGCCACTTCTAAAAAGATCAATATACGTAAGGATAAGGTTGGATAAGGGCCGAATTTGGCCCCGATTCACTCCGATTTTGTATAGAGAGACGTACAGGATACTACCATTCCCCCTTACCAGGTAAATCAGATAAAGCATTATGACCTAAATTTGAAACTGGCCTTGCCCGTTAAGTTCTGTATAGCCAAATGATTTTTTAGTTGGTTATTTTGTTGTATTTGAGAGAAGGCCTTATGAAAATGCCAAATATAACCTTTTTAAGCTCAGTTTACATGACATTCTTGCCACCCCTTAATGAGTTAGGGACCCACAATTGCAATGTTTGGGGGAGTTAAGGGATGGTCACGGTTGTTTAGTTGGTATCGGATTCGTAATCTTAGGGACGCGCTGGCTTTCTCAATGTGTGACTGGGATGGTTCTTAGGTTGTATTTCCTCGGCATGATATTGCCATTAATATATATACACTACATCAATATATATATATATATATATATATATATATATATATATATATATATATATATATATATATATATATATATATATATATATATATATATATATATATATATATATATAGGTTACTGCATTTGTATGGGAAAATAGGAACGAGTTTTCGGAATGAATACTGCACGAACTTGTGAGTGCAGTATATCCTTCCGAAAAAACGAGTTCATATTTTCCCATACAAATGCAGTAACCTTTTTATTATATGCTCATTTTTTTATTCAACCTAAGGTTAAATTATATAAAGAAAATACACTACAAAAAACAACGTAAATGAATGAATGCCGTATTCCAAACTAAATACACAAGCGCAGATTTGACATTACAAAATGACATCATTATTAATGCGCACATAGCTCCGCCCAGATATATTTGAACTTAGTCGCGCGGTCGACATAACTTTCGAAAGAAAATGGCGTGTCTAGTTAAAATTGAAATTTGCAGTCATATTGTGAATGAATGCGCATTGCAGCGACTTTTCCATTTGATCTGGAGTGAATGTATTTTTGGTATTTTGTTTCGATTTGATGAAAGTTTGTGATTTTGGACTGGATTCATCTGTGCAAATTATACATGAAATTCATCGGATTGAAGTGGCGCGGGAGAAGCGTATTTACGTCTGCAAATGTGTTTCTGTTTCTTTCATTGAATGTTTGAAATCATAACATGGGAAAATATGAAGTCTTTCAATTGCAATTTACAAAAGAACGCTATAGAATTTAATGTGTATTTCATTTTGAGTGCAGTAAGGAGGATACAATTGGACTTATAGAAATTACAGCACACTTTTGAAATGTGTAATCCAGATTGAAAACCTATGACGTGGCTCATGTAATTCCGATTTGCAGACTTAAGAAAAAGCATTTTGAGGAAATTCAGGATGTAAAACTGTAAGTATATTTTATTTTGCCATTCTTATCACCACATAAAGAATACACTATATTCCTTGTCAGTTGTATGTTATTTGTAAGGACATGATCGTCTGTCTTTTATATAATGTAGCTAGCCTAAATCCGTAACATTGTATCAACGCGGAATGTGCCAAAACAGCTGGGGTTTTTTTTGTGTGTACAGTGTACGAAACATGTTTTAGTTCATTCAGAAACAAATTTAAACAACCACAACGTAAAGAGCCTCTTACGCGAGTGTATATGATTTTTTTACAAATCAAAAGTGCTGGTGTCTGCGTCTTTGCTTGTTTACAATAGAAAGTAGTTCTTTATTCACGTGAATGCTATATGTGTATTGTCGCGCGCATTCAGTATCGGGGAATACTGAACGATTCCGACAATGTAAAGTTAACGGGGGAAAAAATGAGCATATAATATATATATATATATATATATATATATATATATATATATATATATATATATATATATATATATGATATTTGCTTGAAACGAGTGAATAACGGATATATTTCATCGAGTGGATGAAAAACTCAGTATTTTCACGAGTGGCGAAGCCACGAGTGAAAATACTAGAGTTTTTCACCCACGAGATGAAATGTATCCGTTATTCACTCGTTTCAAGCAAATATTCTTTTTATTTTATGCTCACATAAGTTGGCTACCTTAAGTTTGTGACACAGTAAATTAGCAGATTTCTTACGGTAATGTCAGCTGTTTACCGTACATAATTTAAAGTCAATTATGTAACCTATTTTTATGCTTTTTATTGAATATCATTTCTGTCATGTGATATACATAACATAATCTTACATTTAAGATTATTTAAAATGAAATTTATGAAATTCGTTAAATAGTTTCAATCTTTTGCGACTCTCGTAAAAAGATCCTTCATTGTTGTTCATGTAATTTTACATGTCATTATATTCCTTTATTGATTTGCACTTTGGTTACAAAAGAGACAACTTTTGCAATTTAAAACTTATTTCATCTATACTACACTAGTATAGCTCATGAAATGAAGGCAGTTTACTTGGCCTCTAATTCATCTATAGGGAATGATACCTGCGGGAGACTGCTCTATCTGATCAGTGTGTAACTATGGAAACGGTAATTTAGTGACCTCTTCTCCAGCATCGAGCTTTAGGTTAAGACTGAAATTCGATGTCTTATGTAATGTTCTGTATCTGTAGTTTAAAGCTGGGAGAATTATACAAAGAGAATAGCAAGTAAACCCTTCTGTAAATGGAGCAAACTGGCACTTTTACATTGTAAAACTAATTTATCTTACAATCATTTATGAATAATTAAAAATTACTGAGTAGTAACTAAGAATATATAAATTCTTTAGATGGAGACCCAAATTTCATTTTTCAAATTATCGTATTTTTTATGTTTACTTTCCAGATACATTTTTTTAAAATTTCTCAAGAAAATATGAAATCTAACAAAAGATGAACGAAATTCTTATTATTTTGATTTTTTGTAAAGAGCAAAGAAAGAAAACTATTAATGACATAACCTTTCATCATGACATATACACACTAGCCTCCACAGAAGTACCTTTATGACAGTACGGTTAAAATAGAAATAAATATGCATATCCAGTTGTAAGCTTTCCCGATTTATGACTAAACATTTATACTGTGATAGGGTATTCTTAGTAAGTAAAATGTGTATTATACAATGAATGAATAGGAGGTATTCGATGAATGGACTGCACGCATTTCAGGTGCAGTGGCTACTCAAGATTATTTATTGATGCACAAACTAGTTAGAGTTGTCATACTGGTTGTAATTCCAGGGATACTGACAGTCAGTGATTTCCACCTTGTAAAATCTTTCCTCTAGGGCGGACAATAATAATAGTTTCTGAAGCTGATTTTATTAGCAATGGTTTGCAAAACAACAACAAATATCCTTGTGTTTTATCAACTCATTATGGTTCCGCTGCTTTGATAGAACAAAAAGGAATGTTCTTTATTGTTTTATGAATTGTATGCCCTGTGACAATGGCCAACATTTTGTAGGTCACGATCACTTTGGCATAAACTTATTTTATGCATGGCAGTTGGAAACTACGAAAATCTTCTTAGAGGCGAGCTGTATAATCGGCAATTACATTGTTATTCTGAAAGAGTTCTGATAACTAAATAAATAAGTAAATAAATAAAAACACCATCTTTTTTCATTAAAAGTTTCCAAGTGTTGTTTATACATTGTACGTGGCGTAATTCGTAAGTTTACTCGGCATATTTTCAACTCAGTAACGCCTGGTAACGGTCATACTTTTACCTAAATATGTGGATCCTTTGAGAGCATCGTAAATGTATAGAGGAAAACAAATAATTGTATTTTATGCTCACACAGACTAATTGAAGATGGCGGACTGTTCAGATGGACGTTGCAGTGCTTATGTGCAAATCATGGATAATTCTGTTTATGAGACTCGCTCCAGGAAGAAATATACTGAACTGGAAACAGAAAATGAAGGTGATTGTACTGTACATGGGAATTGTGGTTTAAATGCTTTTTATGACGCAGATTTGGTGAGTGATGAGCCTGACAATGCAAACAAGGCAGATCTATGCTCGCAACCTCAGTACACGAGTACACAGAATGTTGATAATACATGTTTTGACAGAGATGCCCAAGATTCGAGTCACCGTTGTAACAGCCCAACATATCAAGATGTCATATCTCAGGTTCCCAATCAGGACTATATTAGAAGACTTGATCAGGAACTAAATAATCTACCCAGAGACATGTATATTGAGAAATTGCTAGAGGTTTCACACGACAGTGAAGATATTGTAACCTGGTACAGGTCAGTTTTATTTAGTAGAGCACGAGGTTTTCCTGGCTGTCCATCTGGATATTTGGTTGTTAGAAAAAACAGAAATGGTGTAAGTAGTTTAATAAAATATGCAAGGGATTGTTATTCTTTAGCTATATTTATAAAAGGGGATCCTTGCGAGATCGATTCTATTTTTAGCAAGAAAAAATCAAACCCTAATGTACAAGCTGAACATTGTGAACATGACGATGAACATAGCTCAGGGCAAGCAGAACAAGTGATTAATTCAGCAAGACACTCGCTAGCGGAAATCAAGAGTGATTGCGGTCATCTACAACAAACTGTCGTTTCGCTCAGAGAAGAGATTATATCTCTGAAGGCAACCCAAATCACATTGGTGAATATGAATGACCTTAATGCATTCCGTGCTGATGTAAACAATAAGGTACAGGCACAATCTCAAACAATAGAACTGCTCCGTAATGAGATTACGTCACTGAAAACTACTCAAAGCGTGTTGATGAAAGAAAATGAAACTCTCCACACCATCACCGAGCAACTTAGAGTTAAGCTGATGAAATCTTTGAGTAAACCCATGTCTTATGCGGATGTCGTTCGCACGAATAGTCCAGCTGTAAGTAACCTATCATGTAGTCCCAATGGATGTGGTGATAGCTCTCCATCAGTTGCTGCTCAGAACAAGATTCATGTGTCTAACTGTTCATCTTCCGTCTTGATCGACTCTAACAAAACTGGTTGCGATACACACTGCCGCCTATCAAGTGAATCTCAGAACAGAACTGCAGTGTCCAACTGTTTGTCTCCCGTGTTGGTTGAGGCTGACGACTCTACACCAGGTACAACGGCAGTGGAGTCACGAACCGGTGTAACGGCCCAAACAACTATGGAAAAGAGTGGGGTCAGTGCTCTGCAAACTCTGGTTTCAAAAAGTTCGGATATAATTTCACAGACTTTCGTTAGAAGACATATCGCCCCCTTCGATGGAAATATCCCACAGATTTATAAAGCCAGTGTTCATCCTGATGTGACAAATGTTGTACGCACACCCATTCAGAATCAAAATAAACTGTTAACTTCGACTTCGACCAGGATAGAGAACGCTAGGCATCCGATTACTAGCAACAGTAATGTGAAAGGTATAGACTTGAAAACCCCTCCTAGCAAGATACCTACCGTTATTGGGGGTCAGGTAGAAAGACCTAGATCATTTGGTAAATCAGGTTTAGAAATAGGTTCAGAGAGTATTGTTGGACATGAGGATGTTGATGACAAAAATGAGAATGTTGTATTTGAAGGTGTAGTTAGACGTAGAACAAGGCGCTTTTATGTGGGTGGCATTGGCGTCAAATCTACTGCTGAAGGCCTCGGTAAATTCTTGAAAGAATACGATATAGATCCGTTATCCATAAAGTTTATCCACAGTAGACGTAATTGTCTATCGGCCAAGCTGACTGTATATAATTCAGACTGCGACACTGTTGAAAATGATGTAACATGGCCAAAAGGTGTTTATGTAAGAAGGTGGTATGGGAATCAATCTTGGCGAGACAGGTTTAGCAATCGCGATCAGGAGGCAAATGAAGGTGCAGGATGCGATATTCTGTGACTAGGGTGACAGTTAATTGTTCATAAATTTGCCATTATGTTCTGTCGTAAGTTAATGTGTTTTGTCATCTTTGTCATTTTAGTCCTGCTTTCACGATGCATAAGTATTAATATGCCTATATTGCAAGTTAATATGAATCTTAATATACTGACCTGGAATGTTAGAGGAATTATGTCCTCTGCTCTTAGCTTTAGTGCAATGCTGGATAAATATAATGTTGACGTAGCTTGCGTAACTGAACATAAACTATTACAGCACATACTTCCATTTTGCGATACTATTCGTTCTGATTATAAATGCACTGCTAAGGCAGAGGATATTTCCTCTAATTGTATGTTAATAAAATGTGGTAAAGGAGGAGTTGCAATCTTCTGCAAAACTTCTCTCATGAGATATGCTAACTTTATAGATGAAGTTAATAGTGACAGAGTTGTTGGCATAGAATTCAAATTTCCTGATATGCAAAATGTATATATTTTTTGTGTATATATGCCGACCCTATTATATGGCATAGATTGTTACAAAGCGCAAATTGAGTTGATTCAAAATCTCTATGATCAGTACTCACAGCTGGGGGACGTGTATTTTACTGGTGATTTCAATGCAGTAGCTGAACCAGCCACTTTCAGAGATTACAAAGATAGAGTATTTCATGAGTTCTTGCGATATAATAATCTAGTGAGTGCTGGACATTTAATAATATGCACTGGTTCCCGCTATACGTTCACCCCAGCAAGAACGATGATTGATCATTTTGTACTGTCGGATCAATGCATAGGTAGATTACGAAGTGTGCACATTGTTTCAGATCACGAAGAGCACGCGATATCTGACCACCTCCCTATCCTTACTTCCCTTCGTACAGTGACCTGTGGGAGAGACTTCAGACAGTCTATGAAGAGAAACAACATAGCCTGGAATAAATTAAACGCTGATATCTTGAAAAACTATCAATCTGAGCTGGACCTTCGCCTGAAAACTTTAGATATAGATACTATTTCGGACAATGTTGATAGCTTTTACCAGCACATTGTTAATGCAATACAGCAGTCAAGCGACATCGCGCTTCCAAAGTCTAAATTCAATTATCATGCCAAACCATATTGGTCAAATGAACTCAAAGAAGCACATAAACTTCAAAGACAAGCTAGGTATACTTGGATAAATGAGGGAAGACCGAGGGGTAGTCAATTTAATTCTTACAGAGAATATAAAGATAAGAAGAGAGACTTTAGAAACGTTCAAAAACTGGCTGTGGAAAAATATATGGGGGAGGTGTATGAAGAAATTGAAAAAGCACATGAATGCGATGTAAGACACTTTTGGAAAATGATCAACATTAAGAGAGGGAACAATACAAATTTTTGTCAGGAACTATCAACTGATGGAGTTTGTGTCCGTGATGATGATTCCATCGCAAATGGCTTTGCTAGATACTATGAGGACATTCACACGCCGAATTTAAACCATAGTTTTGACGGAAACTTTTATGAATTTATAGAGAGAGAATTAAATCGGGGTCTACAGGACGAAGTAAGCCATATCGAGGCCTTACAGACCAGTATCAGTTTAAATGAAGTAAGAGAAATCATTAAAGGTCTAAAGAAATCAAAAGCATCGGGCCATGATCAAATTTGCAATGAACATTTGATCTATGGCAGCGACTACCTCATCGAGTGTATGACAATTTTATTTACTCGGATGATTGATCAATCTTACATACCTGTAGATTGCAAAAAAGGGTTAGTAATACCACTGTACAAAGGTAACAGAAAATCAAAGAACTCCCTCGAAAGTTACAGGCCTGTTACTTTACTGCATGTTATCTACAAAACCTTTGAGAAAATTATTCATGAACGTTTGGTAACTTGGCTCAAAGATACTAATTCTAGTATACCCAGTTCACAACAACATGGTTACCAAAAAGGTTTAGGCTGCACAACAGCGAGTTTTATGCTGTTGCAATCAGTACAATATAATGTAAACATGGGTTCACGGGTTTTTGCTGCTTTTCTTGATACAAAAAAGGCATTTGATACCGTGTGGCACGAAGGACTGCTTTTTAAATTATTCACGTTGGGAATTACGGGTAAATCCCTTTTGATATTTTTTAACATGTATACAAATTTACAGAGTAAAGTTCTTGTAAATGGGCAATTTTCAGATTGGTTCTCAATTGGCCAAGGAGTGAGACAAGGGGGTGTTTTGTCAACCTTGATGTACACAATATTTATAAATGACTTGCTGCTACAGTTAGAAAATAGTGGATTTGGAGCAAAGATTGGATCCTTAGCTGTGGGAAATCCAACCCTAGCTGATGATATTTCACTTTTGGCTATATATCCTAGCAACCTACAAAAGCTGTTAGATATAGCATACGACTACAGTAATAAGTGGCGATTCGAGCTTAGTGTTACAAAGTCATACATTATCATTTTCGGACCCCAATACAAGAATTTTATCAATATGAAATGGTATCTTGGCCCGTCATGTTTGCCGGTCACCGATTCGGCAACACACCTGGGTCACCGGATTAACTCAAAGCTGACGTCGCATGACGCAATACTCGATGCATGCAAGAAAGGGAAAAAATCTTTTCACGGTCTGTTTGGTATTGGCATTAAACCGAATGGTTTAAATCCTTTGGTTGCTGCAAATGTAATTAAAAAGGTAATTTTCCCTTCAATGTTTTATGGAAGTGAATTATGGTGTAACATTTCAAAAAGTGACCTCGCTTTATTGGATAAAACTCTGAGGTATTTTGCCAAACATTTACAAGGTTTTCCAATACATACAAGATCAGACATTGCCCTGGGAATGCTAGGATGGACATCAGCGCAGTCCGAAATTGATAGAAGAAAATTGATGTTTTTACACAGATTGTGTTTGATGCCTAACAATGTACATACTAAACGTGTGTTTAACGTTGCGTTATTTCACTTCATTCTGAGCGGATGCATGTCAAGCTGCGGGTTAATTTCAAATTTATATTATACCTCAAAGAAGTTTGACTTGCTCGGGTATCTAACTGATTATTTACATCATTCTGAAATTCCAGATAAACATAATTGGAAAGAAATTGTAAGGTCAAAAATTGTTGGTCTTGAAAATAGCCTCTGGAGAGTTCGTATGTCTAATCAAGCAGATTTTGATAGATTCTCTTCGATACACGAATACTTACGACCTGCCTCAGTGTGGCAGTCGGCTAAAACTAGACAACACACTAAGGTATTTACATATGTAGCTAAACTATGGGCTGCTGTTCCACAAACACAGCTTGATATGTGTATTAGATGTGGGAATGTTTATACAGACTTGATACTTCATTGTTGTGTTAGTTGTCCTTATATGTCGAACTTTCGAAATTCTTTCTGGGATTTCCTTACTGATAAATTTCCCCTGAGCCTGCACATTACGTTATTTAATGCAGAAGATGAGCTGCAACTACAATATCTTTTAGGTAAAAGGTTACCATCAGGAGTAATCGACAAAGAAAACTCCAAGCTATTCGTCCTGTATGCAGCATACTTTGTCATGCAGTGTGCAGCTATCTTCTGTAAATAAGGTACTGAAACTTGCAACTTATGAGTTGACGAACACTTTGTTGATTGATATTGTGTAAGAATTTGTATTCCAATATAGAATATTTCTTTTATTTTTTTTTTTATTTTTTTTTTTTTATTTATTGATTGTATTCAGATGATTTATTCTTATATCATGTAATCTTCCATGGAAGGAAATAAAGATGATGATGAAGTTTACTCGGCATATTTTCAACTCAGTAACGCCTGGTAACGGTCATACTTTTACCTAAATATGTGGGTCCTTTGAGAGCATCGTAAATGTATAGAGGAAAACAAATAATTGTATTTTATGCTCATCTCAAAAGATTTGTTTGTATTTCTGCGAAATAGTCATGCCTAACCAGATAATAGCACAGAACCCACCCACCCCCATTGTAACTACAAAGCCTTGAGCAAGTGCGAAGTTACCAGTTAATTTTATTGTTTGTTTCTATTTTTCAAGTTGTCTTCGTGTCTTTTTTCATCATGCGAAATTTACAGAACAAAATATATCAACGAACTCCGTAAATGTAGCGGATGCCGGCATGCGTATGCATCCTTACTGTGTGTGTATCGCTAATGTCAGATAAAAAAAAATATCGCAAAACAGATGAAAATATCACCAGATTGCTTGAAGGCGCCTGCCATTCACGCATGATAAGTTACAAGGTGCAAACGGACCAAGATTGTATTGTATCCAGGTTAACTATACGACGATATCTCGCAACTTCAAAAAAAAAAATCATTATTTTAAAGAACATACAATGTGAGTGCAAATGATAATCTTTCGCTAGTATGGGTTACGAAAGTATCATTATTTTTTTTTGGGGGGGGGGCACCAGACAGATGCCCCGCCCCCCCCCCCCAAAAATAAAGTATTTTCATGTACTCTTGTATACCCCAAAGATGTGTGTGCTTGTTTAAAGTTTAAAAAAAGGAATTTTGATCAAACTTTTAGTTTATAATTAGTCCTAGTGTTTTCTAAAGGGTAGTAGTCTGAAACATGGGTCTTATTCCCATTTTGAGATTTCATATCCTTGATTTTTAGTGATCTTTGCCAAGGATTTTCTATGTTCCGTGTATGCTATGTGTATCAATGCTATGGTGTGTGTATGCTATATAGTCTGTGTGTAGAGACAGCAATACTATGTCAAATTTGTCTCTGTTGTCCTAATATATATTTTTCTATGGACTTTTCAAATTTGTTTGTTTGTCCTGGTATAAATTTAGTTGCTTTCGAATTAATTTGCAATTTAGAATTCCGGCGAGATGAACGGTATACAACCAGTTGAAATTAAAACAAAACCTATTGTTTTATGTGAGTGACTATGGTGTGGCGTTTTTCACATTAAAGTCTATTTTCAAAACGAGGCAGGCTGTATTCGAGTCAGGGTCCGCACTTTCTTTCTTTATTTATTTGTGTTTCTCCCGATTCGAGTTAGGCCTCCTCTCTAGTATTTAATTTATAATGTAAAAGAAGTAAATATCCAACCCAAAACCCCTTAGGAAGCTTTATACATTTACTGGTTTGGTTTTAGCATGAAAAACATAAGTGACATCTACAAAAATAATAAGCTGGTAAAAAGACTAGAAAAAAAAGGACCTTTAGAAGTATAAAGGAACTTTTATGTAAATATAGGGAAAATGAGGAACTTTGGGGAATTTAACCTCTAAAATTAAAAATAAAGTAGAGGAGGAAATATCTCGGTTAATTGGGACAGACCTTGGAGGTACTGGACCAACATCGGCTCTCCAAAATTACAAAGCTTGATATTCAAATATCTACACGACATATGGCTGACTGGTAAAGTGGCACTCCGAAGGAGAATGATACGCATTCATTTAAAATATCTCATGTGCAAATGTGCGAACTTCACAAAATATCATGCGATGGCACAGTGCGAGTTTAGGAAACAAGACAGGATACAATTAATTCTGGAGATATCCAAGAAATAAAAATACAGAAGAAACCAAATTTTATATTAAGACGGCAACTTTAACTAAACTTTAATAGGAAAAATAACAGATTACATAACTAAAACCATGATGGCGTGTGACCAAGTCATAAACATAAAAAAAAATGAATAGGCCAATTTTTTGTAATCCTTTCAAATTAATTAGAAAAAAGAACTTCTAGGAAGATTTGTGAATGGGAGGGACGGGGCTGCAAAGGGTGAAAAGAAGGGGAGGGAGATGGGGCAATGGATAGTCTCCCCTTAAAGGGGACCACCACAAAGTGAACCCTTGCCCTCATACCCCCACCCCGGATTGGAATCTGCTGTAGCCGCCACCCTTTTAATTTCTTATAAATTTTCCTAAAAAGCTTCAGTTTCTTTTTATTATCCATTAAAATTAAAATTAAATAATTAAATAGACTTTAATTATATTACGCAACCTATCACAAATCCTAATTATCGGGACAGATAAACTATATGGGATAAGTACGAGATAATGACGTCATGGGGCTATGAAAGAGTCGGGGAAAACAAACACCCCATATAGGAAACTTGACAAACAAACACGAAAACAAAAGATCTAATAAGCCTCTCTTCTAATTCTATTTGCTCAAAATGTGCAGCTCTCGCACTGCACGGCAAATCCCCACTGTGTGTATGTGTATGTGTTTGGCTGGAAGAACAACCATTTTTGGCAGAAATCCAATAAATAATTTGAGACGGCCTAACTCTAGGTGGGAGAAATACAAGCAAATAAAAAAGTGTATGGACTCCAACTCGACTACAGCGGATTTCAATTTACAAATCCAATATGTGAATATGACACAATATATTTGCACACAGAACACATTAAGTTTTTTTTTTTTTAATTAAATTATAATACACCGTTACTTCGCAAAAATTCAAAAATATATTAAATAAATAAAAATAAACCCTTTCTTGATCCGATTATAAGGTCCTAAGATTACTGGGGAGATTTGGGAAAAAAATATAGGCTATCCCAACATGGAAGCAAAATATAGCATACACAAACTATAGCATATATACATATAGCACACACCGGATATAGGCGACCTCTAGCCAAGGTCAACCAAGAGTATAGGGAAGGGATTTCAAGTCAGGTGATGGAAAAATGGAAACCTACTCGGAAAAACAACCCTATAGATAAAACTAAGTTTTAAAAAAAATACCCCGTTAAAAAGGAGAATTAAATTTTTTTGACCTAAATTCTTTTGCATAATATAAAACATACAACACATGGGGGGGGGGGGGTGATAAATACACATAAAACACTATAATTTTTTGGAAAAGTGGGGGGGGTCTGTCTGGTGCCGCCCCCCCCCCCCCCGTACTTCGTCTTGTGGGGATAAATGTACGCCATTTCCTGCTGGCGTCCTCTATAGGTGGAAAATCGTAGCTAAGTAACAGTGATGTATACTTTTATTTCGAGAAATTAAATTATTTTTTCTGTACACTTGATAGTTCTTTTGGTTCTTTTTGTTCAAGTATAACTACTTTTAATCATGTTATGCAAATCTGATGTAAAAAGAAAAATGTTGCTGCATGGCCGGTAACTTTTATACGTCATGGCCACGGATATTAAATTCCGCGCATGGGCATTTTGTGTGGGAGCACAAAAAAAAAAAAAAAACCACACAAAAACAAGCAATCTACTAAAACAAGCCATTACGTGAGAACTTGGCCTGAAAAGAGCAAATATAGGTACTATAAAATATTGCTAGTCTCGGATTTGACAATCCTTAGTTTTTTATGCTGATGAAACATTTTTCAGTAGAATTTTTTTTCCTACAGTTTAAATGCCTAATTTTACTGTTTATAATCATACCTGTTCAAATGTACTGGTCACATATAACAGTATCGTCGAAATATTAACTGATACCATGCTGGATTTATATAGAATGTCTAAATAATCATAAAACTAAAGGTGTAATTGATTATAACCAATATATATTTTTTGCAATAACAAGATAATGAGATCCGAACATTGACCAAACAGTACTTAGAGAAATTCAATATCGATTAGTTCATCCTCAACCTCCAACTGATATACTTTATTGCAAGGGGTAAATGGTACCGTGTTGAAATAGAGCCGTACTGAAAGACGTGTTAGGATAAAAGATACCGTTGTTAAAGAATATCCTGACCGACTGAGATCTCAACATCGCACATCATAGCTGAAAACAGTGCACGCCAGTATACATATTTGCATTATGCTCACGCAAGAAATATTGTATCAACCAAAGGGGTTTCTTGACCGAGCGATGTCAAGCCCTTGCGCGAATCCCGCTACGAGTCATCAGTTTCCCCTGATTCAAAGGAATCCTGTACAACTACTTCTGCAAACTGGAAAGTCCAACGCGTCCAATCTATCAATAATGTTACTCTAATTAATACATGACCACAAATCCCAACTTCCCAATTGTATGTCAAGGTCACAACTGCAAAGCTTCTCTTCGTTAACTTTCCGTAACTTACCGCCAGTATTTCACGCCGTGAAACTATACAACTCAACAACCTAATACAGGGAACCGTTTTTACTACGCCACCTTAGGCCTTTTAAATCATGATTTTTAGCTTCATTTCGCCTGTAACTTTGTAACATATTTACCACCATAGCAACAATAAATGGCGCCTGCCGACGGCGGAACAGTCCTTTTCTGTTGATTCCATTGTATAATTTACCAATCTCCAGTCATAAATACTGCACCTGGAGTCACACGATCAATTCACGCAATTAGATTTGAATAGGGACTACTGAGTGACAGGGACACTCATGCGGCTCTTACCTGAATTCACCAAAAGTAAACCATGTCATCTTGAAACTCACTTACACTTCACTCCGTAACGTTTGCCCCTAGTAATTGGCTAATTATTTTGGTCTAAAGACTATAATCCCAGCACCGACTTCCCATATTCAAGCAAGTATATAAGGAATCCTTAAAACGGAGAGCGGTAAACAAATGCGCATACTCCAAAATATATTACAATATTATACATACCTTGGAATTTTATTAACTATTTTTGTTTACATATTTTCATTGTACTCGTTAATGGGCAATGTGATTTTGCGTTCTGCCTTGCATATAAAATGTATTGTCTTTGGTCAACAAAAGTTGATTTAGAGAGGATAAGAAAAGAAGTTTTGTTAAACGATGATGGAATTAAATAAACACTGGGGACAATATCGTACGTTGCATCAAAACGATAACACATAAATCGCAGAGATTAATTGAGATTTTGCTTAACGGTCAATCAGTCCGCACTCGAAGTAGGGAAATAAGTGAATAATGCAAAAGCCGACCATTGTCTGATAATCGACGTACATCTGCCACTGCCATATATTGTAAAAATCCCATTACTACAGGTAAAATAGAATTAACTACAGCTGCTTCTTTGGGGCGTCATGTGTGACCGGTGTATATTAGTGTTGTGTTAGAAAAATATTGCGACAAACCAAAGTAAAGAAAACAGTCACTTTTATCAATCAGTCCATATCGTTTTACAAATTATACTGAATAATTGACTTCAGTGGAACTCAGAAGAATGTATTCCTGTAAGCACATCACGACTGCGGTGTTTGTACATTTATATAAAGTGGGATCATTTTACAAGCAAAGTATACATTTAAAAATTAATACTACAAATGAGACAACACATAAGTACATACGGATTATAATCGTGAGATGGCAAAGAATGGTTCATATGTTGAGAGGTAACCAATACACCAACAAAATAAGAGTTTGTAAGAACATCTTAATTCCTTCTTAGATATACTTAGCCATAATGCAAATTGTTTCCTAATATGAAACATGTAAACATATTCCGACCATGCTGGAAACAAAAATAGTAAGTTTAATTTAGTTTAGCGTAAACTGTAAGTTAGTTCTTTCCTTTTGGCATGGTGTCTGAATAAAAAAGTATATTTCTCAAATTTGCTAACCACTACACTGTCATTATGTAATTAGATACCTAATTGCTGTACCATGGTTGTATACATATATCTATAAATATATATAGTTTTGTGGACATGTACGGTTGAATAATACCATCCCGTGTTTGTGTAGGGCAATGCGTACATCACAATCGCACTCGTAAATTTGAATCAGAACAATCTCATGAATGGTTAGGGGCCGTCCATTTAGTATGTACGCATAGAGGGGTGAGGGGGGTAACCCAAATGCATAGGCTTGCGTATGGAGGTATACTGATAATATATGTACGCATTTAAGGGGGAGGGGAGCTGAAACCTCGAAAAAAAGTTGTATAATACGTAACCTGTTCGACTTGGTTCAGTAGGCTTTTGCATTTTAGCGGACATAAGACAAACTTGTCCCAACCAGTCACACTATCCTGACACCAGGCCGACTAATCGGAACACTAACCTCTTAATGATCGGCACCAAAAGAGGCAGCTGCTAGTACCATTTTTATGTCTTTAGTATGATTCGGCCGGGGTTTGAATACGCGACCACTCGCATCCGAGGCGGACGCTCTATAGACACATTGCACCATCGGAGAAGTCGCTTAGTAAAGAATGTACGATACTGGTTCCTGTTTTTCATGAGAACTCGACCTGGAGACCTACCTGATGGAAAATGAAGGCGCATTATAAGGTTATAATATACGAGTCCATAAATACATAAATATTTTTTAAATTATAATTTTCGAGCAATTAGTGTCTCTTAGCATTTGACAAAGTCTGCTTGCAGTAGCGTACTAAGGGGAGGGGGGTTACAACATACTTCGATGCTAATACTACTGATTTCAAGCATAAAATTAAAGCTAAACGACAGCATATAACATGTTTACATATATTATTAAGTACGTCTTCATTTGTCTTTCCGTGCGCCAAATACCTTCCAACACAAAGATTTTCCATATAGGTAAATTAGTTGTACCAATCTTAAACAACCATATATTTCGACATATATAATATCAATGTATAGGTTTCTCATCAGTTTAAATCGATCTGTGCCAAAAAAAAAATCGAGAAAATTAATAATAAAAAAGTTGGTATTTATGACTCATTATTGTTTGCGACTTTACCGATCTTCATATCCTTGATATGTGCATCTACCCTTCCCGTTTTTCGATAGTAGCACATACTTGGATGCTAATACTATAGATTTGAAGCATATAATTAAAGATGTACAACATTAAATAATATGTGTATGTATCTTATTAAGTACGGTTTCATATGTCTGTTTGTGCACCCGATGCCTTCCTATCCGAACGGTTTCCATATAGGTGAATAATTTATACCAATAATAAACAAACACAGCTTTTGACAAATTTCATATTAATATATAGGTTCTCATCTGCCTAAATCGATTTGTGCCAATAGATGTGTGTGAAAATACAAAATAAAAAAGTTCCACTTTTTACGGAATATCGGGTGCGACTTTACCGATCTTCATATCCTTGCTACTTTAATACACCCTTCCCGTTTTGTGATTGTAGCACATACTTCAATGCTAATATTAGAGATCTGAAGTATAGAATTAAAACTATACAATATTATAAAATGTGTGTATATATCTTAATAAGCACGTCTTTATTTGTCTGTCCGTGCGCCTAGATCCGATCCTTACGAAAGTTTTTCATATGGGCGAATAAGTCATAACAATCGCAAAAACAACGGTTTTGACACATTTGATATCAGATGACAAATTTGATTTTAATTGATATGTTTCTAATCATACTAAATCGATCTGTGCCAATAGACATGTGTGAAAATGCAAAATAGAAGGTTTTGTTCTTTTTACTGAATATCGGGTGCGACTTTACCGATCTTCATATCCTTGCTACGTGAATCTACCATTGCCGTTTTGCGATCGTACTACATATTTCGATGCTATTGCTATATATCTAAAGCATATAATTAAAGCCGTACAACTGTAAATAGCATGTGTATGTATCTTATTAAGTATGTCTTCCTTTGTCTGTCATTTCGCCTAATGTCTTCCTATACGATCGTTTTCCATATAGGTGAATAACTCATAACAATAGTAAATAAATCCCGATTTTGACAAATTTGATATAAATTGATAGGTTTCGCATCAATCTAAATCGATCTGTGATAGTAGAAATGTAAGAAAGTGCAATATGAAAGTTTTGGTATATTTGACTCTGTATCGCTTGTGAATTTAACAATCTTCATATCCTTGATACGTGCATCTTCCATTGCCATTTGCCTCGGTACCACAAACTTCAATGTTAATAGTATAAATCTGAAGCATACAAGGAGAGCTATACAACAGTATATAATATGTGTATGAATCTTATTAAGTACATCTTGATGTGTCTGTATGTCCGCCCAATGTCTTCCACAGCGAGCGTTTTCCATATTGTGTATTGTTCCACTTCCTATTTTTACACTACCTAATTTTGACTTAGTTTAATAAACACCCATTTCTACAGAGGACACATCTGTCGCAGCCTCGACATTTTTTAACACTTATCAGCATTGAGTCACTCAGACAAAAAGATTTGTCAAAAGTCATATCATTATTATTAATGAAGTGAAACAAGGACACATACGATGAAAAAATAATACATTTCTCCAATTCACTTTTTTCCAACCAGGAAGTCCTCTTAAAATTTTACCAACTATTCTGACAAGGCAAATACAATTCCTACCATACCAAGCATCCAGTCAGCTACTCAGCATGTGTTAGCTATGTGACTCACAGCTGATAACTGCATCTCCAACACTTTTTTAGAATTGTGTTTTGTGTTTTACATGAATATGTCATTCCTGATTTTCTGAGGTGGTTCTTGGGGATTTTACTTTGGAGTAATGAACATGAAACACACGTTTATGGTATATTTCATAAATAAATCAGCATCCTCTACATTACTGCTAATTTAAATAAAATTACGTGCATTACTAATAGGATTTTTCTCTCAAAAATAGGCAATTTTACTTTAATAGTAAATTTTCAAACGTCCATTAAACTAGTCTTGATATTTAACTTATTTTGACAAATTAATTCTTTCTAAATGTCTTCTGCCTCCTATTATTTGCACTATTAGAGAAATAAGTTATGAAGTATGCAAAACAGTTTTGTACCTTAAACAGTACATGTACATTAAAGAATTGGGGTTCTGCATATTCACAATGCCAATTAATTATTCCAAGGATGTTGTACACTAAATCTAGTAGTCTTTTATTATAAGTAAACAATTGTATTATTATACCATCATGATTTTCCCCCAATTTTATTCTTTCAGCTTTTCCAACAAAATCTGTTCCAAAACAAAATTTTTTGATAGATATAGGAACAAATTCTGAGTAAACACCATTTTTCTTTTGTTGTTGTTGTTAATGGTAGACTGAGAGAAGAAAATGCAACAGCATATAATATGAACTTAAGTGAAGTTATGAACTTACTAAGCCTGGATTTAAATAAATGGTATCACTTGTATTTCTAATGACAGCCACAATCCTCTTAGTTTGGGCTCAAGACCAGCAATAGTGAATAGAGGTATTTCAAAAGACATATAACAGCTCACTCATTATAATGTTACTAATTAGCATTATTGAAAACTTCTTAGATATCATAATAAATAGTATATATGTATGGTGCTTGTTGGCGACATTGGCAGATTATTCACTCCACATCCTGGTTCCAGGGCAGTTGTGATCTCTCACAATAATAATCACGGGCACAGTGGCTCGTTACAAAGAAAATCAACAGATTTGGGTTCTAACCTGTAACACTATTAACATATTATATTGTTACAGGTTAGAACCCCATCCCTTGATTTTCTTTGTAACGACCCCCTGTCATCATGGGCAGTAAATTTGAAACATACTACTTCCGGGTCAATCTATTTTTAAGGTGCAATAAATGCTAGTACATAATGGGAGGTAACTCAAGTTGTGCTATTCATTAATGAAAAAATGGAAATAAATAGGTAAAAAGGCAATTATTTATTTTGCAGATGAATATTTATCGAATATTTAATATTCAGCAGCGTAAATATGCATTTATTTTATTGATATTTATGGCAAGAGTGCAGAAAAGAACGACGTGCTTCTTGGGCAAATGGAAATCTGCCCACGAACTTTCATCTGCCCACGAAACCGGTCCGAGGACGACAAAACTGCCCACGACCCACCTTAAATAATAGTATGTATGTATGTATGTATGTATGTATATATATATATATATATATATATATATATATATATATATATATATATATATATATATATATATATATATGTATATCTATGTATATATATATCTATGTATATATATATATATATATATATATATATATATATATATATATATATATATATATATATATATATATATATATATATATATATATATATATATATATATATATTACATCCATCCACTCAATCGCAACCCAGCATTTGTGAGAACATTAAATTGTAAAATATAAGCAGCTTTTAAAAAAAATAAAATACATGGAGTATTATTTTTAAACTCCTAATTCAAAGCTTTGAACAGATAATAGTTTGAGTTATTTTTTGGAAACTTGTAAAAGCTGGAAAGGTCGACAGAAATAAAGAAACAGTGTTAACATAATACGCTTTAATTTTAATTACCTATCTGATTATAATCAGATCTCCACTATCCTACGTGCCGATCTGACAAATCAGAGCGTGAATTATATCGTTCGGCATAGATTGATGCTCTTCAGCCAAACTAAATCTCCCAACGCGAAGATATAATACTTCATCTGATTGGCTAATAAATTTAGCGGTTATGGTAAGCACATGTGAATGTTGTGTGAAATAAATATGCTTTTTATCCTACTTCAGCATGCATGTCACACACTGACATAGAGAACAATGCTAGACTGTCAATTTAACAAGGACAAAACCAGGTATTCCATCATTTAGCTGGAACTAGACAGGGATAAGAGTTATCTGGTCACAACAGACAGTTTCAGACACGTGTACCACATTTTAAGAAAATCTTAAAAAATACAAAATATGATCTAGATAGAAATTAACACAACTTTTTTTAAGCCTAACAGAAAGTACAACTCTTACATAATGCACCAATTACAGCTAGTGTTGTTCTTTAATTCTGAATGCAATGTTCCCTACACTTTTAGCTCTGCCCACCTGGACTTGCGCAATTTGTACCGTTATACCTATAGCAAACCTTAATGTTTCCAATAATGTGTGAAATAGTTCGGGACTGTATAAATAACAAATGTACTTAGTCTCACTTGTGAAAAATAATTTTATGAGGTACTAAGCTATGTCTTATATAAATGTGTATAGAAATGTCATTGACCTGTTTGAACTCTTGTTTTCATACTGTTGCTACACTAGCAAAATCATCTGTTGAAATAAAATGAATTCTTTTAACTATGAGCTGTATCTTATTCATATCAGCACTTATTGAACTTCACATGGGTGACATAGTACGTACCTGTCCTACTTCAAAATGTACAATTCACCTAAAAGAAAGAAATTTATATTTGTTTGGTCGATGCAGAACTTAACATCAGAGACAGGTGGACATGACCCAATTTTATTATAAAGTATAAGCTTTGAACACTTTACACTATCTGCAGATACATGAGGTCACTAACCACCAGTCCTCACACAAAGGTCTACCTACCCATTCTCTTTGTAAAACAAATAGTAAGCTTCCCTCATTTGTAATGTGAATAAAATCCATTCAGCAAGCCATTCAGTTACCAAATATAGTAAATCACAGCTTCTAAGTGGTTATGTTGGATTGGAGGTGAAATTAGGGGAATAAAATACAGAAAAATGCCAAATATAAAGACTAAGTATAGCGCGTCAAATGAAGTTAAAAACAGGAGGAAAGAGAGAGGTAGCTTATGATAAAGGAATTCAAGGAGACAAAATCATCAATGCGAAAAATGAGAAATGAAAGTTTGATGACCTTACCTTGGACAAATATATGGGGCAAGGCCCCATAGGTCCAAGGACAACCCAAAGGCAACTGTACTATAACATCCCTAACAAGGTACCCAAATTTCAGGTGAAGTGGTGTTCATTTCCATCTAATATAAAAGGGTGAATAATTTAGATAATATAGATACAAGGGAGATAACTGAATAATATGCATAAGGTGTGGTAACCTCTAATATATTATCCATGTAATAAGATGAATTCACGAACAACCTGTATTAAATTTATTGCAATTAAATTATCAAAAAATGCATTATTGAAAAGGCGAGAACCTAACATTTAGACGTCTATATATAGTGGAGACCTGAAGAGTTATGTAATTTTAATTTCTAAGATGACGCGGCTCTCTCATATCACATAGTTCATATTTTGTACAATGACGGCATGTATAGTGCAGCCTTCCATAACATTGCAGATATGAACTCATGCCAATTTGGATTCTTGCGATGCGATGCAAAGTTTCAAGAGCAGCGTGGATTTGAAAGGAATGAATGCGCACTGTGTGACTAAAATGGTTATCATTCAGTAATGTTGGACCTAATATGGAAATTCCACAAGAACAGCTGGACAGAAATAAATAGAATTAATTGAAAGACAATAGTAGATTATAACTGGGCTTATACAAGTGTCAATGGGAAATATTGACTGAAAGAAACTGCTCTTGTCTGTTGGTATTCCCTGCTACTTCAACAAAAGGAAATGCAAGAGAACTTAACTAACTTCATGAACAATATCAAGGCAGGAAAATGTACACAATTAGACAATTAAAGCAGAACAATTAAAAGCAAAGTGGGGAATACCATATCTTTAATAAATTACCTAAAATTACTCATACCAGAACATCCTACATGGTACAAGTGATTTATCTAGAAGTGTACTTAGAGTGTTCTCTATCCTGGTTTATGGCATGCCTTACAAGAACAAGATAGCTGTTTCATCTTTATCAGGAAAATAGTCAATATTTGGCCAAAATCAACTATATTATGTTTACATAACTTATTTTGTTGCATGTATTCCAATCTAGGAGCTAACAGCACAGACATAAAGGCATCAGGCAACACAAGTATATATATGTCATAGCTATAGTTATCAAAAGTCCCCATCCAAAGCCAACTTGTGCTATTTTCTGAAGATTTCATACATTTAGTTCTTAAAGGACTATCAATATTTGACCAAAACTGTTCAGCACCCATTTGTTTTCCTACATCAAACTAGTAAAGTTCATAAATGCCGCCCACATTTATGTGTTTCTATGGATACACTGTGAGGCTATTCTTCCGTTTAGGTATTACGATACCAATTGATTTTCCATATACCTCAATGCTAATGTTTTGTGAAATAAGTACACTTTTTATCCTACCTCAGCATGCATGTCACACACTGTCATAGAGAATAATGCTAGATTGTCAATTTGACAAGGACAAAACCAGGTACGCCAGTGCATTTAAGAGATATAACTCTGTTGGAACAAGACAGGGGTGAGAGTTATCTAGTCACAACACAGTTTCAGACATGTGTACCAGCATTTATATAAAAAAAAAATCATCAAAAAATACAAAATATGATCTAGATAGGAATTAGCATAATCTCACATGTTGCCAAGAGGCACAACTTTATTTAAGCCTAACAGAAAGTACAACTCTTGCATAATGCACCAATCATAGCTAGTGTTGTTCTTTATTTCTGAATGCAATCTTTCCTAAACCTTAAGTTCCGCCCACCTAGACTTGCACAGGTGGTACCGTTATACAAATTACAGAACACAAATGTGATTAGAAACTTACTTCATAGAAGAAAAGCAAATAAATAAATAAATAAATACATAAATAAATAGATAAATAATAAATAAATAAACAAATAAATAGATACATAAATAAATACATAAATACATTACAAATAAATAAATAAATAAATAAATAAATAAATAAATAAATATGGAATGGAAGCCTACAGCAAAACCAATCTCTCTCTGTCTCTGTCTATGTAACTGTCTGTCTGTCTTTCTGTCTGTCTGTCTCTCTATGTATGTATGTATGTATATATATATATATATATATATATATATATATATATATATATATATATATATATATATATATATATATATATATATATAAACAATTGTGTCTTCTGATCGGGTTCCTTAGGCTAATAGATACAATTAGAAATTCGACAATCTGCTTTTAGTTTCCTTTTTCGCGAACAGCAAACAACATATTGAATGCATATTGTTGCACTAAAGGTAAACAAATTGTACAAAAATACTTTTCTTCATTCTCTTTTCTTCTGTGGCATGATGGGCTGTTATGCCGTCAATGTGGTGGGTGTGTTATCCTTGGGGTGGGGTGCTCCCAATATTTTTTTACAAATTATTATAGAAGTCCCACCCAGGCTCGATTTTGGTTGGAAGTTATATTAGTGAAAGATATATGTAAAGCTCAGAGCCCCAGTCAGCAATGCCGACGGTTAAATGATTGAATATATAAAAAAGTGAAATTCAACGAATAACAACTTAATAACGATTCAGCTGACAAGTGCTTCAAATTTCTCAAGTACTCTCCTTCTGCTCAACCCTGTGATAACCTATTGCATCATTTGGTTTGTAGTGTGAGATAGCCTTCCCCGCATCTGTGTATTCTTCTCTCCTATTCCTCCAATTCCTTCTCCTCTTCCTCCCGACTTCTTCCAAATTCCTTCTCCTCCCCGATTTCTCTATACTCCTCCTCCTTTTCCACTTTCTCATTATCAAATCCTTTTACTCCTCCTCCCCGACTCTCTATACCAGCTAGACTTATCAACTCCGACTGCTCTGCTAATCTCACTTCCGTCTCCCCTCTTAGAGACTCGGGACTTAACTGAGCCGGAAGTTCTGTCTCCCCAAAATCTTCATGTGAAAACACGAGGACGGTACAATATTGTCCTTAGCCCTCTCATCTCACATTACAAGCAGCCTATCAGCAGATAACGGCTATTAAATTTATTCGGTCACGCATTCATTCACATCAAAATACACAACGTCGTAATAAAAGCACGGTTTCAATTAATTCTCATACATGCATCAATAAATTGCTTCACATCAGTGCGTATTCCTAATCCCGTTATACTAAACAATATCACAACAATCAGACGCATTTCTTTACATTACAGCTGATATAAAGTACACAAATATTCAAATATCCATGATCTGATATATCCATACATCCACTTTAGCTAATATTATACACTTCAACCATTTCCCAAATTCATTATTCAAGCATGTATAAATTCTAACATATCACATGAATAAATGTACTATTTTACTACGAAGTAACCTATCAGCGAATGACAAAATGAGTTTTGCCTACAAGCTAACAATCTATTTAATTCTGTACATAATACAAAAATACGTCTGTAAATGAGCACTACAAAGGTAATTCTACGTACTAAACGATCCCAGTAATTAAGTAAACACACTAAACATAATTACAATTACATTGCCATAATATTCTGCAAAAACCTAGCAAATAATTTATTGACCTTTACGAAGCTTTGTCTTTCATTAGAATCACTCCTCTAAGTTTTACCGCCAAATTACGAGTGGCTTCCTCGGTGTAACCCTATATTGCTCAGCAATCTTCCTATGCGAGACTAGTTAGAAGTTATGATTCGGATCTAAGTTGTAATCATACCCTCTATTTTAATTCCGATTAGGTGTCGCTGTGACCCTATCCAATCAAACTCAGCGGACAATGTCCTCTCGCTCTCTGTCTACGTGGGGACGGATTTATAACACGCCCCGTTCCCTCGCGGTTCCTCTGATCCTAGGACAAAGCCGTAACACATAGGTGGGAAGTCGCTCGATTTAACGCCTGTGCCGATCCAAAATGCCGGATCTTCTCTCTGGTCACGGTAACCTTGCATAAGAGATTAACTCTAGCCTGCGGCAATGTTCAGATATCAAACCATGGCTTGTAATAATACCTGAGCTTATACACGACTTACGAAATGGGCTGAGCAAACGTGACATCTTCAATAAGTATATCTTTGAAAACTGATGCAGTCAATATTTTATCTTATCGGTAACCTACTGAGTATGCAAGGTCTGTTTTAGATCCTGTCTTCAGACAATAATTTAAAGCTAATAATTAAATAATTCATAAAATTAAAGCCACGGTACAATGATACTAATGAATATTGCATTTGTACTGGATTCAGTGGTGATTTCAAAACTTGAAAGCAAGGGTCTGCTTCACGTTATTATTCATATGACCCGGTTTGCCCAAATGCCAATTTATTTGAAATCATAGTAGATTAGAATATGGATAATATATGCATCAAATATGATCAGGTGCTGACGAAATACGCGAAAGATCTTATTTATTACCATTATTCCTTTGTAGCAGACCATGTTTGTCCACAAAACTAAGGCTGCTTCTTTATTTATTGCCGTAAACATCGTTCCTCATTATGTCTCTTCCAATATCCAATTATTATTTTTTTCTATAGAATTCTTCAAAATGCAACCATAACAGAAAGAAAATAAAACATACAATTGCCCACACAAATATAAATCGACATTTGAATGTCAGCTTTGTTTAAAGAAGCATAAAATAACATTTTGTGTTACTCTCTAGAGTGACATACTAAAATTGTAAATGGCAGCTGGTCTAAGTTATGCATTTTACCGTCATCTTTCCGTCCGAGCGCAAATGAGAACATCTATAAAATTTGCATCCTTTTCATACGGTTACAAAACGTACCTTCTAACAAATAAGTAAATGTGTTCTCCATTGCGTTGTTATTTTTGAGGTCTTCATAGAGGCAGAAATCTAACAAAAATGCAGTTGTTTGATTGAACACAAGATTTCTTAGGAACAAAATTAACTGTATTATTTTAGGTTGATTCATTATCTCATGTGTAAATATGGTGCACACCTGGTATAGGGTATTTAACAATCATAACAAATACTCAGAAACACATTAATGTATCGCTAATTTGGGGGCCCAAATCGGCTCTTATCGTACCTTGCCCTTTGACCAACGTTGGAAGAAGGGACTTTAAGTTTATGCAGTTACGGATATCTGCCATCTCTGTTACCAAAAGAGAAAGCTCTAACAACTTCTTCAGAATGTCGGCTAAGCAAAATTTGCACAAATGTGACAATTAGTGTCCCAGTATGAACGCCTTTAAGATTAATGCAAAATATTGTAATCCTTTATCAATAATGAATGATATTAGGAAATGTAGATACAGATTTAAACAGCTTTATTCAGAGAAAACCTTCGGCCGAATTTTATCAGCATCAACGCAAAGGATACGTTGAAGACTGCCTTTTAGTATTGCACAAATTATAATGGTTTGTGTCATGTTTACCCCTTTTTCTTTGGGGCACCAGACAGATGCCCCCCCCCCCCCCTTTCCTAATTACATAAATTATTTATGTGTTTTTGTATTCCCCCAGATATGTTGTAATGTATTATTTCATCGTTTTTGTAACGTGAATTTAGGAGTTCGGGTATTTATTCAATCCCTAGTGTATCTATAGAGGAGTATCTCCGAGCGTGATTTAGATTATCCTCTCGGTGAAACTCCCTCTATTTCGCTTTCTCTGTGACCTTGCTAGGGTCTCCTACATCCCATGTATGTTATATGTTTGTACTATTTGTTATGTATGCTATAATGTGTTTTTGTTGGGATAGCTTGTTAAATCAAATTCTTGTAGTGTATAAGTTTTTCTACTATATTCCGTGTTCAGATACCACGGAAGATCCTGTTTGTACTTTTTGAATTTGGGAGAAAGGTGATTTCCCCTTAATTTTTGAATCTTAATGATTCTTATGAATGTGCTGTATCACCTTTCTTAATAAGATTAGACTGAGCTCCAGGGAGGGTTCACATTCTTTTTAATTATTATGCTTCTCCCCCATGGAGCTGGTCTATCTTTTAGTTATAAATGTTTCTAAATGGGTTTAAAAGTAATATTTGAGAGATAAGTGAAGAGAGAAAAAAAAAAAAAAAAAAAAAAAAATCAAAGATTAAATTAAGTTGGTTTGAGTTGCAAGCCAAAATTTGATTATATATATTTTATTTCATTTTAGATAAGTTTTAAATTTAAATTTTAATTTAAAATTCAATTTCAAATCACATAGATTTTTGTTGGAGTTAGTGATAGAATAGATAGAAATTTAGTTTAAAATTTATTTTTCAAGAGGGGTTCCTTTCCAGATTCTGCCATGGGCCTGTTCACTTCGCGTAGCGCCATGTGATATAGCCCCATGGCCTCATTATCTGTACTTTCCCTCTTGAAATCTATTCTATATTAAAATTTAATAGGGCCACATATTTTAATGGTGTTTACTATAAAACTAGAAATTTTGTATAGCGTTTCTTTATTAAAATCCCCGTCAAAGTATAGTAGACTTTGCGGCTTAAAAGAGCTATTTTTATTTATTTCATTTATTATTATTGTTCTTTCATTTTGTGTTTCTCTACAGTATAAAATTATATGTCTTTTACTATAAGACCCTATTTTACACAGCGGACATTTTGGCGGTACTCTGACCATACGCCGTCTTGCTGCCACCTCTCCTGTCAACCACGCATCATGCATGTATTTGAAGGTGAGGCTTTGTATTTTCAGGGACCCTAATCTAGACCAGTGCCCCCATGCTTTCTTCCAGTTCACATATAAGTTTTATATTTTTGGTCATGTCATTTCTAATCCAATTATATGAGAGTTTTTCGTCTAAGTCCCAAAATTCTTTTTTATCTCTATATTTCATTAATAAGTCCTTTATACTTTTATATTTTCTCGGTGCTTCTAGTAATTTCATGACATTATTATTTTTGTATATCCCCTCCCTATTCCGTAAAACGAACCCAAACCAATATATATATATATATATATATATATATATATATATATATATATATATATATATATATATATATATATCCCTTCCCATGGTAATTTTGGATCGTCGCTCAGTCGTTTAAATCTATTTAGTATATTAGTAGTTTTTAAAATTAATGGGCTTGGTATTCCTAATCCCCCCAAATCTCTCGTTTTATACAAAATTTCTTTTATTACGTAGTGTAATTTAAAATCCCATATATAATTAATTATAGGTTTGTCTATATTATTCAATATTACATTATTTATGTTGGTTGATTTCATTATAGAGTTAAGGTTACTGTACATATAGGTTTTGGCCACTTGGGCCCGTTCCATTAAGCATAATGGCGTAAGTGCCCAGATATCAATATTCCGTTTAATCTCACTTTCCATTTTTTTACAGTTTTCTTTCTCTTCGTTTTTGCCAAAGCACACCCCGAGTGCTTTAACGGTATCTTTGAATACATGGGCAGGTATGCTTGAGGGCCTACCCCGCCAGTTGCCTATCTCTAATATTTCCGTTTTGTCTTGATTTTTTTTTGATCCGGATGCTTGTCCAAATTTCTCATATTCCTTTATTAGGTGTTCAAAGGATTTTGGATCATCTATAAAGTTGGTGCAATCATCTGCATGTTGTAGCATTTTCACTTCATCTGTAATATTTGGAACTTTTATACCTTTAATTTCTTCGTTTAGTTTTATGCTAATGCTCAGCATTTCAATTGCTATTACGTATAATAGCATGGATAGTGGGCACCCTTGCCGCACTGATCGTTTTATGTCGAATTTTTCTGTCATTGCTCCGTTATTTTGTACTCTAGAAGTTATGTTATTATATAGTATCTTAGTCCATTTTCGGAAGGGCTCTCCGAATCCAAATTTTTCCAGGACTTTTTGTATATAATTATGCTCTATTCTATCAAAGGCTTTTTCTTGGTCAAAAAGTACCATAGCAGCTTTTTGTCCCTTATTTTGTAGATATTCGATTACTGTGCTTATGTTTAGAATATTATGTTGTATGTCCCTATTTTTGGGCCCACATGTTTGATTTATATTTATTATATCCCCTATCCCCTTTTTTATTCTATTACTTAATATTCTACTCAGTATCTTGTAGTCATTGTTGAGGAGGGAGATGGGCCTCCAGTTTTTCAAATCTTCCCTATCCCCCTTCCCCTTGTATATTAAAATAATGATCCCCTCCTTAATTGTTTCTGTCATTCCCTTATTCCGTAAAAAAATATTGTTATATAACCATTCGAGAATGGGCAACAACTCTCCGCAGAATGTCATGTAGAACTCTGCAGAGAGTCCATCTCCTCCTGGTGATTTCCCCTTATTCATTGAGTTTATACTCTCTAAAATTTCCTCTTGCGAGATAAAGTTGTCACATAGTTTTTTAAAATCTAGTTTAATTTTATCACAAGGTATTTGATTTAAGTAGTTTTCAATTTCATTATCTGCTATTTTCTGAGATTCGTAAAGTGTAGTATAATAATTCTTAATTTGTTCCATAACTTCCTCTTTCCCTGTGATTGTTGTTGTTGTTGTTGTTGTTGTATTAATTTTTATTTTATTCATAGTTTTATCTCCCCCCATTCTTTTTTCCTCCCTTTTATATAACCCTTCAGCTTTTTTGTAAATCCCCGTATATTTCCCTGCCCTAATTTCTCTACCCCTGTTTTCTAATTTATTTATTTCTTCCAATCTGTTTTTTAGTCTAGTTTCTGTATTATGGGTGTTATTCAGTTTTTGCATTTGATATCTAATCGCTTCTCTTTCCATTTTTAGTTTCCTACTTTTTATATTGCAGCGCTCAATCGCTATTTCCTTAATTTTGCCTTTAAGTTTCTCCCACTCTATAATTATATCTGCATTTTCCCTACTTTTAAGCTTATTTATTTCATTTTTTGTAATTTGTATAAATTCTTCATCTTTTAAAATTGAGTTATTTAACATCCATCTACCTTTTCCCCATATTTCTCTAGATTTAGTTATTATAGTCATATTAATGAGTTTATGGTCTGATATTTTAAAATCAATAATGTTAGTTTCTTTATACACATCTTTATCATAATTATTACAATAAAATTTATCTATGCGGCTCCCTTTGTTTGTTTTATATTCATACGTATATTGTTTTCTTAATAAATTCTGTATTCTATACACATCTATCAATTTGTATTTTTTAATAAAGTAATCCATATCCGGTTTTATTCTAATATCGTTTGGTGCTAGGTTCCCTTCCCTATCTATATTATCTCCTACCCAATTAAAATCACCCCCTATAATAATATTTTCTGTTGCAAATTTCGCCATATATGTATTTAAATGTTCTAAAAATATTTTCTTTTGTTCCCTATTTGCTGGCATGTAAATGTTAATTATATGTGTTTCATCAATTACAACGTGTATCATCCTCCCCTTGAAAAAATTTCCTACTTCTATTCTATCCCATACTAGGCCCTTTTTGTTTTTAAATAGTATTGCCACCCCCCCCCCCCCCTTTTACATCTGTGTGACCATAATCATTAGTTATTAATATTCCGTTTAGTCTGCCCTCTATTAGTGATTTCATGTTACCTTTAAATCCATTATGGGTTTCCTGTATTAATAGCACATCATAGTTTAAATCTTCTGGAAATTTTAACAATTTTTCTTTACTTATACCATTTACATTTATTGACAGGAGCTGTAAGTTTTTTCCCTCCATTCCTGTCACATACCAGGGTGTTGCTTTTCATTTCTTACTGGTTATTTATCAATTATAATTTATTTATGTTATTGTGAAAATTCACTGGAGGGGGCACTGGTTTCCCCACCCCCCTGTATTGAGACCATAGTGCTTCCACTCTCGGCCGTATTATTGCTTGTGTGTTGTATTGAGCTGTCTGTGTTAGTCATTTGAGTTGATTCTTTGGTCCCTGTATCTGTGACCGTGTCCGTTTCCAAATCTTCTTTTCTCTTTTCTTCACTGTCCTCTGTTTCATTTCCTTCCGATTCCATTGGCCCCTTTTCTTCATCCTCACTGTCCAGGTCTGTTTTTTCCTCACAGGACTCCCCTTCTATATGCTTTCCCTCTTCTTTGTTTTGTTTCCTTTTTGATGTCGATCTTTCCTGGGGTGAGATTGTATCCGTTTTTCTTTTTCGCCTCCCTCTCTTCGGCATAGGTGTTGAGGTTAGTTGTGGTGTGTTATCCTCTTGCTGAGTAGGCTCTACCTCCAGGGTTTCAAATCTATTCCTTATGGGTATGCCTTCCTCGACTTGTATTTCTGATTTGCCGGTTTTGTTGGGGCTTAAGTATCCCTCCCAATCTAGGGTCTTATGGGCCTCAATTTTTGTAATGTCCAGTTCTGGGAGGGTATGGATAGTTTCTTCTCTCTCTCTAACAGTTTTTATCAGGTTCATTATCTCCTCCTGATGTTGTTGTTGTTGCTGTTTTGGTGGTTGTTGTTGTGGTTGTTTTTCTTGCTGGGTTTCTTGGCTCGCTGCTTCACCTTGTGGCCTTCTTGCTTCTTTGGCCCCGGGACAGTCTCTAGAACCATGCCCGGTATAGTGACATAAGGGGCACGCTCTGTCGTGTTCAGACCCCCGGTACCAGGTTTTGACTCGAAACCCTAATACATAGAAAAATATGGGTATTTTTTTGGCGTCTGCTTTGCTCACATATATCAGTCTATTGCCCGACTTGATTGGGGCAAACCCCCATATAGTTGCCATTTTATGAGTGATGGTCTTTACTCCCATTTTCTTCTGTAATTTTTCAACCAGCTCATTGGTGCTCACTTCCAGCGGCAGTCCCATAAGGTATCACGGTACCAATTGTTTTTCCATATACCTCAATGCTAATGTTTTGTGAAATAAATATACTTTCTGTCCTACTTGGGCATGCATGTCACACGCTGTCATATAGAACAATGCTAGATTGTCAATTTGACAATGACATAACCAGGTACTCCATTGCATTTAAGAGAGATAACTCTACTGGAACTAGACAGGGGTAAGAGTTATCTAGTCACAACAAGCACATTTTCAGTCATGTGTACCATATTTTAAAAAAATCATAAAAAATACAAAATATGATCTAGATAGAAATTAACACAAACTCACATGTTGCCAAGAGGCTCAACTTTTTTTTAAGCCAAACAGAAAGTACAAGTCTTACATAATGCACCAATCACAGCTAGTTTTGTTCTTTAATTCTGAATACAATGTTCCATACACCTTAAGCTCGGCCCACCTGGACTTGCGCAATTGGTACCGTTATACCATAACATGGACCTCCGTCGCTCTCGGTTCTATGTTCCTAATGAAGGGCACTGTCCTGTATACTCTCGCCACCATTCCTTTTATGATTATCTCATCCCCTTCTAGCAGCGGTTCATTCCTTTTTGGGTATATCACGTACTTATTCAGTCCCCCTCTATCTTGCCTATGTCAATCCCAGCGGTGTGTAGTGCCATAAGTACCTCGCTTTGCCTTGGTGTACTCTCCACCCCATCAAAATCTATAGTCTGGCACCCGGCCGGGTGGTTGACTATCATTTTGTTGTCCTCTATGATGGTCTGGAAATATTGCTGGATTTTAAATCCGCCTGGGCCATCCTGTCCCTCTCGATCTGTTTCCATTTTGTTTTGTGTGTGTACAGCCGAGAATGGGTCGCACACTACTATTATTCCTATTTAAGTTATTCTAAATGGGATTTCAATGCTTGGGAGCCGGTCAATGCTCAAACAAATTATACTAAATCTATTGAATATCCTATTTAACAACTATGCAACATATACAACAGCAAAAACCAATCTTGCCACTATTTATATATATGCTGAATATCACTCACTCCGTTCTGCTGCACCTAATCCCAGCCGGGATTAATATTGGGCAGCAATACAGAATAAGTTAAAGTGTTATGAAAAACTATATAAACAAAAGTAAATCTCAAGTTGTTAGTATGAAAACCCTTTTACCTCTCTCTACTACATACAGTTTGCTTTGTCCTTGCCATTTTCAGACGATAAAACAACACACACTGTACTTCTCAAGAAGGAGTATAAGAATCCCGATTTTATTCCCAAGCGTGGGGGGATGTCATGTTTACCCCGACCCAGAGTAGCCAGTTTGAAACATGTATAATCAAGGTAATTCTGACGGGTCATTATTTGATGTCGAACATTGCCGAAGACTAGCACTAATCCGTTACGTAAGACTGTTGTGGCTAGAATCGAAAAACCGGACATCGGAGTTGCGAGGCGCCCGATAGCCAGTTATCACCTAGGTGTCGAAATGTTTCCAAGATCAAAAGAAATTACATGAAGAAGTGGGAGTGTCCTAACTTCTTTCCCCTGCAAACAGACAGACAAATTGAACTGGCCGCTAAGACGATTGGACAGGGGCACAGCGCCACCCAATCAGAATCGAGATGGGGGGGGGGAGACCTTGATTTGGGTAGAATGATATCCCTGAGTTTTCCGGCAAAAGTTAGTTCGCTGAGAGAAATTACCCAGAGAAGAGGTTAGCGTAACTCCGAATAGCCATTCGTTATTGGCGGGAAAATCTTAGAGCGGGAAATTCTAAGTACAGAAAGCTTCAAAAGGTCAGTAGATATTTGTTCGGTCTTTGTGGAATGCGACTGCATTTTAATTGTAGGTCGTATGTATACTTTATTATTACTAGAATCGTAGTACGAAGAATTACTTTGTTTTGTTAATATGTTTGCATATTTTGAAGAAATGAGTTGATATTTGTAAAGAATTATATAGCTTGCCAGCCGTCGTAAGAGTTAATATTGTAATTTACTATGTGGGTATTTTATAGTAGACTAACACATATGTTCATATGATTATAGATTTTGCCATTGTTGAATATTTGTAATGTACAGACATGCGTCTGATTTTGTCAGATTGTAGTACGATGAGATTAAATATATATGTGTATATACTGACGTGACGCAATGTATTGATGTCTGTATAACAATTCGCTGATACTGTGTTATTACGCCATTGTTTACCCTGCAAGAAGTGTGTGGGAATTTCGATGTGTATGCATGCGCGGCCGAAACAGTGACAGCTATCTGATGGTTAATTGTCGTTATAGTGTGAAGTGAGGTTCGATAAAACATTTGTTAACGTCTTGTGGTTTTTCACAGGAAGCTTTGAGGGACAGACCAGTTAAAGTTTGGTCCCTTTGTCTCGGATAGAGAGACGGAGGAAAGGAGGGAAGGAGAAGAGGGTGGAGTTGAAGTCTGTGCGCGGAATTGGAGGAGGAGATAATAGAGAGGGAAAGGAGAAGAAAGGAGAAGTTGAAGTCTGGAGCGAAGTTGGAGGAGGAGATAGTAGAGAGAGGAAACAGAGACAAAGAAGGAGTTAGAGGAACGGAAAGAAGGAAGAATCAGCGGGAAGAAATAGATGAGTAGATGCAAGGACAGGGGGAAAATCGAACTCACACTGTAAATCACGCGATGAATTAGGCTGTCACTTGGTCGAGGGAAAGACGAGTGATTGGAAGTCATCGTTTTTAAATTATTACATTTATTAAATTGTTATTGATTGAATTTCATCTTCGTGTTCTCTATAATTTAACCGTCGGCATTGCTGACTGGGGGCTCAGAGCTGTAAATCTAAATCATCACTAATTTAACTTTCTAACCTAACGAGCCAGGGTGGAACTTTCAATTTAATTTAATTAAATTATATTGGGAGAACCCCACCCCAATACGACAGAACGCCACAGTGGGCGCTCCGTCCGGGATTTGAATTGGACATAAATATTATTTTACGATCTAAAAGTTTATTTGTTAGGAAGTATTAGTGAACAGTGTGAGATATTTTCCATCCTATGTATTTTGAATTTTTATGATTTTCTCATCTTGTGTTTGTTATATTTGATATTTGCATGTTTGGTAGATCTTTAATTACTTGCAGTAATTGTGAAGCAAATATCGAGCAAATATCTTACCTGAACGAAATTAGTTGTTGTCGACAGGTAAGTATTTGGCTGGGAACTTGTAATATCTGTCCATTGTTAGTAAGGTCGAGACAAGGTATCACTTCCCATTGTTAGTAAGGTCGAGACAAGGTATCACTTCCTATTAGTATAACAATATAGCTACAGAAAGGCAAATGATCAAGGAGTACCGTGCCATGGGTTCGGAAGATCTCGGCTACGAGGGAGATCGCCTGGCAGCATTTATTGAAGAAAGAATCAAGGAATGGAAGGCAGAAAAAGCAGCGGAGAAGGAGCTGGCCAAGATAGCAGCGGACAGAGAGCTGGAGTTGGCCAAGATATCCGCGGACAGAGAAACCCAGAAAGAGCTGGAGCTTGCCCGGATATCAGCGGCCACAAAAGAACGAGAGCTTGCTCACACTTTCGAAATGGAGAAGGTCAGGTTAGCCGCTAGGGACATAGATCGGGACGACGCTAGCACAAGTTCTGGAGGGATCGGACGACCTTTCATCGACCACCGAATGGTCCAGATAAGTATGCCGCGGTTCAGCGATAAGGAGGAATCTATCGACGATTTTCTTGTTCAGTTTGAGAAACTCGCTCACGCTCATAAAATTCCTGAACAACATTGGGCGATTAATGTCTCAGCTTTTTTGCAAGGTGCAGCTCGTGAAGTCTACCACGGCTTAGCTGCAGACGATGCTGACGACTACAATGCGCTCACAAAGGCCCTTCTCTGCCATTATCGGCTGACCGCCGAAACATATCGCAAACTCTTTCGGGACTCGGCGAAAAAGTCAACGGAGACCCACTCTCAATTCCACACCCGTGTTCGAGGGTTATTTGAGAAGTGGATGAAGATGGCCGAAGTCGAACGATCGTATGACGGGTTACGCGAGGTTATACTCAAGGAACATGTCCTGAGTACTTACCGTCGCGAGTTGACAGTCTTTCTAGCAGAGAGAGAGCACCGGACGCTCGAAGAGATCGCTAGCATGGCGGAGCGATACGAGCAGGCACACTCGAAAAGTGGAGGTTCCGGGGGTGCGGATCGACCCCGACCCACTGAGTCGCGCCGTGTGGTTGAGGTAGAGCCGGCTGTCCGTAACCGTCAGGGCGACGGGAGGGTCGGAGGGGAATCTACAGGTAGGGATGCCAACCATAGACCTGGACAGGCCTTACCCACGAAAGCGGGACTTGCAGGTCGGCGAGGGCCGCCGACATGTTACAACTGCAAGCGCCCGGGGCATATTGCCAGGGACTGTCCCAAGGGCAGGCAAACCCAGGTGAATGCCGTCGCTAGGAAGGAGCGCGAGCCGGAGGCAAGCTGTAACCCAGCCAACGTCGCGTCTGCTACTGTGAACGGAGAAGGTGCCACCATCTTGTATGACACTGGGTGTAGCGTCCCAGCCCTTGTCGACAAGAAGTACGTTAAGCCCGAGGATTACACAGGGGAGGTAATCGAAGTTCAGTACGCGAACAGCGCGCGTGACTCATTGCCAGTGGCTGTCATTGACCTCGATTCACCGTACGTGAAGGGGAAAATTGAAGCTGCATGCTTGGATGATTTGTCGCATGACGTCATACTGGGATGTCGTTATGTGTTGCCACAACCGAACCCCGAAACCTGCACACCGATGCCGGTGAGTGCTGTGGAAACCAGGTCCAAGATACGACAGACGGAAGCGAAGCCGATGGAAGTTACATCGACACCAGTGAGTAACGTTCTTCCGGCCGAGCTGAGGAAGCTTCAACAGGAAGACGCAACTCTGGCGCAGTTGCACCAACACGCTGCAGCAGGGACGGAGAGAAAAACTCCGAATTGCGGGGTGAAGTTCGCATACAAGAAAGGGATCTTGTATCGCTACGCCAGGAATGGTAACGAACACTTTAAGCAAGTCGTCGTACCAAAAGAGAAGCGAGGGGAAGTGTTGAAACTCGCGCACGAGAGTCTCATGGGTGGACACATGGGAATTGCCAAGACGCGTGACCGTCTTGTCAAAGGATTCTACTGGCCAGGGGTCCAGGGAGACGTCAAACGGTTCTGTCTCTCCTGTGACAAGTGTCAGAGAATGGCACCGAAAACGGATCATCGACCCGTCCCCTTGGGGAGTACACCCCTTATCGATGATCCGTTTAGACGCGTCGCGATGGATTTGATCGGACCGATAAAACCCGCGTCGTCGCACGGAAATCGGTATATGTTAACGGTCGTAGATTACGCTACACGCTATCCGGAGGCCGTTGCGCTGCGTAATATTGATTCGGAAACCGTCGCGGAAGCGCTGTTTGGGATTTGGTCAAGAGTTGGAGTGCCCGACGAGATCCTGAGCGACCAAGGGACACAATTCATGAGTCGCGTGATGGCAGAGTTAAACCGACTGATGTCAGTTAAGCACCTCACGACTACACCGTATCACACTCAATGTAACGGACTGGTCGAACGGTTTACCGGGACCCTAAAGAACACGCTCAAGAAGCTGTGCGAAGGCCGCCCCAAGGATTGGGATCGGTATATTCCTGCCATGCTTTTCGCCTACCGGGAAGTACCTCAAGCGAGTTTCGGGTTCTCTCCCTTTGAACTCCTGTACGGGAGGACCGTACGCGGCCCAATCGCCATACTGAGACAACTGTGAACGGACGATCACGCTGTGGAGGAGGTACGCACCACCTACCAATACGTTGCGGACTTACGCAACAAACTGGAGGAAGTTTGTTCCCTCGCACAGGAGAACCTCGAGCGAGCGAAGGCGCGTCAGGCGAAGAATTACAACAAGCGCGCAAAACCACGCCAGTTTGAAGTAGGGGACAAGGTGTTGTTACTGCTGCCCAAAGAACACAACAAGTTGCAAGTTTCCTGGAGGGGTCCATACGTTGTCACCGAGAAGGTCGGAGGTCAAACATATCGGATACGGCTACCAACGAAGGAGAAATTGTACCATGCCAATCTCCTTAAGAGATACCGGGAAAGAGAGACCGTCAGCGATTTTGTTATCGCCACGATAGTCACCGAGGACGCCGAAGGCGATACGGAAGGTGCCAACACTGTTCCGAGCTGTCCGTTAACGAGGGCTGAGACACCCTCGGACGTGGAGTGCGACCCCATGTTGACTGCGGTACAGCGGGGAGAGATTGATACGTTGCTGGCCGGGTATTCCGATGTGCTTTCGGAAATACCCGGGAGAACGTCGCTTGTCGAGTTCGGGTTAAAGCTGGTGGATAACCGGCCAGTCCAGCGGAAACCCTACCCCTTGCCCCACGCAAAACGACAAGTCGTAAGGGAGGAGATCGAGCAGATGATTGCTCTGGGAGTGATCGAACCCGCCGACTCCCCGTACAGCTCTCCGGTAGTCCTAGTGCAGAAGAAGGACGGCACCCATCGGTTTTGTGTCGACTACCGGAAGCTAAATCAGGTGACAGAATTTCAAGTCGAAATGCTACCTGACCCGGAACATATTTTCGCTTCTGTCTCGAAAGCGAAATATTTCTCCAAGCTGGATTTGTCCAAGGGCTGTTGGCAAATTCCGCTAAGGGAGGAGGATAGGGCAAAGCTAGCTTTTGCTACTCCCGACGGGACCTACCAATGGTTGGTCATGCCGTTCGGGGTACAGAACGCGCCCAGCGTCTTTACTAGGATGATGCGGAAGTTGTTGGAATCCTTGCGCGATAGGGGTGTCCACAACTTCATGGATGACCTCTTGTTAGCCACAGCGACGTGGGGTGAACACCTCACTCTGTTAGCTGACGTTTTGGAGCGGCTGTGTCAGGCGGGATTGACAGCTCGCCCTTCCAAATGTCACCAAGGTTTCCGGACATTGGACTATTTGGGACATACCCTGAGCCAAGGTACGCTGTCCCCAGAGAAGTCGAAGGTGAAGCAGCTAAGAAACGCCGCACGGCCCACCACGAAAACTGAGGTGAGATCATTTCTGGGATTGGCCGGGTATTACCGGAGGTATGTGGCCAATTTCAGCGCGATTGCGTGACCGTTGTCTGACCTAACCAAGAAACGTGCCCCGACTAAGGTTATTTGGACAGATGCGTGTGAGCATGCTTTCCAAACGCTGAAGGATAGACTTACATCCGACGCAGTTGTCCGTCTACCGGATCTGGCAAAAGACTTCGTTCTTCGCACCGACGCATGTGACACGGGACTGGGAACAGTACTACTACAGGAATACGATGAGACGCTTTTTCCTGTCGCGTACGGCAGTCGGAAGTTGTCAGCTGCCGAGAAGAACTACTCCGTATCGGAGAGAGAATGCCTCGGAATCGTGTTTGGTATATCACGGTTCGAGCGGTACTTATACGGGCGGAAGTTCATATTGGAGACCGACCACCAACCACTCGCGTATCTCGCGCAGGCGAAATTGTCGAATGGACGATTGATGCGATGGTCGCTGTTCTTACAACAATACCAGATGCAGATCAGATACGTGAAAGGAACTGAGAACGTAGGCGCCGATTTCATGAGCAGGAGCGCTGGAATGGTATTGATCGCTGTGTATATATATATATATATATATATATATATATATATATATATATATATATATATATATATATATATATATATATATATATATATATATATATATATATATATATATATATATATATATTCATGTTCATACTCAGTGTGTACTGTCGCGATGATGTTCTTTATTTCGTGTATTAATGCCATTGCATTTGAAGTAATTTTGAGGGAATAAAATCCCGATTTTATTCCCAAGCGTGGGGGGATGTCATGTTTACCCCGACCCAGAGTAGCCAGTTTGAAATATGTATAATCAAGGTAATTCTGATGGGTCATTGTTTGATGTCGAACATTGCCGAAGGCTAGCACTAATCCGTTACGTAAGACTGTTGTGGCTAGAATCGAAAAACCGGACATCGGAGTTGCGAGGCGCCCGATAGCCAGTTATCACCTAGGTGTCGAAATGTTTCCAAGATCAAAGAAATTGCCTGAAGAAGTGGGAGTGTCCTAACTTCTTTCCCCTGCAAACAGACAGACAGGTTGAACTGGCCACTAAGACGATTGGACAGGGGCACAGCGCCACCCAATCAGAATCGAGATGGGGGGGGGGGAGACCTTGATTTGGGTAGAATGATATCCCTGAGTTTTCCGGCAAAAGTTAGTTCGCTGAGAGAAATTACCCAGAGAAGAGGTTAGCGTAACTCCGAATAGCCATTCGTTATTGGCGGGAAAATCTTAGAGCAGGAAATTCTAAGTACAGAAAGCTTCAAAAGGTCAGTAGATATTTGTTCTTTCTTTGTGGAATGCGACTGCATTTTAATTGTAGGTCGTATGTATACTTTATTATTACTAGAATCGTAGTACGAAGAATTACTTTGTTTTGTTAATATGTTTGCATATTTTGAAGAAATGAGTTGATATTTGTAAAGAATTATATAGCTTGCCAGCCGTCGTAAGAGTTAATATTGTAATTTACTATGTGGGTATTTTATAGTAGACTAACACATATGTTCATATGATTATAGATTTTGCCATTGTTGAATATTTGTAATGTACAGACATGCGTCTGATTTTGTCAGATTGTAGTACGATGAGATTAAATATATATGTGTATATACTGACGTGACGCAATGTATTGATGTCTGTATAACAATTCGCTGATACTGTGTTATTACGCCATTGTTTACCCTGCAAGAAGTGTGTGGGAATTTCGATGTGTATGCATGCGCGGCCGAAACAGTGACAGCTATCTGATGGTTAATTGTCGTTATAGTGTGAAGTGAGGTTCGATAAAACATTTGTTAACGTCTTGTGGTTTTTCACAGGAAGCTTTGAGGGACAGACCAGTTAAAGTTTGGTCCCTTTGTCTCGGATAGAGAGACGGAGGAAAGGAGGGAAGGAGAAGAGGGTGGAGTTGAAGTCTGTGCGCGGAATTGGAGGAGGAGATAATAGAGAGGGAAAGGAGAAGAAAGGAGAAGTTGAAGTCTGGAGCGAAGTTGGAGGAGGAGATAGTAGAGAGAGGAAACAGAGACAAAGAAGGAGTTAGAGGAACGGAAAGAAGGAAGAATCAGCGGGAAGAAATAGATGAGTAGATGCAAGGACAGGGGGAAAATCGAACTCACACTGTAAATCACGCGATGAATTAGGCTGTCACTTGGTCGAGGGAAAGACGAGTGATTGGAAGTCATCGTTTTTAAATTATTACATTTATTAAATTGTTATTGATTGAATTTCATCTTCGTGTTCTCTATAATTTAACCGTCGGCATTGCTGACTGGGGGCTCAGAGCTGTAAATCTAAATCACGTTTACACTAAAGTGTAGGGGATTAACCATCGTGAGTTACCTATTCTTTGGATGCTGGAAAGAAAAAGAACTTAACCAATATATATGGTAAAATAAAAAATGATATTATACCATCGAGAAAGGAAATACCATTTTATTTACTGTACTCTGGAAATCAATTATGTACCACCTATTTGAACAGAATTCAAACACGTGTTTCAGCATTATTGGAATGTATTTCTATTAATTAAAAAAGAGCTGCATCAAGAGTAATTATTAGAGGAAAAATAATATCTGTCTAGTATTTACATTACTAAGATTTCAGATCAAATCATTTGCTCCTAATGTACGTAATGGAGTGTAACGTCGCCCACTTAGAAAGAGGGTTGGTTAATTGGGTTTGGCTGACGTTATCCAGAGGATGACCTCCCTCGATATTATAGCCCGGCTGGAGTGACAGAAGAATGGAATTTTAACAGAGAACTGAGGGAGAATACTGGGAAGAAACAAACAATACGAGCCCCCTTTGACAAGAAAAAAACAAATTTAATCAGGACAAATTAATACCGGCAATTTAAATTCAAATTAGATTATATAAGTAGAATTTAACAGGTGTGTCCAATTTTGATATATTACATCATCATAACGAGAGGTAAAAAGAGCTCAATATCCACGATCGATTGCATCACCTTCATTCACTTTGACAGTATATCAACGTCTCCTAGTTCATCCTCCCTAAACTCTAGGTTCTGCCTCTTCATGGACTTCCTGGTCCTTTATTCTGACCTCGTCCTTCTTTCTTTCTTTTTCCGTACTCCTGTCTTCATACTGTCTCGTCCTTCTCTCAGAAAGTTGTTCCTTAAAGGACAAATTTACCCCATAATACTGTATACCTTCTATAGACATGTATACAATTCACTTAGTCGTTATTCAGAGCCTGTGGCTATCCACACACCGCGTAAATTCTGACTTAGTACGGTAGGGCATTGACCTCGCTTTTCAGCGGCAAGACTTAAATTACCACGTGAACGACTACTAATTATTACCGTATTAATTTACATATGCTACTAGATGTTCGATTACTACTGCATGAAATTCAAAAGAAATGTAATGCACGGCATTCCTTAATTACAAGATTATTCAAGCATTACAAAATCAGATATAATTAGGTAATTATCGTTAACTCACGATGATCTGTATCGTCCTAACAACAAAGGGAGTTATTTCATATAACCATATGAAATCCTACACATATGAACGTTTGGGTCGCATGCAATCAATTCTACCAATGAACTAATAACTGTAAAATTAAAAAGGTAAATTGCGTAACAATTCTAACATCAACACTTTCCATGAAATTGAATAAAATAAATTGCATAATAACTATAACATCAACACTTTCTATGAAACTGAATAAGATAAATTGCATAACAACTCTAACATCAACACATTTCCATGAATTGAATAAGCGATACATAATATGGAAACCTATTCATAGCAAACACGTTTGCATAAAACAAGCAATCAAATAATAGAATATTACGTGAAACTAAAATTGCTTACCTCGTCGCTGCTTTTCTTTCAGGACTTGGGTGTCCTAGCACTAAACATGCCTTTCTTATTACACGACGACCAACTGGTCCCTTTTCTTGTTTCACGAGGAAAGCCCTAATCTTTATGCCTCCACGGAGTCGACTAGGTTTCCTCTTCCAGGAAATTTTCAGACTAAAGAATTGCGACTAGGGTCGTCACTTTAAAGTCGGATTGCTCTAAAGTGTACGCCCTAATTTATTATACCCACTCGTTGGCGGTGGACCCTAATCTTTCCCAAAGAAATAATTTCTTTCATCAGATTTAGACAGCTTAGAATCTGTGTACGACAGTGCGTGACAATTTTCCCTTTGAAAATATGGTAAGTGGACATAGGTTCCTACCAAGCGGTCAGGGTTGGTAGCTCAAATGTTTACTTTCTAAGGATCGTGTTAAGATATCCCTGTCAGTTTCACTGGGTCGGAAATATTTTTCCTTTGAAGTTTACACTGACATGGAGGGAGATGAACGAAGAAAGTTCGAAGTGACCTTTCACAAAGACTTCTCTGGCTTAACTGTGATAAAACTTTAATTACTAAATGCTTTCAACTTTAAAATTTCTGTAATTCAAAATTCGACACTTCACAGAGAGTGAAAACGAAAACGATGAATTCGTAGATGGACCAGATTTTAACGAGAAAGCTCAATTAATGAAACGTTGTGACGTCAGTATTCGGTGAGGCAGACTTTACACAACAAATACAGTTACGTATCAAGCGACTTAGCAAGGAAGTATGTTCCCCTACACGAAACGTAATACTAATGACTCCTCACAATAAATAATGTTGATTCGGGGGAATTTCGCGTCCCCATTTAGACTGTCCACCTTCCTCCACACAGTCCACAAATTTCAGGGGTTGCATGGGCGGCTGCTACGCCATGGACTTTTTCTTCTATAAAATCTGCCATGAGAAAGATTTCCCACAAAATTAAGAAAAACGAGTTAATATATCGAGAGATTGTATACCACATGGATGATGGAAAATCAATATATACTTAATGGTGTATAAATATACAGATTTTAACGATACGGCTTTGTCAGAAACTTCGATTAAAGTTTTCTCGTACCTGAAGTGAAACTACAGCTGGTGCATTGGATGTTTATTCAATCATCCTTATTTGATATTTAAGAGATTAATGTCAACAGAGAGAGAGAGAGAGAGAGAGAGAGAGAGAGAGAGAGAGAGAGAGAGAACAAAACAAATGTAAGGATATAACACGGAGAGGAAATGACGTACAATTGCATAGACAAAATCTACAACGCATGTACACATAAATAGGAAGATTGGCTTGGGAAATGGGGGAATATATTACGACAGCGTTACCCGACGGGCGGTGGTTCCAGCCATGTGCTCACCGTTACAAACATCCTTCGTGTACATAGAGGAGATATGACCGTCTTTTACAGGGTATGTGGTCGTAGTATGTAGATCTCATCAGTTCGAATCAATACACCAATTTAGAAGGTATTAAGACTCAGTTTTATATCAAATATGTCCGTTGCATTTGTAAAATGTTGAAATGGTCCTTGTCATTCTATTCTTGACGGCGTCATCTATAGATAAATCATTTGTTAATTTATTTGGTATCTCCCGTTAGAAATAATTTAAATATAGAATACACTAAAAAATGCAAGATACATTCTATGATAGGTAACTAAGATGAATATTACATCAAAAGTATGAAATGTTGCATCAAATGCCACGAGGTCATCTGTCTAAGTAACTAATTGAGCTATATTTAGTTTGATTCATTATTGATTTATCTGATTAGTATTTTTACCAAGATTCAACGAATATCTTTTAAATAAATGCACAATAACAGAGTATATATTTAGAACAAAATCAGTTTCTGCCTTACGATCCTAGTGGCAAAATTCATGTAATGTTACTGCCGAAGATATTGTAGCTGACATAAGAAAATAAAATATGTTCATTTAGGGGTCCCTCGATCTACATGCTTGGGGAAAATTCCAACCAAATAAGTGCTGAATAAATTCTTCATCATATACATTACGTAGATAATCATTAACAACAAAATCGAAGAAGATGATAATGTGAGACAAAGATAGATCCATTATTCTTTATCTTTGTGGACCTGTCAGTGTCAGGAGTGTTGAAATGACGACAGCTATGAATTGTTGTGCAGTCACAGGTATACGACAACTTTATATTATTCAATTATAGTTTGTGTTTCTTGTTCATCAAGGGGCTTTGTGTATATATTTCTACATCGCTGATTGTATTACTAATGCTCCTGCAACAATAATTTCAAGTACGTATTTAGATTATTTGCCTGGGATTGGACTTTTCATATATGTTTGAGTCTATTTAACAGGAAAATCAGGCCTTTAAACTTGTCATTATAACTTGAAACCTTGCCAGGCTAGTGTACGAACTCGTAAAGTATTCGCTAATCAGACAATCAATGTGTCGGCCAAATGTAATCATAACAGAACCGCATACAGAGGCTTAAATTAGTATTATATTAAACTTTGGGACATGATGACCTCATTTCTCAGTTAATATTATGTACACACAACGCAGTATTCTGAAGACGAAATGTAAAAATAGGTACTTTTATTTAAACATGAAAAGTATACAAACAGTATTGAATAGGACGGTTCTAAATCATTTTCACATGCATTATTACTGTGAGTAGGTTACCGTCTACGAGGTTGAATCGCATTCCCAAACAAGTGATAAGGGATTGAAAGTGCTATTTGACATGGCTAACATATCTTCTAAAATCACAAGCATCGTAAGCATTCTAAATTACATCAAGGTAAATTTGTAGACGTAAGCTGCTAATTGAGAACCAACCTTGCTATTTAAGCAAGCGTGTATCAAAATACACACGACTGAGAAAGCAGCTTGCATATATATTTGCATTTGTAATACCAGCATATCTCTCTGTCTGTCTCTCATGCACACATACGTTATGGTTACGCTGTACAACTGATAAAGCTAGGACAGTAATAACCGAAAGTGCTGACTATATGTGACAGACGCAAGAGAAAAATGCGAGCCTGTTATGTCCAAACCGATTATGGAATTCAACGCCTATTTACCCGCAATTGGTGTATCAAGTTGTTATCAAAGTTTGGTAGATATAGCAAATATTAAAATGAGCTTTATGTATTCAGTGCATATTACACATTAGCTTGAGGAGATTCCATTAATCTGTCCGGAGGTTCGTGTATTATTGCGGATTTCAATATTTGCTTTCTTAAATATCATGATTGATGTCATTAATAGAGCGGGATCTCCCTTGATATGTTGAAATTCGGGTTGGGATTACTTCTCTCTTCATGGAGTGTCAGTTTAATAACATTTAGCCAGTCTAATTTTGTTAAACACAGCAAAGTCAAACAGAAATTCAAATAAAATCTAAAAACCCATCTAACGATTAAAAAGGTACCGATTTCAATATTAAAATGAAAGCGACAAAAGATGCAACATTTGTTGAATTTTGAGCGATAAGCTGAAAACGATTTAAGGTTGCAACACTGGTTGAAATTTTGAGTGATAATATCATACAAATAAAATATGCAACACAGGCTAACTTGTTAGTGATAAGATGAGAACGACCGAAATGAAACACGGCCTGAATGTTGTGTGATGAGTTGAAAAGAATACGTTAAAAACGACAGAAGATGCAACACTGGCTAAACATGATGAAAATGAAATATGCAACACAGGCTAACTTGTTAGTGATAAGATGAGAACGACCAAAATGAAAAAAGCCCTGAATGTTGTGTGATGAGTTGAAAAGAATACGCTAAAAACGACAGAAGATGCAACACTGGCCAAACATGATGAAAATGAAAGATGCAACACTGGTTAAACATGATGAAACTGAAAATGCAACACTGGCTAAACATGATGAAAATGAAAGATACAACACTGGCTAAACATGATGAAAATGAAAGATGCAACACTGGCTAAACATGATGAAACTGAAAGATGCAACACTGGCTAAACATGATGAAACTGAAAGATGCAACACTGGATAAACATGATGAAAATGAAAGATGCAGCACTGGCTGAATTTTTGAGTGATACTATGATACAAATGAAATATGCAACACAGGCTAAACTTTTAGTGATAAGATGAGAACGAGCAAAATGAAAACAGCCTTAATGTTGTGTGATCAGTTGAAAAGAATACGTCAAAAACGACAGAAGATGCAACACGGGCTAAACATGATGAAAATGAAATATTTAACACAGGCTAACGTGTTAGTGATAAGATGAGAACGACCAAAATGAAACACGGCCTGAATGTTTTGTGATGAGTTGAAAAGAATACGTTAAAAACGACAGAAGATGCAACACTGGCTAAACATGATGAAAATGAAAGATGAAACACTGGCTAAACATGATAAAACTGAAAATGAAACACTGGCTAAACATGTTGAAACTGAAAGATGCAACACTGGCTAAACATGATGAAAATGAAAGATGCAACAGTGGCTAAACATGATGAAAATGAAAGACGCAACACTGGCTAAACATGATGAAAATGAAAGACGCAACACTGGCTAAACATGATCAAACTGAAAGATGCAACACTGGCTAAACATGATGAAACTGAAATATGCAACACAGGCTAAACATGATGAAACTGAAAGATACAACACAGGCTAAACATGATGAAAATAAAAGATGCAACACTGGCTAAACATGATGAAACTGAAAGATGCAACACTGGCTAAACATGACGAAAATGAAAGATGCAACACTGGCTAAACATGATGACAATGAAAGATGCAACACTGGCTGAACATGATGAAAATGAAAGACGCAACACTGACTAAAAATGATGAAAATGAAAGATGCAACACTGCCTAAACATGATGAAACTGAAAGATGCAACACTAGCTAAACATGATGAAACTGAAATATGCAACACAGGCTAAACATGATGAAAATGAAAGATGCAACGCTGGCTAAACATGATGAAAATGAAAGATGCAACAATGGCTAAACATGATGAAAATGAAAGATCCAACACTGGCTAAACATGATGAAAATGAAAGATGCAACAATTGCTAAAGATGAAACTGAAAGATGCAACACTGGCTAAGCATGATGGAAGTGAAAGATGCAACAATGGCTAAACATGATGAAAATGAAAGACGCAACAATGGCTAAACATGATGAAAATGAAAGATGCAACAATTGCTAAACAAGATCAAACTGAAAGATGCAAAACTTGCTAAATATGATGAAAATGAAAGATGCAACACTGGCTGAAGTTTTGAGTAATAATATGATACAAATGAAATATGCAACACAGGCTAACTTGTTGGTGATAAGATTAGAACGACCAAAATGAAGACAGCCTTAATGTTGTGTGATGAGTTGAAATAAATATGTTAAAACGACAGAAGATGCAACACTGGCTAAACATGATAAAAATGAAAGATGCAACAATTGCAAAACAAGATGAAACTGAAAGATGCAGCACTTGCTAAACATGATGAAAACGAAAGATGCAGCACTGGGTAAGCATGATGAAACTGAAAGAAGCAACGCTGGCTAAACATGATGACAATGAAAGATGCGTCGCTGGCTAAACATGATGAAAATGGAAGATGCAACAATGGCTAAACATGATGAAAATGGAAGACCCAACACTGGCTAAAGATGATGAAAATGAAAGATGCAACACTGGCTAAACATGATGAAACTGAAAATGCAACACTGCCTAAACATGATGAAAATGAAAGATGCAACACTGGCTAAACATGATGAAAATGAAAGATGCAACGCTGGCTAAACATGATGAAACTAAAAGAAGCAACACTGGCTAAACATGATGAAAATGAAAGATGCAACACTGGCTAAACATGATGAAAATGAAAGACGCAACACTGGCTAAACATGATGAAAATGAAAGATGCAACACTGGCTAAACATGATGAAAATGAAAGACGCAACACTGGCTAAACATGATGAAAATGAAAGATGCAACACTGGCTAAACATGATTAAACTGAAAGATGCAACACAGGCTAAACATGATGAAAATGAAAGATTCAACACTGGCTAAACATGATGAGACTGAAAGATGGAACGCTGGCTAACCATAATGAAAATGAAAGATGCAACACTGGCTAAACATGATGAAAATGAAAGACGCAACACTGGCTAAACAAAATAAAAATGAAAGACGCAACACTGGCTAAACATGAAGAAAATGAAAGATGCAACACTGGCTAAACATGATGAAACTGAAAAATGCAACACTGGCTAAACATGATGAAACTGAAATATGCAACACAGGTTAAACATGTTGAAACTGAAAGATGCAACACTGGCTAAAGATGATGAAACTGAAAGATGCAACACTGGCTAAACGTGATGAAAATGAAAGATGGAACGCTAGCTAAACATGATGAAAATGAAAGACGCAACACAGGCTAAACAATATGAAAGTGAAAGATGCAACACTGGCTAAACATGATAAAACTGAAAGATGCAACACTGGCTAAACATGATGAAAATGAGAGATGCAACACTGGCTAAACATGATGAAAATGAAAGATGCAACGCTGCCTAAACATGATGAAACTGAAAGAAGCAACACTGGCTAAACATGATGAAAATGAAAGACGCAACACTGGCTAAAGATGATGAAAATGAAAGATGCAACACTGGCTAAACATGATGAAAATGAAAGTTGCAACATTGGCTAAACATGATGACACTGAAAGATGCAGCACTGGCTAAAGCAGATGAAACTGAAATATGGAACACAGGCTAAAGATGATGAAAATGAAAGATGCAACACTGGCTAAGCATGATGATAATGAAATATCCAACACTAGCTGAACATGATGAAAATGAATAATGAAACAATTGCTAAGCAAGATGAAACTGAAAGATGCAGCACTTGCAAAACATGACGAAACTGAAAGATGGAACACTGGCTAAACTTGATGAAAATGAAATATGAAACATAGGCTAACGTGTTAGTGAGAAGATGAGAACGACCAAAATGAAACACGGCCTGAATGTTTTGTGATGAGGTGAAAAGAATACGCTAAAAACGACAGAAGATGCAACACTGGCTAAACATGATGAAAATGAAATATGCAGCACAGGCTAACTTGTTAGTGATAAGATGAGAACGACCAAAATGAAAAAGCCCTGAATGTTGTGTGATGGGTTGAAAAGAATACGTTAAAAACGACAGAAGTTGCAACACTGGCTAAACATGATGAAAATGAAAGATGCATCACTGGTTAAACATGATGAAACTGAAAATGCAACACTGGCTAAACATGATGAAAATTAAAGATGCAACACTGGCTAAACATGATGAAACTGAAAGATTCAACACTGGCTAAACATGATGAAACTGAAAGATGCAACACTGGCTAAACATGATGAAAATGAAAGATGCTACACTGGCTGAATTTTTGAGTGATAATATGATACAAATGAAATATGCAACACAGGCTTAATTTTTAGTGATAAGATGAGAACGAGCAAAATGAAAACAGCCTTAATGTTGTGTGATGAGTTGAAAAGAATACGTTAAAAACGACAGAAGATGCAACACGGGCTAAACATGATGAAAATGAAATATGAAACACAGGCTAACGTGTTAGTGATAAGATGAGAACTGGCTAAACATGATAAAACTGAAAATGAAACACTGGCTATACATGATGAAAATGAAAGATGCAACACTGGCTAAACATGATGAAAATGAAAGATGCAACACTGGCTAAACATGATGAAATTGAAAGATGCAACAGAGGCTAAACATGATGAAAATGAAAGACGCAACACAGGCTAAACATGATGAAAATGAAAGACGCAACACTGGCTAAACATGATCAAACTGAAAGACGCAACACTGGCTAAACATGATGAAACTGAAATATGCAACACAGGCTAAATATGATGAAACTGAAAGATACAACACAGGCTGAACATGATGAAAATAAAAGATGCAACACTGGCTAAACATGATGAAACTGAAAGATGCAACAATGGCTAAACATGATGAAAATGAAAGATCCAACACTGGTTAAACATGATGAAATTGAAAGATGCAACAATTGCTAAAGATGAAACTGAAAGATGCAACACTGGCTAAGCATGATGAAAATGAAAGATGCAACAATGGCTAAACATGATGAAATTGAAAGATGCAACAATGGCTAAACATGATGAAAATGAAAGATGCAACACTGGCTGAAGTTTTGAGTAATAATATGATACAAATGAAATATGCAACACAGGCTAACATGTTGGTGATAAGATGAGAACGACCAAAATGAAGACAGCCTTAATGTTGCGTGATGAGTTGAAATAAATATGTTAAAAACGACAGAAGATGCAACGCTGGCTAAACATGATGAAAATGAAAGATGCAACACTTGCTAAAGATGATGAAAATGAAAGATGCAACGCTGGCTAAACATGATGAAACTGAAAGAAGCAACACTGGCTAAACATGATGAAAATGAAAGATGCAACACTGGCTAAACATGATGAAAATGAATGATGCAACACTGGCTAAACATGATGAAAATGAAAGATGCAACACTGGCTAAACATGATGAAACTGAAAGATGCAACATAGGCTAAACATGATGAAACTGAAAGATGCAACAAAGGCTAAACATGATGAAAATGAAAGATTCAACACTGGCTAAACATGATGAGACTGAAAGATGCAACGCTGGCTAAACATGATGAAAATGAAAGATGCAACACTGGCAAAACATGATGAAAATGAAAGACGCAACACTGGCTAAGCATAATAAAAATGAAAGACGCAACGCTGGCTAAACATGATAAAAATGAAAGATGCAGCACTGGCTAAACATGATGAAACTGAAAAATGCAACACTGGCTAAACATGATGAAACTGAAATATGCAACACAGGCTAAAGATGTTGAAACTGAAAGATGCAACACTGGCTAAACGTGATGAAAATGAAAGATGGAACGCTGGCTAAACATGATGAAAATGAAAGATGCAACACTGGCTAAACATGATGAAAGTGAAAGATGCAACACTGGCTAAACATGATAAAACTGAAAGATGCAACACTGGCTAAACATGATGAAAATGAAAGATGCAACACTGGTTAAACATGATGAAAATGAAAGATGCAACGCTGCCTAAACATGATGAAACTGAAAGAAGCAACACTGGCTAAACATGATGAAAATGAAAGGTGCAACACTGGCTAAACATAATGAAAATGAAAGACGCAACACTGGCTAAACATGATGAAAATGAAATATGCAACACTGGCTTAACATAATGAAACTGAAAATGAAACACTGGCTAAACATGATGAAAATGAAAGATGCAACACTGGCTAAACATGATGAAAATGAAAGATGCAACACTGGCTAAACATGATGACACTGAAAGATGCAGCACTGGCTAAAGAAGATGAAACTGAAATATGCAACACAGGCTAAAGATGATGAAAATGAAAGATGCAACACTGGCTAAGCATGATGATAATGAAATATGCAACACTAGCGAAACATGATGAAAATGAATGATGAAACAATTGCTAAGCAAGAAGAAACTGAAAGATGCAACACTTGCAAAACATGACGAAACTGAAAGATGGAACACTGGCTAAACGTGATGAAAATGAAATATGAAACACAGGCTAACGTGTTAGTGATAAGATGAGAACGACCAAAATGAAACACGGCCTGATTGTTTTGTGATGAGTTGGAAAGAATACGTTAAAAACGACAGAAGATGCAACACTGACTAAACATGATGAAAATGAAAGATGCAACACTGGCTAAACATGATAAAACTGAAAGATGCAACGCTGGCTAAACATGATGAAAATGAAAGATGCAACGCTGGCTAAACATGATGAAAATGAAAGATGCAACATTGGCTAAACATAATGAAAATGAAAGATGCAACACTGGCTAAACATGATAAAAATGAAAGATGCAGCACTGGCTAAACATGATGAAACTGAAAAATGCAACACTGCCTAAACATGATGAAACTGAAATATGCAACACAGGCTAAACATGTTGAAACTGAAAGATGCAACACTGGCTAAACATGATGAAACTGAAAGATGCAACACTGGCTAAACGTGATGTAAATGAAAGATGGAACGCTGGCTAAACATGATGAAAATGAAAGACGCAACACTGGCTAAACATGATGAAAGTGAAAGATGCAACACTGGCTAAACATGATAAAACTGAAAGATGCAACACTGGCTAAACATGATGAAAATGAAAGATGCAACACTGGCTAAACATGATGAAAATTAAAGTTGCAACATTGGCTAAACATGATGACACTGAAAGATGCAGCTCTGGCTAAAGAAGATGAAACTGAAATATGCAACACAGGCTAAACATGATGAAAATGAAAGATGCAACACTGGCTAAGCATGATGATAATGAAATATGCAACACTTGCTAAACATGATGAAAATGAATGATGAAACAATTGCTTAGCAAGATGAAACTGAAAGATGCAACACTTGCAAAACATGACGAAACTGAAAGATGGAACACTGGCTAAACGTGATGAAAATGAAATATGAAACACAGGCTAACGTGTTAGTGATAAGATGAGAACGACCAAAATGAAACACGGCCTGAATGTTTTGTGATGAGTTGAAAAGAATACGTTAGAAACGACAGAAGATGCAACACTGGCTAAACATGATGAAAATGAAAGATGCAACACTGGCTAAGCATGATGATAATGAAATATGCAACACTAGCTAAACATGATGAAAATGAATGATGAAACAATTGCTAAGGAAGAAGAAACTGAAAGATGCAACACTTGCAAAACATGACGAAACTGAAAGATGGAACACTGGCTAAACATGATGAAAATGAAATATGAAACACAGGCTAACGTGTTAGTGATAAGATGAGAACGACCAAAATGAAACACGGCCTGAATGTTTTGTGATGAGTTGAAAAGAATACGTTAAAAACGACAGAAGATGCAACACTGGCTAAACATGATGAAAATGAACGATGCAACACTGGCTAAACATGATGAAAATGAAAGATGCAACGCTGGCTAAACATGATGAAAATGAAAGATGCAACATTGGCTAAACATAATGAAAATGAAAGATGCAACACTGGCTAAACATGATGACAATGAAAGATGCAACAGTGGCCAAAGCACTTCTCTCCAAACATGACCAATGCACACGTTTTGAGCCCAAATTCTGTAAAGAGAAGGTATTTTGTTTAATGTCAAGCAGGCTTATCTCCTTACTGTCCATTCTTGGCAAGCTGGTGCCTCTGGTACCGGATGTTCAGATGAGGAAAATGGGCTGGATCATTTTTCTCTTGCTCAAGGTCAAAGACATCTCGTAATGTTCCCTCATCTTTCTTTTAATCCCTACAGCTTTCTTCCTCAGCCAAGATAGCTTTTTGATTTTATAATGCTTTAAATCTCTCCTGCCATCTTCCTCCTCCTATTCACTTTCATCTGAGCTAATAAATTGTGTTGCCATTATTTCCTCTGCTTCATCTTTTGCAGCCTGTGCCCAAATGATTTTCTTTATAGTAGCTGTACGGTTTTGTAATTTCTGTAAATAGTACGATGATTAATACAATCTCCAGAGAACTCGAAAAACCATGGCAAAAGTCAATATTTAGTAAGTAAAATAAAACCTAACTAATTAACTGAACCATTAGTGTCCCATTCTTGAATTCATCAGACCAATACAATATTAAAGCGTCCAGTGAGAAAATCGGTTAAACTTTAATGGATTAGATGAATCAGTCAATGCACGAGGACTATAAATAGTAATAAAGTCCGTCTTTAAATATGTGGCCTATGATCTGAAAAAGAAGTCGATTTTTCCCGATATGTTCATCTGACGAAAGGCAGTTTAATAAACAAATATGAGGATTGTGAGGAAAGGTAGTTGAATAAACAAATATGAATTTTGGGAGGAAAGGTAGTTTAATAAACAAATATGACTTTTGGGAGGAAAGGTAGTTTAATAAAAAAATACGAGGATTGTGAGGAAAGGTAGTTTAATTAACAAATATGAATTTTCTGAGGAAAGGTAGTTTAATAAACAAATATGAGGTTTGTGAGGAAAGGTAGTTTAATAAACACATATGAGGTTTGTGAGGAAAGGTAGTTTGATAAACAAATATGAGATTTGTGAGGAAGGGTTGTTTAATAAACAAATATGACGTTTGTGAGAAAAGGTAGTTGAATAAACAAATATGAGGTTTGTGAGGAACGATAGTTTAATAATCAAATATGAGGTTTGTGATGAAAGGTAGTTTAATAAACAAATATGAGGATTGTGAGGAAAGGTAGTTTAATAAACAAATATGACTTTTGGGAGGAAAGGTAGTTTAATAAACAAATATAAGATTTGTGAGGAAAAGTAGTTTAATAAACAATATGACTTTTGGGAGGAAAGGTAGTTTAATAAACAAATATGAGATTTGTGAGGAAAGGTAGTTTAATAAACAAATATGACTTTTGGGAGGAAAGGTAGTTTAATAAACAAATATGACTTTTGGGAGGAAGGGCACTTTAATAAACAAATATGAATTTTGGGAGAAAAGGTAGTTTAATAAACAAATATGAGGTTTGTGAGGAAAGGTAGTTTAATAAACAGATATGAGGTTTGTGAGGAAAGGTAGCTTAATAAACAAACATGAATTTTGGGAGGAAAGGTAGTTTAATAAACAATCATGAGGTTTGTGAGGAACGGTAATTTAATAACAAATATAAGGTTTGTGAGGAAAGGTAGTTTAGTAAACAAATATGACTTTTGGGGGGAAAGGTAGTTTAATAAACAAATATGAGATTTGTGAGGAAAGTGAGTTTAATAAACAAATATGACTTTTGGGAGGAAAGGTAGTTTAATAAACAAATATGAGATTTGTGAGGAAAGGTAGTTTAATAAACAAATATGAGGTTTGTGAGGAAAGATAGTTTAATAAACAAATATGAATTTTGTGAGGAAAGGTCGTTTAATAAACAAATATGAGGTTTGTGAGGAAAGGTAGTTTAATTAACAAATATGAGGTTTGTGAGGAAAGATAGTTTAATAAACAAATGAGATTTGTGCAAGGTTATCTCCAGGGCATTAAGGGTGTAACAGGATGAACCGGGTTGGAGTCAGATTATTACAAAAACGACACTAAGAAAGATAAACGAAAATGCGATGTTTATTTATAAATCATTAAAGATTTTGAAAACGTCCTACTCCCAACTCGTGCGCATAAATTCCAAGACTGGATTTTTAACAAGTATGCATACCGAGTTAAATAACTGAACGATAACTAAAATAATATAACGGAAAATGATACGGTTCCTAACTGGAGCGATTTGTAAGTTTAATTCAAAACTAATAGGCAGAAATAATAAATGAATTAAAATATTATAAAATTAAGCATAAAAAGAAACAATTACGCAACCCATAATACATGAATTTCAAAACAATTATAAGGTTTCACTCAAATAATGATAACTGTTTTCATATAAACGATGACAATTGTTTCACTCAGATGGTGATAACTGATTTAATATAAATTGGGACGCATCTTGGCGTACAATTCAGAAACACAAGGTAATTTTAGCCTCATTACTCTGCTGGATGCGCAAGAAGTCATCACGTATGGTCCGGCCCTCAGGGTCTGCCCAAGGATCCGTATAACCTCTTGTGCAAACACGGAGATACATCATAGCTCTGTCACTATCGCTCTCTTACTCCGATACTCTTTCACTGCTTGAGTCCTTCACCACTTTCAACTGCAAATATATATAAATCCGTGTAATATCAGTTGAACGGTCATGTACAACATGCAATGACGTCACGCACGTGCGTAAGTGGAGATGATCATTTTATAATGTTGTGCATATTTAATTTAAATATTTATCTGTTAGTTGTTTTGTTATTTGGTTAGATGTTATTGTAATGTAGCATTGTTTGCTGGAATTGACCGTGTCCATCACTGAGTTCATCTCTGCTTGACCTGAGTGACTTTCTTTTTGTTTCATTTCATTTATGTAAACAACTATAAATTACATCATTATACTCTATGTGCATGAGCTTATTAACCAGATTATTATTCAGGTAAACAAGAAGTGGTAAATATGTTTATCAGGGTCAGGGTCTTGGAGATTCCCACGTGAATTGTATAGATTATTGTGTTGTAAGAAAACAAGACCCATTATACCATTCTAGAAGGTTGTTTTCCATTAGGTAGTCTTTTTTATATAGAAAATGCTAATATGACCTGAGGTCAAGAGAAGTTTATTATCTTGTGACTGAAGAGTTTACCAGTTGTGCTTTATCATCTAGCACTTTAAGTTGTATTATGTTGTGACCAGTTTGGGATGAATTTTAATTTCTTTACAATATCGAATTCAAGTGAATATTTATTTTCTCTGGAAATACAAATGCGCGTCTGATAAAATTCTTGGATAAAGACATTTACTGAAATTTATACTGAATTCAAACCTGGAATAATATGTATGTGATTCAACTGGAGCCTGTTGACACATCAGCTCTTCGCGGACCATAAGAGATACGTCATCGCCTTCAATTTTGGATCTCTTCGGGACTTGAACTTTGATTCAGAACATTTTATTTCTAGAACTTGTGTCTTTAATTATTGGATTATTTTTGGATTTTAGTCGCAATACCGACTTATTATACCGTAAGTTTTTTCTTTTCTTTTTTATTATGTATTCTAGGGAAATAAAGCATTTGTTAAATTTTTACAAAGCTTGTTGTCTTCACTCTTTTATGTTACTTATTTTAAGAGCATAGACTCGTAACAATAAAAATCATATAATTGGGACTGCCGTATAAGGTTATCTTAATGAGGTTCATGTATGAACCTGTATCTGACGAGAATCTTACAGAATTTGCATTAAGATTTTCTAGTCCCTTAATTCATGCAACATTAATGTGCATACAGTCCTTGTGTTCAGTTATATACCGGTGAACTGAAAACTGACTATAATAAAATCTAAAATTGCATTACACGATTCGGAACTATCACAAATGCACAATAAATATTAGAATAAAACGATTCTATCATTTAATAGATATATAAAAATACAATTCACATACCCCTACAGCTGGAGATATTGCTCCGTAAGTGGACCGTTTACTGATAATTCTTTCCGTGATACGAAATTTGAATATATCATGACACTGGCTATGTGCGTCCAAGGTGAATCGGTTTTCCAATCGTAAGCTATGGTGTGACCTTTTCAGCTATTATTGTTTACTACTTAAAGATACGGATATATTAGTGAACTATGTGTTTCAGGTTTGTGTTGTTCTTGAAATTGATGTCAGGTATGTACACCTTCCACAGTTATTCTGCAGTATGTTGATAGTGAAATACCAATAGTCGGCTAGGCAGACGAGCTAGCCTCCCATAGCAGTAAACACATGGGTTTGGGGAAAGTAGAATATTTAAAAAACGGCTTGGTTGACAACTATTTTCAGTTGCATCAGCCTGTTTAGTACACACTGTTTTACAGAACTGTCATCTAGGAAATGGCTTCTGTTTTGCACTGTGAGCATGACATGGTGTCACAAGTGACCTTCGGACATTAAAATTGCAGGTAGAAATTTGGGATTGGGGTGCATAAACGTCTTCTGCTATGAACTGCCATTGACTTCTCTGGTCAATTGGACAATATTCTTATGCTTTGTTTTCATATAGGTATCCAAAAATATGGATCTTTGTGAACTCTTTTGTGTATTTGACATTTCATGATGTTTTTATACTAGGTAGCTGATTACGGCATTAAATTTATACATAAAATCTGTCCCCTGTCCCCTAGCACTTCGCTCATGTAGTATGGAATAAACCGAATTCACTACATCAAATTAATGTATGATATAGATAAACCTCCCTCAGGTAACGCTGTACACAGAAATGAAGCCAGAGTACATTCTATTTAAAATATTCATAAACAATAAATATGCATAATTCTTGAAAAGGGTTTCTCAACAGATGCTTGCAGCTTTGGTATAATTTTTTTTTACCGCATACCTTAAACTAACCAAGCTAGACAACAAAAGGATAACACTGCATAAGTTTATATAAACTAGGTCACCAATCTATTTAGATACTCACATTATTGGTAGGCAGTTTGAATTACTGGAGTGATTTTTATTTTCAATGTGTTCCTTGAAACATCTTTTTACCGAAAATGTCACTGGATGAATTAACAATGGATTGACTTAACTGCCCTGTGCATTACTCATCTTTACGAATCACATGTTCCGGCCACCACGTATTTTTCATTTCCTGCGATAAGTGGTGTACACAAGCTTTTCAAAGTTTACACGGAAGTTTAAAGAATATAAATCATTTAAGTGTATTCACACCATTCAAAGTTTACAACGGAAAATTAAAGAATGCAACTTTTTTAACTGTAATATGTCCATTGTACTATTTTACAATGTGCAATACAGATTTGAAAAGGATATAAGACTACTGAAGAATGTCTTGTAATTTATAACTCTCTGCCTTCTATTTCATCTTGTTCTTAGCTTGTATTTGTCTTCCAACTCCTTGCGGTAAGACAGGACTTTTTCTACCGTGATTTGAAATACGTTTTTCGGTATTATGCCAGAACCCTAAGACAATATGTGTCCATGCTACGCGCCCATGCTATGTGTCTAAGCTATGTGTCTATGCTATGGTCCATGCTATGTGCCCATGCTATGTGTCCATGCTGTGTGTCCATGTTATGTGTCCATGCTATGTGTCCCATGCTATGTGTCTATGTAATGTGTCCATGCTATGTGTCTATGCTATGTGTCTATGCTATGTGTCCATGCTATGTGTCCATGATATGTATCCATGCTATGTGTCCATGATATGTATCCATGCTATGTGTCCATACTATGTGTCTATGCTATGTGTCCATGCTATGTGTCCAATGCTAAAGTTATAAACCTCATTCAACACTAGTTGCAAAAAATGTTTATATGAAATTCCAAACGTCGTTTTGGAAAAATTTTCAAAACGATTTAATATTAATCATCATACTGCTGTTTTAAAGAAGAATGATAAAATATTTTTTTTAAAAAAAAACAATCATAACAAGAGTTAATCTTTTTGTGAGTATCAAGTTGTTTTCAAATTAAAGATTTATATTCGGTCAAACAATTTTTGTACATCAAGACAGCACGAAGGCATAATGCTTATCCATAGGAAAACAATATTATATACATATATTAGCTAATTATTCCCACTTTTTTAAAAAGGTGGCATCAAACCACAGAACATCGATAGAAACAAAGCTGCATTATAAACGGATTGCCATACTGTATCCTTAATGTACCAATTTGATTTTAAAAACGACAACAGATAAATTACACAATTCAACTTACTGCTCCCACACCAACTGTAACCATAATGTGTCCTTTTCGTGATTGCAAAACAGTAATTTTTTAAAATGTTTATAAAAATGAGCCTTTAGTGTAATTTTAATACATATAACAAGTACTACCAAAGCTCAAAACACTAGGGAAGAGGCCAAAATAATATTACCATAGCATATGTTCACAATAATATAGCGGTCAAATAAAGTGACAAATTTAGCACATTTACACTCAGTTGATTAGGGCAAGGATAATTGTGGGACAGACTTATTGAAACACTTTTTATGCTCTTTGAACAAGACATAATGGTAAAATATTGGAATGTTCTATATAGAAATCCACCCACCCACCCAACCAGCCCCACCCCACCCCACCCAAATTAGGGTGTCATTTAATTCAGAAACATTATGCGGTGTTGAAATATGAAGGAATGTTCAGGTCAGAAAAGATATTTTATCCTCGACCTGCCATGGTTCATGCCCTTAGCACGAGTTGTAATGCTTTATATGATAATATTGAGTGAAAATATTAAAATCAGCAAAGAAAGTGTTCAACTATATCTTTTTAAGTTATTCATTGTTGCAACAAGACTTAAAACCTCTCCAAATTCTCTGCCAGTTAAATTTATTCCAAGCATGTCAAAATTTAACTACTTCCGGGTGTTTCCAAGGTTCGAGCTCCTGAAATCAATGCCACGTGACGTTAAATCGGAATGTGACAATTAAAGCAAGTTACGTAAATAAATCGTTTATGATTGCCTTGTATTTTTATTATTTCCATCGGTAATATATTTCATTTCTTTCAAACGCACGTTAGCTGCAATAAATTAATGATGACAAAACATCAAAGAAAATAATAGGTGTTTTTATATTTTTCTTTTTCGTATCGTATTTATAGAATGTGTAGATTTTTTAAGATATTTTCTTTTCAATTTTATAACTTTTATGTTTTATAACTTATATGTTTTCCTCTTGAATTGCAATATTTCAATGAGAACTTTCATGGTGTATAGTGTTCCATTATATTAATTAATCCTAACATGATATTAGATGTGCACGTTATAGTAACCAAGTTTTTTGTTCTGCCTTTGCCGTCACAAATATCTAATGTGTGGGTTTTCCTGCTAATAAAAAGGCAACGAAATCCAAATTATGAACAGCGGCCCGGACTTTAACAGCCAACATCCAGTCCCTCCAGGGCCACAAACCTGCGTCAAATATGGCGTTAGTTAAATGCGATGTTTCCATTGTGTGTTTCTGTCAGTTGAATTGTAGTAAAATTCAATAGTGCGTATTTAGATTTTGTTTCGTCGAATATTTCTTAATCAGGGCCGACAAGGGGGAGGCAGACTGGGATATATTCCCGGGCTGAACAACACTTTTTAATTTTATAAAGAAAATTTTATTTGAGCAAGAACTAGGAGAGGCCCGGGTGTTTCTTACCTCAGCGCCCGTGATCGATCTCTACGGCCCTTTCCTTAATCAGCCGTTATTTATTATTACTGTTAGCGAAATGTAATGGAGACATCTGGATCTCGAAACATGCGTGTGAGGTTGCGTGAAACATGAGACAGATCGAGGACGGGAACGAAGTTAGGACGATCGACGATACTATACAGGATTAACAAAGGAGGAGGAGTTTCAAAAATATTCCCAAAATATGTGGAAGTCACCGGCACTTCCTACCGTGTCGAAAAGAAATGCCGCTGACGTTCCATTGATAAATTTATTATAAGTTAAATATTAAAAATTAAATATAATTGTTTTCTTATGTACGAAATACGTGTTTGTATTATTCACATTTATTTTGTTAATATAACATTAGATGCCCATGGCTAACTGAAGATGACAAAATCATTTCATTATTGCCAATGATATATTTTTAAGCATTTATCTCTCACTTTGTTTTCTCTTAATTGAAATTAATTATCTATCAATTCATCTAACAAAATATTTAAACGATATACGTTAACTGGCAGATCAGGGAAGAAACCCATCATTTACTGATGGGAATTAATTGATATAATGGAGGAACTTGAACAGACATATATGCAAACATATATTAGAAACAGGGACAAAACGATAAGCTGGAAAAAGGGGGATGAAGCTGAAAGCAGCAGAGAAGAAATTGTTGAAAGACACAATTGAAGATAAAAAGGCTATGATAACAGAGGATTTGACAAAAAATAATTTGAATTTGACAACATTACTTAAAGCCAAGTCATCGGAAGCGTTTTAGGATATGACGTATGTGCATGGAATTCAGGCCTCAGTAGAATCACAATGCAGAATATCTTCTGTAAGGACTAAAGCTGCCACTCGTGCGATGATATTTCAAGGTCACACAGATCATCTCTCGTCAACTCTGCTAAAATACACAGATCTTTGTGAAGATTTTATCAAAACTAATTTGTTAAACGAGATAGCAATGCCTTTAGGTCAAGGAAACATTCTAATTGTTTATTTTATATAGAAATTTTCTTGCTATGTAGCAGTACAATGCGTCAAACATGAAGGCAATGTCATAAAACCTTGGCAATACGAGATAAGTTTTACAGAAATTGCTGCACATGATTTCTTTTCATTGTCATGATTCTATGGTCACAAACTAAGTAACAGAAAAAGCAAAACCAAAACGTTTTGTTAAACTTAATTTAATTATGAAAGTTATAAATACAAAATGTGAGAGGAGCGTACAGTATTATCAAATGAATCCAAACTAAGCCTTATACAGGTCCATGAAAGTCCTAAATGAATGAAAAGTACATTATGAGTTTCAAAACAGGAAACATACTAGTCTTTCAAGAACCGCAACTTTGTCAAGATAGCATTGTCTAGAATTTCAATGAATAATTTATCACAGTTCCAGGATAATAGTATAGTCCAAATAATGAACAATTTATATGTCCACCGATTAGTCCAAACAAATGTTTTTATTTTCTCCCGAATAATATCGAATTGCAAACAATACACGTCTACAGGCTTGTAACAGGAATACAAGAAGTGAGCATGACTCCAAAATCGAAATGAAACTGATTGATCAGTTCTCACTTTATGTGCACCATTTATTGAGACTATATTTCGCAATAGACACCACGTGACGGATCATAATAATTTTGCGTTGAACGTGCCTATTCGTGTGACCTAACCCATCCAATAGGAAGTTATTGAAGTCTTCCAGAAATGTCGTGACACCATCAGCCAATGAGAAATTAGGCCAAAGGTGCGATTAGGTCTCCTTATTAAGATTATTATTATTATCATTATTATTATTATCATTATTATTATTATTATTATTATTATTATCATTATTATTATTATTATTATTATTATTATTATTATTATTATTAATTACACATATGGAAGCACCTTATTTATAGATCCCATGTAGCTGCTACGCTCTTAACAGTCTCAGGTCACGAGGGGAAAAAATATATATGTGTGTGTTTGTGTGCGCGTGTGGGTAATTAACTTTAATCGGAATTTGAGAAACACTACATTTTCACAGCTTAATCTATATTTTCGAAATGACTAAAACATGTTACACAGTTTCATTGTAATTACGTATCTTTTATTTTTCTCTCTCTTTTGCCGCAAATAATTTTAAAATATGTTGCGGTGAATGGAGTGACAGGGAAAAAGAATTTCAGCTGGATGAAAAACCTTAAATTTGTACCAAATAAACCAAAAAGAACTAAGTCCTTATCGTGCATGGTATGTGTACACCTACAATGTTAAATGATACCAATTATAGAGAATTGGAAGAGCCTATGGAGTGAAGCACCATACTGTAATGCGTAAGAATGCTCATAATTAAACAGACCTGAAGGCATCTGTTTTCTCTCCTTTGTGTTGGTCAGCTGGCATTTTAGTTTCACCTCAGTGGAACCATGCCTCTCTTTTTCTCTCCACCAGCTGCAACTGCTTGGGCTTGTGAATAGAATGTGGTAATGCATTGTATAAATATAAATTGTTTAATTGTTGCTGAGTCTAAATTTCGCCAGAGCAAATATGACGCAATGGTTAGCATACCAGGCTTGGGACCGAAAGGGTTCTGGTTCAGATCCTGCCATTCCATCAATCCATGTCAGCCAACTTGGCGTTTTCTTGGGCAAGCATTCTACTCCAATAGCAATAGCACTATATACAAATAGCACAAAATCTTATGATGCACTTAAATATTTCTTTTTGAATAGCCATTGCCTATCCTTTTTGTTTCTTCTGACTGATGACTGTACAACAAGTGATGATGCTGTGGATACAAATTCATTAGTCATAGCCTATCCTTTCTGTTTCTTCTGACTGATGACTGTACAACCAGTAATGATGATGTTGATACAAATTCATGTCAAGTATTGAAAATGTTGAGGACATTTTAGAAGATAATGATGAAAGCATCAAGTTTGACCAATTGTTTGTTAGACACACAAGAAAAAGTACTTGTCACTAGGATAGAAAATTTGACACATTGCTAGACTGGGTAATATATTTTTTTTTTTGCTGTGACTGTTACAATCTTCATTTCATTCTGAGTGGTTGATCTGTACAATGTTTTTTTTAGATTTCTCTTTAACATAGTTAACATTTTCGGATTAATTATCGATGATGGCATTCTTATAGAACTGGCAAAATGTTGTCTGTTATCATTTATTATTCTTATAAATTTAGGAATTATTGATGGACATAATTATATTATATATATTGTTTGTAAAAATGTATCAAGTTATATCATTATGATCAGTGTTTTGAGAAGAATTATAATAGGAAATTACCCTCTCCGCCCCAACAAAAATGCAATAATATCACATACAGAAATCAGTATAATGCATAATTGATACGCTTCCATAATGACCAAAGCCGGTGTAAATCATTAACCAAATAAAGTCTATTCTTTATTAGTATTTTTAGTCTGCATGAAAATATTTTATGTCGTAAAAATACACAAACATATGGATACTGGAGATCAAAGTTTTCTTGTAACATGGTTAATGACGTATTTATGAGGGTCAGATATGGAGAGATTTTCAGCGTTTTAATGGAACAGCATTTCGTGCTTAGGAAAGAAATTATGCTGGGACTAAATCTTGATTGGCTTTTGCCTTTCGAAATTGGAAATTATTATTATTTGGGTGTTATATGCTTTACATTGTTAAACTTACTAAGACATGTCAGTAAAAGTAACGGGTATAATTCCAGCTTTATCGAAGGAACCAGATCTAAATTCCTTCTTTGAATCTATAATGACGGAGATAAAAACGTTTTTTGTCAGGACTCGGGTTTGAAAAATTTTTGTCTTGTATTTAACATTCGGTTACTGTATTATGTTATTTTTTATATTCCAGCTGGTAGAGAAGTTGAATAAAAAGGCCACACAGATTTATAACGGATTTCTCGATGTTACAGAACAATTTTTGGAGGATTTAGGGAGAAGAGAGACTATTCAGGATTTGACAGACAAAATTGGGAAAGAACGTGCAAGATTTCTGCATAAAATCATACAGATATTTTAGGAAAACGCAAACGAGTGTGAAATCATATAAACACCCTTGATTACTCTGTTGCTGTACCTCTTGTTCGTATAGATCCAATTCACACTCTTTTACTGGGAACAACAAAAATGTTTTTCAAGCATTACATGAAAAATGATAAAATAACACAGATTGATCTGACAAAGATACATAGCAAGATTTGAAAGCATGTGCTTTGCCACCGATGTGGGAAAATACCTCGAAACCTTCCATCAAACTATGGTAAATTACAGATGATGAATGACGCAAGTGGACTTGTATCTACTCTGTGTATTCATATAATGGAATCCTTTACGAAGGACAATTAAAGAGCTGGTAAATATGTGTTCTTGCGTATAGATTGTTGTACAAACCAGTCATCACACAATGTGAAGTTTAGCTTCCTGATGCTTTACTTTTGAACTTCTGTGTTGGTGTGGAAACATTATGGAAAAAATTGTCTAACATGCACCTTCTTTGTCATTTAAAAGATTTATTGCATGACTACGGTCCTATCTAAAGCTTCTGGTGTTATTCTTTTGAAGGATACAAAATTACGTTGGTCGGATCCATACTAACAATGAGTTAGTTGAATGAAGTTCATGAGGAGAATTATTATGCTAAATTCCACTTACAACTGTGTAATGCCATTAGAACATCCTTGCATATTCAATCCTATATTTGAAAAATTGCATACTACAGCCGGAGTTATCGACCGAAGTCCACTACTTTATTTGACGCTGGGCACTTTCTATGTTATTGATTGGACAAATGTTAGACTCAAGTTTCCAAGATCTGACTCTGGGCATGGACTAGATGGAGATATCCACTGACGGAGAACTGTTTACAGGCAAATGCAACCGTCATACGTGCTGAAAGAATCAAACTTAATAAGATGGACCAGAAAGTATACATATATGCATATAGCAGAGGAACAGTTTCGATTAGGGAAAGAACATCGGTCTCTAATATGTGCAAACGTTGTAGCATAATGATGTGGAGATTGGTGTCAGTACATCAAACCTTAGACCTTGTAAGGTCCATCGGTACCTTTCATGCAAAATACGCTTAGATGTTGAAACTGTAAAGGAACACACTGTTGTTTGTATTTCATAGTACGTGCTTCAGGAAAAGAAAGATAATTATGTAAAATCTGTACAAGTGTGGTGGAAAACATGTGAAGTGGGTAGAGTGTCAAGATTCCTTCCAATTCAACGAATTTATTTTAGATTTTAGTTGCTGAAAAGGATGACATCAATATTGCGTCATGCATTTGTCACAGATTTACAAAATATGCAACCACATATACATGTACAAGTAAGGTTTCCAAATCAATGAATACAGGTCTGTCCGACGTACACTGCTATTTCCATCTGTGATCTTTAATTTCATCATTTTGTCCTTTTATGTCAGTGATTACAAGATTTGCGACAAATATTATCAGCAATTTACTGCACTATCAATATGTATGATCAGATATGTGTTCTGTCAGGTTAATGTGTTTACAATTTTGCATTTTGACACTGCAGGTCAACATTCGTGACTTTGTATTAGATTTTTATGTTATTTCACAAATAATTTACTTTAATCGTTGCTTCCTTCCGTACTGATGTATTGATACAAAGAAGAGCATATGTTTAAACTTTTGCTACATTTAAGTTACAATGCCAAATTGTAACCTTGTTCATTGGTTGACATATGAATGGGATACTTTGAATTCAATATTTATGTGCGCTGTCATTTTCAATGTATTTGTGGCTGCTACAAAAAAACAGATGTGTCTGTTATGGCTTACGAAGTACTGATGTGTCAACACTCTATTGTTGGATCACATAAATATTATTTCAGGTTTGAATGTCTTTCTCCAAGAATGTTATCAGAGCTCTTTTGTATTTACATGAAAATAAATATTCACTTGAATTCAATAATTTGAAGAAAATAAATTCAGTCCAAACTGGTCACAACATAATACAACTTAAAGTGCTAGATTTTAAACCACGACTGGTAAAATCCTCACAGTCACAAGATAATATAGTCCTCTCAATGATCTCGGGTCACAATTAGCATTTTATAAAAAAAACATTACCTAATGAAAAATAACCTTCTAATGTGGTCTAATAAGCCTTATTTATTTACAACACAATAGCCTACAAAATACACTTCTGAATCTCCAACATATTTACTCCTTCTTTGTTTACCTGAATAATAATCATGATAATGAGCTCATACACATGGAGAATAGTCAAGCTATTATTAGTTGTTTACATAAATAAAATAGAAACAAATTAAAAGTCGACAATCAGGTCAAGCAAAAATGAATTCAATTTTGGACAAGGTCATTTCCAGCATACAAAGTTACATTACAATAACATGTAATGGAATAAAAAGAAATGTACAACTGACAAGCAACAACTAAATTAAATATACATAACACTTACCCTCATAAACAAAAAGAAAGATTTAAACAGTAAAGCTTTCTTTTTACTATAAGTCAAATATGCATGTAGTAACAAAAATAAGATGAAATCCTATAAATGACAAAAAGTATACATGAAACAATATATTTATATACATGTGAAAGCGCATCTTCTATTAAATTGTCTTTTCCCTTTATGTGCCTGATGTAAATATTTATTCTTGCAACAACATACTCTACCTTAATAATCTCTGCTTTTTTTCATCCTGCCGATAAAAGTAAGGGGTTTGTGATCACTAAACACAATAATCGGAGAAGGAGCTGAAGTAATGTAAACTTCAAAGTGTTGTAACGCCAATATCAAAGCCAATCATTCCTTCTCGATTGTAGAATTATTTCTCTGGTGCTTATTTAATTTCTTAGAAAAATATCACACTGGATGAACAACACGATTTTCATCTCCTTGAATCAAAACTGCTCCAACCCCAACATCACTTGCATCAACAGTTTAAATGATTGACTGAAATTTGGAGCTGTAAAAACTAGTGCACTCTTAAATATGACCTTTAACTTATCAAAAACCTCCTGACCTTTTTTTAAGACCAATGAAATGTTGGTTTCTTGCTCAATAAATTTATCTGGGGTTCGGCAATTATTGAAAAATTGGAACAAAATTTCCGATAGTATCCAACCATACCTAAAAATCGCATCAGTTGCTTTTTATTGATAGGCACATGGAATTAAGAGATAGCCTTGACCTTAGTATGTAGAGGTTTAACTTGTCACTGTTCCATTATCTGTCAGGATACTTGTTTAAATTATTTACATCCCAGGAGTATTATTACTTGAGCAGGTTAGAAGCACAAGCCTCTATCATGGAGAAAAGAACGTCATTGTTTGAAGTACAAAACAAAGTGCGTGACATGCACTATATATTTCTAATGAATAATAAGATTTAGAAGAAAATAGAAAACACATACATACATGTATATCACACGTCTCTTCACACACACACACACACACACACACACACACACACACACACACACACAAGTTTACACACTGTCTGTCCTAGAACCTCGATATACCTCAATGTTGTCCTAAACAGACACTGAATTACACAGCCTGCACGAATATTAGCAACTGTTAAAGAATATCCAACCTACCACTGTATACATTCCCCCACCCCACCCTAAGCTAACCCTAAATTGGATCTCTCACTTTTAAATATTCAATTATATTCATATTCTGTGAAAGTAAAAATAAAACTGAAATTATGATACACATATAAACGGTAGTGCCACTCCCTGTGCTGATGTTGATATCTTCTTTCACACAAGAATTCTCACTTGATTAGAGCAGTTCGTTCGACAATAGTTTAAATTGGCATGGCTGAATTTCTGAGGGATGAATATATCAGTCCATGCCTGAAACTAGCATGTTTATCTACAAAGTACTAAATTCAGGCCTGAAAAGTCCTCAATAATGCTTAATAACCGTTGATACAACTGTCTTGACTATGACGGTACAGAGTCACATGACCGGGAAGCTCATTAATGGTCGGAAGAGTCGAAAGATATCGTATGCTTTAGTCATTTTTTTCTGACACCTACAAGGATACAGGCAGTGGATGAATTTGATGACATTTTTAATGCTGAATATCAACACAAAACCTAACATCTAAAATCACGGAAGAAACTCTTTAAGTTAAAGGCCCTTAGAGGCGAAGAAAGAATTAGAGAGAGTAAACAAAAGTCAAACTGACAAAAAGCACAATGAGTTTATCTGAATCACTTGGCTTGACAGTGTTGTTCATTTATGTTATTGCAAGCATAATTGCGTTGGTGGCCCCATATTGGTTGGAAAGTTATGACATCATAACTGGGAGACATCACACTGGTCTGTTCGCAAGATGCAATGAAAATTCCTGCAGATGGATATTTGAAGATGACATGCGGCATCTGAAAAAACATCTACCAGGTATTCGGGAGAGAGAGAGAGAGAGAGAGAGAGAGAGAGAAATAGAGAGAGAGTCTATACACCAACTATATATATATATATATATATATATATATATATATATATATATATATATATATCGCTGAGCGTTGGCTTAATATTGGTTCAGCGATCATAAGACAATCCTTCAAAAGGAAACACAATATCATTGCCATATAATTGGTGAATATCAGTGAAATATTTCAGCAATATAATTGCAGCAGTGAAGGGCCTATCAATAGAAATGTCACGCTGATTCATCACATGTTTCATTTGTGCTGATTATAAAGTATGTTGCCTTATCTTATAGTTTGAATCTGAATTTACATTTTTCTCATGGTTTGATACTAACTTTACATTTTTCTTATGGTTTAATACTGACTTGACATTTTCTTATATTTTAGTATTAACTTTTCATTTCTCTCATGGTTTAATACTGACTTGACATTATCTTATGGTCCAGTATTACCTTTTCATTTCTCTCATGGTTTAATACTGACTTGACATTATCTTATGGTCTAGTATTACCTTTTCATTTCTCTCATGGTTTAATACTGACTTGACATTATCTTATGGTTTAGTATTACCTTTTCATTTCTCTCATGGTTTAATACTGACTTGACATTATCTTATGGTCTAGCATTACCTTTTCATTTCTCTCATGGTTTAATACTGATTTGACATTTTCTTATATTTTAGTATTGACTTTTCATTTCTCTCATGGTTTAATACTGACTTGACATTTTCTTATATTTTAGTATTAACTTTTCATTTCTCTCATGGTTTAATACTGACTTGACATTATCTTATGGTTTAGTATTAACTTTTCATTTCTCTCATGGTTTAATACTGACTTGACATTATCTTATGGTCTAGTATTACCTTTTCATTTCTCTCATGGTTTAATACTGACTTGACATTATCTTATGGTTTAGTATTGACTTTTCATTTCTCTCATGGTTTAATACTGACTTGACATTTTCTTATATTTTAGTATTAACTTTTCATTTCTCCCATGATTTAATACTGACTTGACATTATCTTATGGTTTAGTATTAACTTTTCATTTCTCTCATGGTTTAATACTGACTTGACATTATCTTATGGTTTAGTATTAACTTTTCATTTCTCTCATGGTTTAATACTGACTTGACATTATCTTATGGTGTGGTATTAACTTTTCATTTCTCTGATGGTTTAATACTGACTTGACATTATCTTATGGTCTAGTATTACCTTTTCATTTCTCTCATGGTTTAATACTGACTTGACATTATCTTATGGTCTAGTATTACCTTTTCATTTCTCTCATGGTTTAATACTGACTTGACATTATCTTATGGTTTAGTATTACCTTTTCATTTCTCTCATGGTTTAATACTGACTTGACATTATGTTATGGTTTAGTATTACCTTTTCATTTCTCTCATGGTTTAATACTGACTTGACATTATCTTATGGTTTAGTATTACCTTTTCATTTCTCTCATGGTTTAATACTGACTTGACATTATCTTATGGTCTAGTATTACCTTTTCATTTCTCTCATGGTTTCATCCTGACCTTACTAAATTTTTACAATACATAGAATCGATGGCGCAAAAGTGCAGTACATTTTGAAAACCATGGCAACGCAATTACAAGTGTTACATTTGAATCTTTCAAATATATTACAAAAATCGGAATTTTTCGTCCGTCTTTATGCATGTTTAATTAATGGGAAATTAGTTTACTTTCTAAGATTAACAGTGAATGGTAAATGTTCCAATATGGAAATCAGCCTGATCGAATTCTTACAATGGAAATTTGATAAATAGCCCGAAACCCTCAGATTTGCCGCCTAAATGCAACTTTAATAAGCGTAGAAAATATTTTATTCGTACTGCTTAGATTATCATTACGCATTTTCATGAACTCCACTCAGTATACGCACATACGTTTAGAGAGATACAATGGCACACATACATAGACACATACACAGACACAGAACCACCCACCCACCCACCTTCTCATATATGTGAACGTTCATCACTTCATTTTATGGTACAACAATATATAAATATGTTTATTCTAAAAATCATAAAACAGTGAAGCCTGTGAGATATTAATTTGTCACAAAGCCAGTTTGTGCACAGGACAAACTAACACTTGTCCATTAAAGTCTTTGGGGAAACACATTGTCCATTAAAGTCTATGGGGAAACACATTGTCCATTAAAGTCTATTGGGAAACACGTTGTTTATTAAAGTCTACGGGGAAACACATTGTCCATTAAAGTCTATGGGGAAACACATTGTCCATTAAAGTCTACGGGGAAACACATTGTCCATTAAAGTCTATGGGGCAACATATTGTCCATTAAAGTCTACGGGGAAAGACATTGTCCATTAAAGTCTATGGGGAAACACATTGTCCATTAAAGTCTATGGGGAAACACATTGTCCATTAAAGTCTATGGGGAAACACAGTATGGAACATGTAACTGTAAAATGTAATGTCAGCACGCAACAAGATCAAATACCTTGGGTGCTCTGTGCAACAAACATTATACATTAAAAAGATATTTTCTTTGCAACACATCGATTCTTGCGTCAGTGTTTGGAACTGATGCATTCAATGGTAAGTGGTCACTCATCGACTGTCCCTCATTTCTATCCCAGTTTTTGGATCCCTCCTCCTGAAAGATGTTTCGGTGTATACTTGGGCTCAGTGAGAGTACCCAAAATACACAAGCTAAAAATTGATAATACGTACTGCACATCCTACGCATTATTTATTTTCATTCCACACATGTGCATGATAATCACTTTGACATTATATATTTATATTACATTTTAGTGTAGGAACGAATAATCACCATTTACCACGTCGTCATCATTGACATTTTCCATTTAATTTCAGACTGGTTCATTTCTACACAAGGGCTTATGATAGTCGGAGTAGTATTCGGATTGATAGCGTTGATAGTGGCAACACTCGCTCTTTGCTGCCGGTGCAAAAACTGCAATCCGAATAACGCTGTCGCCGCGTTTCTTCTTGTTGGATGTAAGTTGAATTTCCTATGGCAATATCAAAATGCCTTTCATAATAATGATTCGGCCTCCTCAATTTGCACGTAAATTGCTAATTACCTTTTACAATGAAATCGGAAATAATTATTAGTAACCTTTATATTTCCTAGTAATACTAGTTTCTTTATTTTTACTATATCTTTTACCTAAAACCTAAAAGAGCATTATTTACGTCTGTCCACCTTTATGTCATCTTGCAGTTTTGTAGTTTTTCTGTCCTGACCTTTGAAAATATGTGAAGTCAAAACCTCCGCTCCCAATGCCTCTCTCTCTCTCTCTCTCTCTCTCTCTCTCTCATTAGCTTAAATAAGTTTGATGAGATAAATTTCCTATTTTTTCTTATTTTGGAAATTTCAGTTCTGTGCATGGGAAGTGCGGTGGGGGTTTTTGGAATCAAAGCATCAGATGAGAGAAAAGCTAAATTAAAATTTGATTCTGACAGTTTTGTCCAGTTCGGGTGGTCATATTGGATCGCCATCGTAGCTGCGGGTCTCTCTTTGGTCACCGCTGTGATGTACATCTGCATGAACAGGAAGAATGATTAAGCAATAGAGTGCAATGCATGCTGGAACGATGTTTTCTCACACAAGGGCTATCTTGAAAACTGGAAGCCTGCTCGTGGAATAAGGGATAATGTTTGATAATAGATGACTTTGGCTACCAATCAGATTTCTATGAAATTCATATAAATAAAAGAGGCCTCACTCTCGTCCTGAAATATGCGTTTAATTCTTATCCAATGTGGCTTTTAATAAAGAAGATATACTATGAAAAAGGCAATTATTTCTCCTCTGTTGTGGAACTTATCTTCTTGTATTATAAATAAGATGGTTAACATGTCTTATGAAGTTGACAGTCAAAGGAGATTCAGCTAACATTTTTGCACACATTATGCCTAAAGGTCAATGACTGTATACGTTTTTGTTTTCAAACATTGTCTGAATGATACACATATTTACGTTACGTTCGGCTGATTACGTGTGACGCCTATTTCCGTTTTCATTTTAAACGTTATGCTTACCTTTATGTTTAACAATGATAAGGCGTATACAATTTATTTGAATTATTAGCCACATAATAACTTTGTGTGATTTTCTTAACCATGAATAAACACCAAAAGACAAACAGATCTTTTGTACAATAGCAATACAACTATGCTGCGACAGTGTATTATCAAGCCTCATAACCCAATGTTCAGAACATCAGTGATCAATGCAGTTTTTAGAAATGTATCGAGGTAGGTAGTGGGATGGGCTTATCACATACTTTTTATTACCAATTAAATAACCTTGTTTCTTATAATGATCACAACGTTTTTTATTCTTTTTTTACGATTTTTATGAGAGAGAGAGAGAGAGATAGAGAGAGATGTATTAGCCATAAAATTTACGGCACGCCACGCACTGGTGTTTCATGTTTTGTAAAAAAAAATTGATAGACACCAATGTCTTATTTTATATGATATGGGCCTCAAGAATGAAGGAAAGAAAAATTATAATAAAACATTAGACAGATTATTATTACAAATGTATCTGTACCAATGTGTACTCCACCCTCCCATATCCCACTATTACTCCATCAAAGTCATTACTGTTACTTTACCAGTTAGAAGTCATCAAAGATTCTGGCGCTTAAATACTTTGAAAAAATATTGTTAGCTGTATAGATGTAAATAGAACATATTATATTCATTGTGACAGCTGAACAATATTCTTTGGGTAAACTAAAGAAACATGTACAGACTATAGAGAAAATCAACAAATTCTTCTGAAAATTACGCATAAAACCTAGCTATGAATACAAGTACACCAATTGTTCCATTCTCAATTTAACGTTAAAACAAGGAAATAATAAAACTTTCAGATCTGATAAATGTCTAAAAATGCTTTTTCCTTTGCATTGATTGAGAATTCGTTCTGGAAAAATAATTTTATTAACACTTACTCATATATGTGGACACAACTTCAGTCATCACATCAAGCTGTTGAGCATCTGCTCTTTTTATTTATCGAGCAGCATACTCGAAGATACATATAATTTCTACCCGATTTTAGGCTTACAATCCATATATGAATGTATCTATTTTGCTGGCAGTCGGTATATTAACGTATCCTTTAGGCTGGAAATCGGTCTTTTAATGTATCCCTTTTTCTGGCAGTCTATATATTAATGTATCCTTTAATCTGAAATAATGCAGCACTTATGGTTGGCGATGTTGCCCGGTACCGACAAGGATTCCGTTGGGTATGTGCACACTCGCGCATACGTAACACACACGTACAAATCAAATTGAAAAATAAAAAATAAAAAATATGTATAAGATATTGCAAATGCAGCAAGGAAACACTGGTAAAGTAGTAAAGATACGTTTCAAAAGGACCGTCACCTCCACTTTTTTCTGTATTCACACATATCTCTCTCTCTCTCTCTGTCTCTGTCTGTCTGTCTGTCTGTCTCTCTCTCTCTTGTCATGGATGCTCTTAGATATCGATGTAAATATATTTGTACATGTGACCCCAATTAATGTATAGATTTATAGTCATAGCCTCAAAATGATTATAGAGAGGCATACTGGACATTACAATCTGTTCATAAGAGCTACAGCAGATAAGGCATTATGACCTAATATTGTTACGCACAAATCTCGTGCGACGATTGACAATCAGCTAAACTGAGACCTTCTAAGAATGCCAAAAATAATCTTCTTAAATTCAATTTACATGAGACACGTACCACCCATTTATGACTTGGAGACCCACAATTTCATTATATTTTATGAGTGGGACGAAACGCATTTGTTCAGTTGTTAGAGCGTCGGATTTGTAATCTAAGATTCGCGAGTGTGATACACTTCCAAGCCAAATCCCAGGCCAGTTGTCTCGGCGTAAAATTAAAAAAGAAGCACTTAGCTTTCACTTTCTTATCACGATAAAGCTTACGATATTTATATCGTGCTGGTAAAACGTACCCCACCCCTACCATTATTGAGAACATGAATGTCAAAGCAAACTGTTGAAACTGAAGTGTTTGAAAGAAAACAATAGTTTGAGAGTTATTTTTAAACTCCAAATTAAAAAGTTTGAATAGATAACACTTTGAGTTATTTACCTAAAATATGCAAAAAAAGGAAAATAAGAGAGAAATAAAGAAATTATTGAAGAAAATACGCATAAATTACAGAAGGCAAAATAAATATAAATTACCTTTATTTTCAAGAAAATGAAACAAAAATATAAAAGTTATGACTAGGTTCGAACTGGTAATGTCCAATATATTATTACTAAATAAGAAACTGTGTTACATTTACACCAAATATCTCTAAATATAAAAATGTTGACAATTTTCGATACGTAAATAACTTGCCAATGCATGGTTCCTTAGGCTAATAAATATATCCTATGTTTTGTTTATCTGCTTTTTTTTCTTCTTTAAAATAATAACATACTTTACACGCATTGTTGCATTGAACAGAAAAACAAATTGGGCAATAATCATTTTCTTCAATAAAACTTTCTTTGATATTGTAACAACTAATCGATTGTGTTATTGTCTGCCGTAGCTTACTGCGCAGGTCTATTTTAGATCCCATAAATGCAAATTAATATGATCAGGTAATGAAAAATACCTGAATACTTTTTTCTTACCATCATTTCATTTTAAAAGACCATTATAGTCAAAAAAGCATTGTCGACAGCTTCTTTTTGTTGTTGCTGTGAACTTCTTTCTTCAGTGCAACCGCTCCGGTGGCCAAGTGGTTACAGCGTCCGCCTCGGATGCGGGGGTCATGGGTTTGATCCCCCGCTGAGTCATGCCAAAGACTTACAAAGATGGTACTAACAGCTGCCTCACTTGGCGCTCAGCAGTAAGAGGTTAGTGTTAGGACTAGTCAGCCTGGTGTCAGGATAATGTGACTGGGTGGGACATCATGCTACATGTCTGCGGCATGATGCCCCGGTGCTAGACATCACTATAAACTGCCACACTACAGACATCTTAGCAATATGACTGAAAAAGTGTTAAAGCTACGTTAAAAATCCAAATGACAAGTGACTTTCCTCAGTGCGCCTTTTCTGTATTCAGCCTTTTCTGTATTCAGCTGCTTGTATCCACATATTCTGTATTTAGCTGTTCGTATCCACATATTCTGATTTTCATGTACGCTGAAGAATGCCCCAACATGTAATTGGATACAGAAAGAGAAAATAATAAAAAAATCCCCCATACAAATATTAATCGACACGTGAGCATCAATATTGTTTAAATAAACATAAAATGACATTGTGTGTTGCTGTAAAGCGACGACCTAGACTTGTATGGCGACGAACATGGCATGTAGTCTAAGTTACGCATTTTGCCGCCATTTTTGTTGCTCAGACGATAACATGTATAATGTTTGGAGTGTTAGATGGCTACAAAAAATATCTTCTGTCAAAAATTCAAACGTGTTCTCGAACGTGCTGGTAGTTTTAGATTACCTCAAAGAGGTGGAAATCGGGAACATTTTGAGGTATTGATTGAGGACACGCCACTTTAGGAACAAAATTAGCAGATACTTTCATATTATTTCATTTTATAATGAGTACATATGTTGATGTTGATATACGGTGGATATGGCAGAACCATAGCAAAGAGTATTAAAAGCACTTTAAATTATCTCTAATTTGGGGACCAAATATGGGCCTTAAGCGTGCTAGGCTATTGCTCACCAATCGAGTGTGTAGTTCATGAATATTCATTACAAAATCAATCGTCGATTTAATTTGACCTATTAAAATATTTGTGCACGTGCCTGTGTGTGGGTAAAACTTTGACGGATGTAATTGCTTAATACGCCACACTGCATGAGTCATGTCCTTAGATGCTACGCAGCTAAAAGTTCATTGCGGAAAATACTGCGAATACCGTGAAATCTGTGGTTGAGTTCATGAAAGGGTTCTCGCTATTAAAAACAAGTAACTAGTAGAAATGGACGTTATTACAACTTTGGAAGGTTGTGCAATTTTCGCACTGTACATGTTTTATTTATACTTTATATAAACGATTCATTAGTTCTCCCTCATATACGGTCAAGTGAGAATGGGGTACGGCTCTATCGTCCGTCAACAATCTATGTTTTAAACTTATTCTCAAAACCACCATGTCATTTAAATAAAAATTAGCAGAGGACATCCTGGGTCCACGCAATTCCAAAACCTCACAAAATGTTTGTAAAATACTTCCAATCCGTGAACACATACGGTTGCCGTTACAAACGATAAACAAATAAACGATTTCTCGAAAACGGCTGTATACAATTTGAGCATCTAAACAGAAAGCATCCTGGTTTAAATACACCAGAGGATTGTACAAATGATGAGATACAACCGTTGTTATCATTTTAAAAAAAACTTTTCATCTACTTTTTTTCTCAGAAATTTCTCTGCAGATAGCAACCAAATTTACTGAACGCAGACTATCTTAAGGAACTTCAAATTGCAACAAACGATTTAGATGTACTATCAAATAGGCAGCCGTATCGAAAGGTGGATTTGTTTAGTTATGTTTTTAATTTGCTTTTGTTTCTAAGCCACTTATCAGAAACCACTCTACATAATTTGACAAACTTTTAAAGAACGCCAACTGACAAGAAGTGATTTTAAGTTTATGTAAAACACGGAAATCCACCAACGAATGTGGCTGGTGTTACAGAAATGGAGCAAACTCTAACCAACATCTTCAGAATGTCCGCTAAATATAATCTGGATATAATATTTAGTGTCCCAATTTGAAAGAATTGATGCACAATATTATGTTTTGCCATCAAATATGGATGCCATTAGCAAAAGTAGACTACATTTATACAACTTTATTCAGAGAAACCATTTGCCAGAATTTGATCAGCATTTACACAAGGATAATGGCAAATTAGTCCTTAGTATTTTACAAATTATAACAATAAACACATAGACAAGAACAAATAAACAATAAAAGTTAAGTTACACTGATTCGCGATCAAAATAAGGACAACTATTTATAAACAAATGGAGAAACTCTGGAACACTTCTTTTATGATGTATGCAGTCAACAACACTGGATAAATCTTTACCGAATGACACTACTTACCCAGAGGTCTCGGTCAACTGCACGTGCATTTCGGCCAGGTGAGATGTCAGGTTCATTTGCAATGGTCTTTTATGGATTTTATTTGTTTGCTTGATATTGTTTTATTTTAATTTAGATTATGAATATTTTAAACTTGATAATCGCTAGTTATGATATCCTACGGTAGAGGATGGCTGGACAAGGATAAGGTGATGTTGCCTAAACAAAACAACAGAGATACATTCATAATGTCATTGTATATAATAAAATTCAGCTATTTGAATGATGATGCATCAGAGGGTTCGTTCGTTCACTTTTTTCTCAACATTAATAGAGAGAACATGCTATATAATTGTGTTATTCAGTTTTCTTATTGAAGCCATTATTTATTTGCATGTCTTTCTTGACATATGTATCAATGAGGTAGGTATGTTATGTATATTTAATTTGTATTGCTAGTTGGTTTTTATAATGATTATATGCTATGTATATCTGTAGTTTGTATTTGACCTTTGTCGAAAATAAAGGTAATTGTATACCTGACCAGTGACAAATATTTTGTAAACAACCTATAACATAACTAATATTTGTCCATGAGTACAGATTATATATTTAAATTATTATTAAATGTAAATATGTTTACTTCAGTATGAGTTAAAGATACATTCTTGCTTCTGACTTAAAAAAGTTCCAAAAAGGAAATTTCTCATGACGTATTTCTAGAAAATGGTAATTGCGACCTATGATAAGTGAATGGGTATAAACAGGTCTTTATATTAGGATTATTCATTCCAGCATTATCACCCAGTCTTATTGCTGTCATCAGTTTTTCCTTTGGGTGGATTTATTTATTCAAGCTATTATTCACTGGAATTACAAATTGCTCAATAATATTCTTGGACTAAAATATTAAGTGAATTCAGTTAAGGACGTTTTAGATTATATTACTGTAATAAACCAAAAGACTGTTAGCACGTCTCCTCATTCCAGGCCATTGGCACATTCGAGATTACAGGCACATAAACACGCACGTATCCTCATTCCAGGCCATTGGCACATTCGAGATTACAGGCACATAAACACATTCAATATTGGAATTTGTCTAGTCTATAAATGGAATTCATTTCAAATTTGGACTTGTGATATAACTCTTATCTGTATTCGGTATTTTAGTCACAATATTAAAAATTATTTTCAAATTTTCATTTTGCAATAGAGTGAAATACAATATTTGGTGAATTTTACAAAACTTGTTGGTTTTCGCTATTTTATGTTACAGTTAGAGACCATAGAATCTTAACAGGTAGGAATGTATTTAATTTTTGGTTATTTTTACCAATTGTTATATATTTTCTTCCATCAATATCTCACTCACCATGTACGTAATATAGATATGAAAGTGCCAGGGAGTATCAACTGTCTGAACTCACTTTATAAATCGATTCAACTACAGATAACATAGACCCGGATCAGCAATCGCATACTGCACGGGTAGATTAGGGCCTTTTATGTTTGTTCTACTGATTGTTCCTAACAAACTGCATAGTCCAGATTTGCCGACGCATGACGTAGTTTTCATTCAACTCGACTATTACCGAGGAGTAAAGACGGTCTCAAAGATACAGGCCAGAAGGGCAGATATGTGTGCGTGCGTACATAAAAAAGAAGTGGGATTTGGATCTATAGGGTATAATCCAGACAAGCTTATTAGATGATCTTTTCTCTTTCGTCCGTCCGTCCTTTAGTATAAGTTTCTTATCGCTACTCCTCTTTAACTATCGTAGGATTGCCATGAAACTTTAAATACCCATTCGTCTCATAGACTAGTTGATCCTAAATGAAATAGTACCACTTGCATATTCAGTATGGCCTCAGAGCGACCATCTTGAAAATCATCTTTTAGCTACTCCTACCGAACGAAAACTAAGGTTGCCGTGGGGTTGTCAACAACAGATTATGTTCTTTCATAGGTAATATTTTTAACTTAATAGCTAAGTTAATCATGCTTCCTGTTTGGGTTGATATTAGCCAAAATGCTCATTTTTGACGAGGTGCCAGCTTAGCTATGTTTTTGTCATTTGAATTACCCCTTACTAAGTTACTTGTTACAGTAATATAAATAGGGTTGTATGTAACTGTCATAAAATAGTTATTAGGGTTGTATGTAACTGTCATAAAATAGTTATTAGGGTTGTATGTAACTGTCATAAAATAGTTATTAGGGTTGTATGTAACTGTCATAGTTATTAGGATTGTATGTAACTGTCATAAAATAGTTATAGTGTGCCTTTTTTACAGAGTTTGTTTTGTCTTATCCTACTGAGAAGCCATAAACTTATTTAGTGGTGATAACAATGATGACACAACCAAACACAAATTGACAAGAATGGAGACACATCCTCAAGTGAACAAGAAAATGGACGTAATAGCATTATCTGGTGATATAGGATAAGAACATTGAAAGAGGAACTCGATCAACGCAATGACTCGAATTCGAGAGATTATTTGTAAGACTTAAATTGTAGATATCGAGATTAAATTATAATGGACATCGTTCTACAGTTAGTACCGTTTTGACATTAACCAGGAAGACTTTACAAAGTGAAAGTCATCCAATCATCTTAAAATGTTCCTGGACCTTCTCCTTCATTTGTGGGATGCAAAATATGTTATGTTTTGGATAGTCACTAGTGGCACAGAGCATGTCATTATGCATGTCTCTGTGTAAGTTTTCTGAAGCAAGGTAAATAAACAATGAACCAGTATCAGTCACAGTTGTCACAGAGCATGATGTCATCATTGACGTCTCTGTATAAGTTTTCTATCTCAGCCCCGTTCAAATGGTCGGGCAAAAGCAATGGTATATTAAAATTGACTCCTGAAATAGAAAGAAGTGTCATATTCATCTGTTATTCCGGACATATTTTCTGCTTCCCATTTAAGTTTTGAATCAGTTACATATCAAAAGAGTATTTATGGTATGTATTGTTTTATGTATAACTGATAGCGACTATTAGCATCTAGGTGCGTATTGAAACGGCCTTGACCTTGACCCGTCGTACTCTCCGCCAGACTGTGTACGTCCATATTCTTCCAAGTAATAAATTACAATTTCCAGTTCGTATTCCATTTTGCGTAAGCAAAATTATACAAAGTTTACTTCGTATTCTGTTCTACGTCACAAAAGCATACTAATTCCATTTTCGTGTTCCACTTTGCATCAATAAAATCAACCGCTCCGGTGGCCAAGTGGTTAGAACGTCCGCCTTGGATGCGGGAGGTCGCTGGTTCGAATTCTGGCCGAGTCATCATACCAAAAACTTATAAAATGGTACTGACAGCTGCCTCGCTTGGCGCTCAGCATTGAGAGGTTAGTGTTAGGACTAGTCGGCTTGGTGTTAGGATAATGTGACTGGGTGGGACATCATGTTACATGTTTGCTACGTGATACCTCAGTCCTAGACATCACTGTAAATTGTCATGCTGCAGACATCGTCGCAATACGACTGAAAAATTATTAAAGCTACATTAAAAATCGAAATTACTATCATTCTAAACAAAACAATCACTTAATTCAATTTCATATTCAATTCCACGTCATAAAGTCGTACTAATTCTAAATCATCATTTTCATACTAATTCCATTTCAAATTCCATTAACGAAATCAGACTAATTCCACTTCATAATCCATTTTACATCGTACAATGATACTAATTCCACTTCATAATCCATTTTACATCGTACAATGATACTAATTCCACTTCATAATCCATTTTACATCGTACAATGATACTAATTCCACTTCATAATCCATTTTACATCGTACAAGGATACTAATTCCACTTCATAATCCATTTTACATCGTACAATGATACTAATTCCACTTCATAATCCATTTTACATCGTACAAGGATACTAATTCCACCTCATAATCCATTTTACATCGTACAATGATACTAATTCCACTTCATAATCGATTTTACATCGTATACTGATACTAATTCCACTCTGTATTCCATTCTGCATCATAAAATCGTATTAATTACATGTCTTATTCCACTCTAAATAGTCAGCAACATACTAATTCCATTTCGAATTCCATTCTCAATCACTAAAATCATACTAAGTCTCTTTCATCAAAGTCATATGATACTAATTCAACTACATATTCCAGTTTTCATCATCTTATCCCTTGAAGCCAGATCGTAAAAGATCAGATATTTCATGGGGAGGGTGAAATACTCAGGTTACTCACCCATGAGGTGAACATGATTTGTATTATATGCTCAAGGACTGCTTCAGTGGTCTAAGTGGTTATAACATGCGTCGCGGGTTCGAACCCCGGCCGAGTCATATCAAAGACTTGTAAAAACGGTGCTAGCATCTTTCTCGCTTGGCGCTCAGCATTAAGCGGTTAGTGTGTTCGGACTGGTAGGCCTGGTGTCAGGATAATGTGTTGGATGGGATAGAATCTACATATCTGCTGCACGATGCCTCAATGCTAGACATCACTATCAATGGTCACTCTGCAGACATCGTAGCGATATGACTGAAACATAGTTAAAAATTGTTAAAGCTACGTACAAAAATCAAAATCAAACACACACACACACACACACACACACACACACACACACAAACATACACACATGTATATGCTTAAGCGTGTTGACTAGCAATGTAACAAATTAAAGTGGCAGATTTCTGACCGGATCCCTCATAGCTGTTTACTATTTATGTTCTGCTGTGATTTATATATTCGCACAGAAAATGTCAAAAGTAAGTTAATTTTCTTTCCTAATTTAAGGCCAAACAAGTCGTATAGAAATAGAAGGTAAAAAGCTATCAACGTGGTGGAATTTGAACTGGGTATTTCTATGTGAGAGGTGGCCATACTTACCACAAGAGCAATCAAGTGATATATGACAGATGCGATTTCTCCATCATAATGTTATCAGTGTCTTTATGAAGTGCACTGAAAAATTAACTTTCGTAATTTACTCGAGTGAATTATTGGAAAGTGTTCTAATTCACGGGCAAGCATAACATACAAATATTTATATAATGGCCATTAGTGGCTGGAATAAGATTTTGCAAAATCGAATACAATTTTAGCATAAAGTGAAACATTTATGCCCTAATATTTTAGCAAAACCTTTGAACTAAAACTGAATACAATCGACCATAATAAACCATTGTGACCTTGACATCTCTGCAGATAATTAACAAGACAAAAACATCTTCAAATAAGGCCTGTCTGTTTAACCTGCGACCATGGAATATGCATTAGTATATTATATATTTAGTATTACGGTATATCGCGTACTTGATTTGAATGAATTGTTTCCGTCACGTCATCCAGCATGCATAATAAATTTGATAATACAAGGTCAAACAGACACAGCATATTCGTGTTGGCAGTTACAGTATAGCTTAACGGTCACGTGATGGCGAAGTACAATTTTTAAAAACCGTATTATACGTATGAACTCTACACTTCATGAATATCTTGGTTTGAAATCCAGGGAGACAGTTTGATTTATTTTATTTATTTCGTTACAGAAAATATTAAATATACAAATAAAACTGCAATACAAGACACATAGAGTCGATGCATTTTTCTTCTTGCATGCATTTCAAGGATCGTAGATCCAGTGGCGTCGCTAGGGGGGTGCGGGGGGTGCGGACTGCACCGGGTGACACCATCTCAGAGGGGTGACACCAAAATGAAAAATTGCAAATTTTACAGAGCACACACTGCTCGGTCTAGTCGGATTTCATAAGCGGATAACCGATCATAGTTAAATACATGACTAGCAGGCACAGCAGTGGCGTCGCTAGGGGTATGCGGGGGGTGCGGACTGCACCGGATGACACCATCAGAGGGGGTGACACCAAAATGACATTACTAAGGATTCTGTATGGTCTGTTACGGAAGGAGGACCATGGGGGTGACACCATGAGCTACCGCACTGGGTGACACCAACCCGAGTGACGCCGCTGCGTAGATCTCGTAGCAAAACGTACATGGTACCGATATCTGCAAGGGACATCTCTTTGCCTTATTTGGAATAGAACATATTGAACAATTTGTATATTTTAAAGTGACTAACACTCAAATCTAATAGCATTTTGGCTCAGTAATAATTATTTATTACTGAATCACAATAAATAATTTAATCTTTGAGTGAATTCCAGTTAAATAGTCCGAATCACTTAATTGTTAGGACATCAAATGATGCAACGGTATTGAAATGAAAATCAGCTCATCATCTATGACATATCACTGAGAATCTAAATGACGAGATTAAACTGCATAGACAATCGTGCAGTCAGTGTTAAAAATTTCAATGACTCACCGAGTCTTAAAGAAACTTACTTATCCTCTAAATTGTCTGCCTTTTTAAAGTATTAGGATTTTAAAGAAACATATTTTGTAAGATTCACCTACATACAGAAACTCCCTGCACTCCAAGAAAAGTAACCATGTCACTTTTCACAGTTTGTAAACTACGCCTCTATTGGGGTCATATGTAAAAGTGTGGGGGAGGGTGACAGCAAATCACTATGGCTGGCTATAAAGCTGGGCGTATCATGTGAATAAAATTCACATGTTCATTTCATTAAGCAATAATTTTATCATGTTATAAAAATAAAAATAAACTCTAACTGAATTATTATATTTTCGTATTTTGCTAAAAATGCAACGTTTTTCCTCTTACCACAAAATGCTCGTAAAAATAGCATCTTGAAACAGGGTCTTAAATCTACTTCTGTACCTGTGTAACAACCCAGAAACGGAAAGTACCGTATGGAGGCTACATTTCGTTACCATGCTACCAATACCGCACACACAAATTAATCTCAAATCAAAACAACGATATATTTTGAATTAAGTTATCACTTATGGAATTATATACGCGGTGTTTGTGTGTAGTACATAAATAAATAACACTTGTTCCCGACAATATGTGGAAACGTTCACCTTGATTATATAGTGCAATCCGCCCACTTCCAAGCGGACCCCACGTACTGCTTTTAACCTCATTATCACGGATATGGAGACAAATAAGAGGAAATTTTGTATGATCAAAATTTACATTGTTGTACTGACAATGTCTAATTTCAGATAGTCTATTTACTGGTTCATTTTCTGTTTCAAATTGGTACACATTTAAAAATGCTGCACGCTGAGGGACAAATGACCTCAAAATACCCTGAAAATAATAGCGACCTTTTTGGGCTTTTTGTGACACTCTTAACAATTTCAAAGCGACATGCCTAAGTGGTTAGCGTGCCGGATTCGTGAACTAATGGCTGCGGATTCGAATCCTTGTATCAGATCTAACAAAATCTGGAACCATTATGCCATGTTCAAGGCATTGTAATCCAACTTAATCGCGACTACAAAAGACACGACTTATTTCGCTTGACGATTACTTTTATATCGGTAACAGGTGAGGAATTTTCTAAGTATGTGTGGTCAACCCCCGCCCAACCCATCTCCCCTTCTCTCTCTCGCTCTCTCTCTCTTTCTCTCTCTCTCTCTCTGGACAACAAAGGTGAAGTATATGAAAAGCTTGGTTGTACAATATGCTGTTAAGTTTAGTTATACTTTGTTTCGAACGAACACCGAACAAAATCCCATTTTTTTCGCAATATGCTGTTTTTAAAACACCAGAGAGGGTTCCGTAAAACTAAAATCCAAACAAAACCGATTTCTAAGGCGTTTCTCTTTATATGGCGAAGTCATTTCTAAGTGCAGATTAAAGTGATGGTTTTGTAGCCAAAACGTCGTCACCCCATCCCGAATCTCTCTCTCTCTCTCTCTCTCTCTGCAATTATCGCGATGTACTTGCTTGATCAGTTGCATGTGGTAAGAAACCAGTGTAAAAACAATACTAAACATCGGATTTAATTTCACCAGTTCTATAGGGAAATAATTTTTAAGTTCATCGATCCATTCATCTATATCCTACTAGATAAGCATCTAACTGTATGTTTTCTTCGAGTCGTTATCATATATTTTCCGACATGCGTGCAGTTTCGATTGTGATTCACATGTTTAATGCCAATTACTAGAAGTGAAGACCTTTTGCTAGGAAAAAATCACAACAAGAAATTTCACCGACAGTATAACAACATAAATTGTATAGCAAAAAATTATAAAACTGTAAAGTGTTTATGAGTCGTTGAAAAGGGTTGTTCTCGTCGATCAGGGTTGGAAGATGGTAGGTTAGGTAATTGTTTCTTTCTGACAAAAAATCTTGATAAAAAATATGTTATGTCAGTATTTAAACTATCTTCGTGCACAGTCATCTGAAGTACATCATTGTTCTCCAAGAAGCCAGCATCCGGTGTGTTCTTATCCCTGACGTAGAACATCCGGGTTTTGCTCCATTCAGGACACTCCTCAAATACTTAATACATTGTCAACAGGCAGACACTTCATCTATAAGTGTTGATTGTTTGAGCTGAGTGCTTATATAGGACATATATGTAAAAAATATATATTTAGTCAGTTGAAGACATTTTTTTCTAAAGTAATAAATTAATTAAAAAATAGTACAATTTTTTTTCTCAGAACAAAGTCAAATTTATAAGAAAGAAATGTTCGTTATTTCCCAAACAAAAATAAACAAGAGAAGATTCACTTAAATATTTTAGTATAACAAAATAAAATAAACAGAACAAAAATCATATTCATTGATCAAAGATGTAAATATTTTTGCTGGATAGATCTTTCAATATGCTGAACCAATTTGTTCCTTCATAATCTTTGTGCTTGAAGTATGATTAACTTGATTATAATCTGTCTGTCTGTTTGTCTGTCTGACACTCTCATTTGTACACATATTATGCCCGAGCAAACTTTCTTGTTTTTATGCAGTGATGCATGTTTATAAATTTACGAAGCAGCTCACAATGTATTCTTATCTCTTTATTTTATAATATCGATAATGCTGTATGTTGCTTGATACTATTTGAAGGCAATCATCAAAACAGTTAGTAATAATTTAGCATACTGTGCAATAAAAAGTTCTAAACATGTCTATTTTGTAAATCAACATGAATGAAACAAGTTTCACTACATGATGCATGTATGCACTCATAAACACTCTGTACTTATAAGACACAACGAGTCCCCCCAGCATACAGTTAATAATTCTTTGGCATAAAACCTAGCGCGTTTTACACAAACACGGTTTTAGGGAAAACTACTGATCAAATTTAAGCTCAAATCTTCGAAATTAAATTGAACAACAGCAAATACGTACTGGATTTACTGACAGTTGACTCCACAGATATCAGACGATTGAGACTACAGTAATGTATGCAAAATTAGGCATAAAATTAATTTATAGTGGAGATCATTCTTAAAAGATTGTATTACGTTATTATTATTTTCAGCATTGCTTTAGACAACAATATCTGCATTATACAATGTGAGTGAGCAATAAAGGTATTAGACCACGGAAAGCTCATGATAACGCGCGGTTCCTTTATTGCCATATCTGTCTCATGATTGTGTTCTGGTCCAGTCGGAGCACCATCTGCCTTCTACGTCAGGTCAAGACATTAAGAACTGCATTCGGAACTAGTTTTGTTCACATGGCACCATATGACAAAAATGCCCAATCGGGATGTCGTCAGTGTTTTCTGTCGTAGCGTATGTGGTGCACTCGACCGGTGGTAAATCACCAAACCCATCAGATGTATGTGCATTTCTCGAACAATATCCGAGGTTATTTATTGACCATGAGACGTTTCGGCTGGTTCTGTTCTTCAGTCAATCATATATTCCATGGTGTTCGATTGTACGTATCAGTTGACTTCCAGCCTCAAACATGGATATGGCATATACGGTGACCTACTGTGCGCATCATTTATTGGAACACATTCGGAACATTCCGTCATTAACATAACATAGCCATCGTATAAATGCTACAGTAGCCGCCATTACCTATACAAGTACAAAGTTTAACAAGCACTACTATAAGCACATCACTTGTATATTCTTCAGAATTTGTAAAGACAGTAGAGTGGTTTTGTTAAAGATCTTGTCTTGAATGTTTTCCCCATTTAATTAATGACGGTTATATTGGAGAGATTTTTGACGCATCATGTGTAGAAATATTGAGGGCTTTGATCCCAGAAATGTGGCATCATGTGTAGAAATACTAATGACCTAATGTTCTGAAACATTATGTTAAATTCAAAACGACAACAACAATAGCAGTCATAATCTAATGGATACCAACAGGTTTTGATGCCAGAATAGGGTAGTAGTTAAGTGGGATACCCTAGCCTCAATGGGAATTAGCATTACAGAAACCCCTGGGACACTCTAGCCTCAATGGAAATTTAACATGGAGAAAAATCGTGGGACACTCTAGCCTCAAGGGGAATTTAACATGGGAAAAAGTCTTGGGTCACTCTAGCCTCAAGGGGAATTGAACATGGGATTATTTTTTTTAAAAATTTTTTTAAAAAAGGGGTAGGCAATTGAAAGGCTATCTCTTTTCGAGAAATATGGCTGGCCCTGAAAAGGGCCTTTGGGTTTATGTTAATATTAATATTAACATAGATGGCATCTGTCACATCTTCTTCTTCTTCTTCTTAAACTCCTTCTAACTGCCGGTCCATACACAAGTACCCTCTTGAGACATCCTTGTCTTTCTATGTAAACTCTCCTCATCCATTGACTAGTATCTGTCCTATCAACAACAGTCCACTTGGACCTGACATACATGAGCATGTCCGTCCTAAACATCATGGAAGACACAAGGGTGGATGACTCAACTGTGGTCCACATCTTGAAGCGACGAGAATAGGTGAATCAATGCAGTGAACTGCGCTTATTTATAGGTACAGGAAGGATTGAAACGGATTGAATTCATTCACCAATCCGAACACGCGTTACAAAATTCAGTCAGCTCGCATCCAATCCGAAGAGAGCAGTCTGTGACGTCACGTGGTCTATATAGATTCGTTAGCGCTTGTGTGCAGTCAATCTATGCGACAGTGATTCAACATGACGGAAACTCAGAAAACGATCCATTTGGGGTGCACCAGCAGGGGAGACTGCCCAAGGGAACCCGGACTTACTTTCAGAAGAGGTACATTGGGATTTTGTGGATTTTCTTACCTCGCAAGAATTTGTTCCGGAACCTTCGTTACCTTCTTCATTACCGCAAGTGGAGAATTTTAGACAGAGACAGAAAGAAGAATTGGAGAAATTTATGCAACGACAAAAGGAAGCGGAACAAGCTTTTCTCCTACAGCAACAGCAACAGCAACAAGAAGAGGTAAGAAAAAAACAACAAGAAGAAGAAGTAGCAGCAAAGAAACAAGAGGGTGAAAATCAAACGGCTACGGTACTGTTGGACATTTTAGCGGAGTTAAGAAGTCTGAAACAAATGTATCAGACTTCTTTATCACGACCGAAGAGAATACGACCTTCCCGAGCTAAACACGCCAACCCTGTGACTAAGCCTATCGTACCACCCTTAGTGATTTCAACCCAATCATCAGAAGTAGGCCTTGGCCGTGGCAAAGGCTTAAGGCAGTTAAAGTTGATTGGTTAAACTCACCCCTACACCAAAATAAAAAGGCCCTTTTCAGGGCCACCCACATTTCTCGAAAAGAGATAGCCTTTCAATTTGCCAATAACTCAAAAATCAACAAAAAAAAACAAACCATTTTACCCTTATAGTACGTGTCTTTTTTGTATGAGTGCGTGAGTGTAGCTTCTTATTTTAAAATCAAAACTCAAAGACACTTACCTTATATCATTCATGTATTCTTTTATCCATTTTTTACAATCCAATTCACAATTCACCACAGAACACTTTAATTAAAAGTTCATTGACTTCTTCTTTCTCCTTGTTTAGTCTCTCTGTTTTTTGAATTTCTTCACCGTTTTTTCCTCATTTTCTTCCCTTCTTCTTTTCTTCTCCTGTTTCTTTGCTTCTTTTAAATAAAATTGTCTTCTTTCTTCCTCTTCTTCCTCTGAAGAATCCCTCTCTTCTTTCGAAGAATCCCTCTCTTCTTCCGAAGAATCCCTCTCTTCTTCTGAAGAATCCTTCTTTTCTTCTGACTCCTCTTGTTTCTTTTTGGGGCAATCTGGAGACCAATGTCCTTTTTCTTTACAATAATAACAGGTATCTTGACTTTTGTCTTTTTTAGCCCCTGTTTTTTTTTCTTTTTTGACGGTCTGGACACTCTGAAGACCAATGCCCTTTCTTCTGACAGATATAGCAAGTATCTTGACTTTTATCTCGAAAGGAAGGAGAGTAGTCCATCGGCTGGTCTGAAGAGAATTTTCTAATGACCCCTCGCAAAGCTCTGACGAAACGTTCCATCTGGGTAGTCTCTTCCATCGTTGTGCTCGACTTGAGAGTGAAATGAATAGTGAAAGAACAAGACACACACCCTTTTATATACGCTGGTCTGCCATGACTGTAAATTAGTCTATGGTGTTTACACTTGAGTCATTTGACGTTTTGCACTCAAGATGAAACGATCCCATTCATTCGAGAAGAAAGAAGAAGAAAGTAAGAGGCAGAAACGTGATCTATCGCCTCGTACCAGAGCTGAAATCTTGGCACAAATTCATGCCAGTGATTTTGAAGAGGACATGAGTGAACCAGAATTTGAAACCTCTAAACCAAGTTCGTCACCCTTAGTCAACCCTGAAAAATACTATTCCATTCGAGAGACGGAAAAGCGCTCCTCTAGAAAATTTAGAACCACGGCTTACAAATACACGGTGAAGTTTAAAGATTTCAAGGCCGACGTACCATTGGAGAAAGCAGAAGGGTTCATCACTGGGGTGTGGGATTCTTTGCTCACCGCACTCAAGCGACAATGTCAACCCAAAGAAGACGATCGCTTGACACTATCCATAGATCACGACGGCTTGAAATCCCCTGTTTGGATCGAGTTTAGCAGACCCGCAGAACTAACCCCTTCGAAAGTCATGGACAAGATTCAACACGTACAACAATCTAATGACCAGTTTGACATCACCGATGGTAAAGCCACACTGAAAATGGCTCACGTCTCTCTTCCTGAAGGGACTGGACGCAAAAAGATGTTATTGGTGGACGACCTTCGCAACACCAAAACAAGTCTCGTCCGAATTAACAACCCTCATGACCAGATGTGTTTAGCCCGAGCCATCGTGGTGGGACGAACCTATGCCAACAAGAACGACACGACAGAATGGAAAAGAGCCTGGAAAACTATTCGACAATCGGACCGAGCCAAACAACGAAACGAAGCAGAACTCCTGTTGCAACAAGCTGGTCTGTCCAAAGACACACCCTGTAGCATTCCTGAGATGCAGAAATTGCAAGATGCCCTAGCTCCACGATACACCTTGAAAGTGCACCCTCAAGAAATGCGTGGGTCTCTGTTCTTTCGAGGCCAAGATTTTAAGGACGGAAAATACGTTCACCTTTATCATCACGATGACCATTTCGATACCATTACCAGTATCACTGCATTCCTGCGATACGGTTATTATTGTGAGAAATGTGATTATGGTTATAACAATCGAGAGCAACACAAGCATTGTGGATGGAAATGCCCAGGATGTTTGGCCTCTCAACCCTGTCTGAGCGAAGAACCAGTGCCTTGTTCAACTTGTCTGCGCACGTTTTTCAGCCCTACCTGTTACCAACAACATTTGAAGACGTAAGGTTCACAGAAGAAATGTGCTTGTCAACTCCTGAGATTGTGCCCTACCTGTGGACAAGGCATACTTACCAATAATGCCAAGGCACACGTATGTCGAGGAAAGAAAAAATGTCACATTTGTCACCGCATCGTGGACTTGGAACACCAATGCTACGTGCAAAAATACCAACCCCCACCAGAGAAAGAGGACGGTCACAAGAAGAAAGGCAATTTCATCTTTTTCGATTTCGAATGCATGCAAGAGACCGGCATTCACATTCCTAATTTCTGCGTGGTTCATCGAGCGTGCGAGAAGTGCATTCAAGAACCTATCTTCAGTCATTGCCCTCACTGCAGCAAGATTCCCGGAGGGCGTGAAAAAATCTTTCGGGGACCAAACACGTTAGCCGATTTTGCTCAATGTGTCTTAGACCCCATCGACAAGACGTGGAGCCAAGAGGACATCGAACGTTACGGAGATTGTCATCGTCATGCCACGGTGATGGCTCACAATTTCTCCGGATACGATGGACAGTTTCTTTTGAGGTACTATACGGAACATGGCACCGAACGTCCTAAAGTGATTTTGAACGGAGCCAAAATCATTTTCATGCAAGTGGGACAAGTGCAGTTTAAAGATTCGATGAGTTACTTGGCCATGCCTTTGAGTCGAATGCCTAAAACGTTTGGAATGACAGAAATGGCTAAAGGGTACTTTCCTCACTTTTTCAATACAGAAGCCAATCAACACGCCGTTCTACCCCATTTGCCTGAGGCTCACTATTACGACCCCGATAACATGCGTACCGAACAACGAGAAGCTTTCTACGCTCATGCCTCTGACCCCTTCGACTTTCAGGAAGAAATGTTAAAGTATTGTCGTTCCGACGTGGACATTTTACGACGTTGCTGTGGAAAATTTCGAGAACTGTTCATGGAACACGGAGGGGTCGATCCTTTGAAAGAAGCTTGCACCATTGCCAAAGCGTGTTCCTTAGTGTACCGCCAACGATTTATGCCTGAAAACACCGTGGCTGTCATCAGTCCTCAAACGACCAACTACGTCAAGCGTCAATACTCGGTCAAAGCCCTACGTTGGTTACATTACTTGTGCGACAAGGAAGACAAGTGGATTCAGCATGCCCGCAACGGAGGAGGTGAAAAGACCATCGGAACGTATTCGGTCGATGGCTGGGACTTAGAAAACCCCAAGATCGTGTACGAGTTTAACGGTTGCTTATTTCACGGATGTCACGTCTGCTACCCTGACCGTGACACTAAAAATCAGTTTTTACAACGGACCATGGAAGACTTGTACCAGGACACTTGTCAGCGGCGACTAAAGTTAGAACAGCAAGGATACCAAGTGGTGGAAATGTGGGAACACGAATACGATCACCGTATGAAAACAGATCCCGAGTTTAAACGCAACGTGGAAAGTTACCAGTTCATGGACCCGCTGAACCCGAGGGATAGTTTGTACGGAGGAAGGACCAATGCCACCTGTTTGCTGTACCAAGCCGACGAAGAGAAAGGAGAAGAAATCAAATACTTGGACGTGTGTTCGCTGTATCCCTACGTGTGCAAATATTGTCGCTTTCCTGTAGGGCACCCACAATTGCTGACGGAACACATCGACCTGAAAAACATTCGACAATACGAAGGCTTGATCAAGTGCAAAGTTTTGCCTCCCACGAACCTATACCATCCCGTCTTACCTCACCATTGTCAAGGCAAACTGATGTTTCCCTTGTGCCGTACTTGTGCCGAAACGTGCAACCAAGATCAGCCTTGTCATCACAGCCAGGAAGAACGGGCCTTGACGGGAACCTGGGTCAGCGTAGAATTGTTCAAAGCTCTGGACATGGGATACCAACTGTTAGAAGTGTACGAAATTTGCCACTTTCCCAAGACACAACAGTACCACAAGGGTGACCCTACTCAGAAAGGCATTTTCGCTGACTACGTGGATGCCTTTTTGAAACTGAAGCAAGAAGCCAGCGGCTATCCTTCCTGGTGTCACACCCCCGAAGACCAAATACAATTCAAAGAGAAATACTATGCACAAGAAGGCATCTCTTTAGACCACATCGAGAAAAACGAAGGCAGGCGATCGTTTGCCAAAGTGATGTTAAATTGCTTGTGGGGTAAAATGGCACAACGACCGTGTTTACCCAAGACGGAATATTTGACAGAACCTTCCCGCTACTTCCAGATGATTCACGACAAAACCAAATACATGAAACACGTGGACGTCGTTCGAGAGGATTTGATCTTGGTCAATTACGAAGAAGATCTGGACTTTGTACAAGACGACCCTTTTGGAAATGTCATCATTGCGGCTTACGTGACAGCCCATGCTCGCTTAAAATTGTACGAAGCTTTAGAACTGTTAGGGGAACGCGTCCTGTACTTTGACACGGACAGTTGCATTTACATCCATCACCCGATTCAACATCACCCTGACATCGAAGGAGACCGTTTAGGAGCCCGGACAGACGAGCATCCCGACGACAAGATTCTAAGTTTCGTCAGTGGCGGCCCCAAAAATTACGGCTACGAATACCGGGACACACAAGGAGAAGTGCACACGACGTGCAAAGTGAAAGGACTGACTCTGAATCATCGTACCAGTCGTGTGGTCAACTTTGGGGTATTGAAAGAAGCCTTGCAGTCGGGAGAGGATGGAAACTTTAAAGTGACCACCTATCAACCGAACAAGATTGTACGTTTACCCACTCACCACATCGTCAGTCGACCCTTGGAAAAAGTCTATCAAATTGTATACCAGAAGCGAGTGCGACTTCCCAATCACTTTACGTTGCCGTACGGTCACGTCGGTATTGGTCTGTATATAAAAAGGAACCCTAGGCAAGATCGATAGTTCATTGTTCATTGAAGTAACTTACCATGTCGTTGACGAAGAAGAAACCAGATTGGTTTGGCTTGGACCCAAGAGGTGGCCCAGTATGCACGAGAGTTATTCAAGGAAAAAAGTTACTTTTCAACCCGTGTTAGTGACGGTGCCAGAAGAACCCGTCACCCAGGACGGGACTGTCGTGGACAGGCCTGAAAGACCCTTTCGGGAGGACACTTGTGTGACCTTACCCCCTACTATAGAACTGGTTAGAACTTTACCCAAAACATGTTGTACAGACACTTGTGTTTATTCCACGTTCATGGTTATCATGTGCCTTTAATTCTTGTACTTAAGCCTTTGGCTTTTATGTATTTTTGTCTTTCGTATTCATGTTTGAAAAAAAACATTCAATAAACGTGTTCTGAAAAAGTATATAAACTCTTGTCTTGTTTGTTTTTCGTGTCACAAGTGACATTTCTCACACAATGGCTACCTCTGCTGTCTCTGCTCCCTCTTCCTCTACTGTCAAAGTCATCGACGAACACTTAGATCGTGCCAGTTGGGAGGCTTTGTATCTTCGCCATCCCTTTAACATGCTCATTGCTGGACCTAGCGGTTCAGGCAAAACCGAATTCGTCAAACGTTTGATCGAACATAAACATCATTTGATCGATCGGCCACCTCAGCGGATCGTGTGGTGTTACAAAGAGTGGCAATCGGCGTACAGCCTCTTGCGAGAAAGTCAAGGCGATTCCATCGTGTTTGTGGAAGGCATTCCTAAAGAAGACGACGGCATCGTCTCTGACTCCCGTTAAACCCATTTGGTCATTTTCGACGACATGTTAGGAGAAGACGAAGAAGAAATTAAACTGTGGTTCACGCGCAAAGGGCATCACCGTAATGCCAGTGTCGTTACATCACCCAAAATTTGTTTCAACAAAGTAAAGCCCATCGCACCATCAGTCTCAATGCGCATTACGTGGTCTTGTTTAAAAGCCCTCGAGATAAATCGCAAGTGCAAGTCTTAGCCAAACAGTTAGGAACGCCTTGGCTGACTCAGGCGTACGACGATGCCACTCAAACGCCACACGCCTATTTACTCGTCGATTTGAAACCTACGACCCCCGAGGATTTGCGATTTCGTACCCACTTGTTTCACCACTGGTGCCAAGACGGAGGGCCTGTCCTGTACACGTCTCCGTTCTCGACTTCATTTCACTCCCCATAAAAAAATCTATAAAAACCTCAGACCCTTTTTCGTCTGTCTCACACAGTGTGAACATGACGTCCCTTCAGTCGCATCTTCCCGTCAAATTGATTCGTGCCTTGTATGGCATCAGTCGAGAAAAAAATCCACAAACACGAGCTCGTGTCTTAGAAGCTAGTCTCAAAGAAGTCTTACGATGGTTCACGGTGACGGCACGTCAATTACTCAAAGGAATCATTCAGATTCCTCATCAAACCCAACGCTTTTTCGATCGAAACAAAGTCGCTTTGGTCCAACTGGCCGATCCCCGCATCGACACTCAAACCAAAAAACAAATCATTTTGAAACCTGGAGGGAGCGGTACTCTAGGAGGGGTCATCATTCGCTCACTTTTAAGATGGGATCCTAATGCCCCCAAAGTTATCCCCAAGACAAATGTCCAACGAAACCCCAAGAAGAAGAAAAAGACCAGGTCCCCAAAGAGAAGAACTTCTCCAGTGGCAGGACCCTCCTCTGACCAGACACCACCACCCCGGAAAAAGAAAAGAAGCCCCCAGAAAAAGAAACAGAGAAAAAGTCCCCAGAAAAAGAAAAGTCCACAGAAGAAAACTAGTCGCAAGAGAGGCACTTCGGCCAGGACGCAACCTTACACTCGCAAACCACGATTTGCCACGGCAGTGACTGCGTCTCCGGCATCCTCACGTTCATCCACTTCTCCGTTAATGACACCCAGAACTGAAGAGTACTTGGAGACGTTGATTACACCAAGAACATCTCCGTTGATGACCCCCAAAAGAACTTCCCCAGTGGCAGGACCCTCCAATTTAGTGGCAGTGGCTGCTGCTCACAAAGTACCTTCTCCCAAAATCAAAGTCCAAGAAAGATCGGGCATGTTACAAAGTTTACTGGATTTGTCCAAGCAAGAACTGGCTCGATTTAGTCCGTTGCGTACCCCTGCACGACGTGTCATGCCTGTCATGAAGTTGATATGACGTAAAGACAATCAGTGGCGACGCGTTCCAGTATAAACAAGGCCTGTGACCAAGTCGGGGTATCAGTGTTTTGGTGCTCCTGAAGATGTCACCCTCCAGAAAACCCCAAGGAAAGAAAAGGAAAGGACTGCCTCCTCGTTTAGTCAAACATGGGGACATGTTATCTGTCCTGTCCAAAGCTTCTCCACCCCTACGAAAAAAACTCATTCAAACGGCCTCCAAAGAGGTCATCGATACCGTGTGCGAATGTTGTTTGAACGTTTTGAAAGGCACGATCCCTTTGTCCAAACACCAGAAACAATGCTTAGGCAAACATCGTCACGTTCTTCGCCAAATGGTTCAAAAGAAAATTCCCATTCGTCAAAAGAAGAAGATGTTGGTCCAACGTGGAGGCATTTTGCCTCTCTTGTTAGGCCCCTTACTGAAAGGAGTCTTGGGAACCATGTTGGGAGGACTGGTGGGAGCAAGATAAAAAGGCCTTCGGAAGTCCCAAGATCTCAGAATCGACCCCTGACAACCCCATGGAAGGACGAAAACTAGCTTTAGTGCCTTACAAACGATGGATGGAATACCATCGGTGGCAAGAACAACGCACCCCGCATTTACCTCCCAATCCCCATTTGAGCGAGATGGCCCAGTTACAACACGAATTGCAGTCCTTAATGGATCGCCAAGATTTGTCCGAAACAGAAAAATCGCAAAAGTACGGTCAACTCTTGCAACGACTGCAACTCTTTCACCAGAAAGCTTGAGACGAAACAGCTCCACCCACTCTGAAAGATTTTAAGAGCTTGATGAAAAGTCCAGCACCATCACCAGTACCAGTACCACCAGTACCCGTGACCAAGACAGAAAAAGAAGAAGAAGAAGGGTTTCAAACTCCACCAGAAAAAGTACGCAAGTTAACAATACCACCTACCTCCAGAATTGGATGGATTAAAAAGATGATGGCAACCCCTTCTTCATCACAAGAGAAAAAGAAAGTGAAGACAGAAGTGAAGACAGAAGTGAAACAAGAACCGATATCCCCCGCTCAGACATCCTCCTCTTCAACACCTATTGCCGGTCGCACACGCAAAGCATTGCAATCCAAAAAAATACCCCAAGAGAAAAAGAGTAGCCTCTTTCAAGAGTGGGTGCCTTATTAACACACCAATCAACACAAAAAAAAATGGAAAAAGTCTTAGCCAGCATTTACTACGATCCCTCGCATCCTGCCGGTTACGCAGGAGTTCAAAAATTGTATCGTGCTGCCAAAACGCGACTGAAAAGTCTCCGTTTACCTCAAGTGCAACGATGGTTACAAGAACAAGCTACCTACACTTTACACAAACCCATTCGACGCAAGTTTGCCAGAAGTCGCACCCGAGTGGAAGGCATCGATCATCAATGGCAAGCCGATTTAGCCGATGTCTCTCATTTGGCCAGCTACAATCGTGGCTACAAATATTTGTTTTGTGTCATCGACGTCTTTTCCAAATTTGCCTGGGTCGTGCCCTTGACTTCCAAATCCATCAGCGAGTTAGTGCGAGCCCTGCAACGAGTGTTGAAACAAAGCGGTCGTCACCCTCTTCGATGGCAAACGGACAAAGGCACCGAATTTCTGAACCAAGCTTTCCAAAAAGAATTAAAGAAACGTGACATTCATTTTTTTACCACCGAGAATCCTGAAACCAAAGCCAGCATCGTGGAACGTTTTCAACGCACTTTGAAAGAACGCATGTGGAAATATTTTACGCATCACCACACTCTGAAGTACATCGACATCTCACCGCACCTGGTGCAAGCGTACAACCAATCTTACCATCGAAGCATCGGACGTGCCCCGCAAGACGTGACTCCCGACAACGAAGTGCTGGTGTTTGAGCGTCTGTTTGGTACGTCCCCGACGAGGGCTGTCCCCAAGAAAAGTGGAGAGTTGGCCGTAGGAGATTGGGTGCGCATTGGCAAAACCAAACGCACTTTTGACAAAGGTTACTTACCTAACTGGACGACCGAACTGTTTCGCGTCACTGGACGAGTGCATGGCCGTCATCCTGCCGTCTATAAATTGGAAGACATGAACGGAGAAGTGCTCAAAGGAACGTTTTATTTGCCCGAGTTACAACGTGTCACCAAAAAAGAAGACGACGTGTACGACATCGAAAGCATTCTCGAACGCAGAACCCGTAAAGTGGGCAAACGACGTGTCAAAGAAGTCAAAGTACGTTGGAAAGGATATCCGCCCAGTTTCGATTCTTGGATCGACGCTTCGCAAGTCATCGACTATAAAAAGAAGTGACCATCATGCCCTTTCACACATCAGACGCAGCTACGTCAACCACTCCTCCTTCACCCAGTTCTTCTGTGCAAGATTTACAAAAACAACCCTTGTGGGTGTGGTGTGGAGAACGTGTGCCTAAAACGCAAATCGTCTTTTTCTGCCAAATCTTCGTGGTGTATTGTGTCATCGGGGCAGCCATCGCCAATTTGAGTTTGCAACAAGGAGACAAACAATTGTGGACCATTTTATTGAGCAGTTGCATCGGTTACCTGCTTCCTAATCCCTCCCTGAAATTCACCTCGAACGGGAACCACGGGAACCTTGTGTCCAGTGCCAGTGCCAGTCACCACTCCAACCACAACCAGAACCCCATTTTGGGCGGAGACACGCCTCTGACGTCCACTAACCCCTCGGACAGCCACAGAACTGTGCAATTATGAGTCACCAAAACCAATTTTACTTAACCTTACCCAGTGACAGTTCCATGGAGGTGTTTCCCAAGAACACGTTGTGCTGTTACACGGCCAAATTACCTCCAGCCATCCAGTTAGGTCACGAAGCCCATTGGGAAGTGGCTTTAGTAAAAATCTTTCACCCGACCCAAGTCCTCAATGTCCTTCCCAATCAAAATTTTTTTGATGTGGAAGTTCATGACGAGCAAATGCAACAGTGGATGGATAGCAATGTCAAATATGACAAGAAAACCCGTACACAAAATCAAAAGTACACCACCTATCACTTGTTCATTCCCCCAGGCTATTATTTTAGTGGTCAACATTTGGTCAGCACCATAACCTCTAGGTTTAATGTCGTGTTTCTGAAAGCTTTGGAGCATGTCAACAAAAATGTCACCATGGAGTACCACAAAGCAGCTCGTCGCTTCTTGATGAAATTTGAACGGAGTAAAATCATGTCCATTTTATTTTGTCCTGAATTGTTTGACATGTTGGGCGGAGACATGGACATGAGAAAGGCCATGATCAAGAAAAACGAATTACCCATCGTTTACGACAACGAGTCTTTTGGCAAGTTATTTCGTGCCCCGGTAGAACTGAACCAAGGACTGAATTTGATGTTTGTGTATTCCGATGTGGTGGAGTACAACGTGGTGGGACACACCTCCGTACCGTTACTGCGTGTCATTCCTTTCAAAGTGGATTCTGCCACGAACACTGACGAGGAAGGTGGAAACACTTACCACGTCCACCGCGAATTTGTCCATCCTCACTATTTGCCGGTCAGCAAGTCGTATTTGGACACGGTCAACATTGCTATAAAAGGAGATTTGGGACAAAATATTCCATTCACCAAAGGAAAAGTCACGGTGAAACTCCATTTTCGAAAACGGTTCTCTCACGACTCGTAAGTAAGTCATGTATCCAGTGTACCGAGGGGTTACTCGACAGCGAGGACACGGTTTAGGAGACATGTTAAAATCGGCCTTTCGTTCGGTGGCCCCAGTGTTGAGACCGATGGTGACACGCGGATTGCACGCCTTGAAAGATGCGGCACTGACGCAAGGCAAAGAATTTCTCCAAAATGTCATCATCGACAAACAAAACCCTAAAGAAGCCTTCATGAGGGCAGGCAAAAATGTCTTGCTGCAAACGGGCAAAGACATTTTAGGCCGACGAGACACACCTATAAATGCCCTGCACGCTACCGAGTCAGGCATTCAGCAAGGACAAGGCAGAAAGAGACGACGAAGAAAACACCCTTTCATCAGACTTCAAGCTAGAAAGGCCAAGAAAAGAAGAACCGTTCGAGACTTAGACGTTTTCGATTATTGAGAAAGAACAAAAAAATGATGCACCGAGAGTCTTGCGCTTGTTCCAAGTCGGAACTGGATCTGTTTGCCATGCCCCCTACCATGATGACCATGCAAGAATCCCAGTGGGTGGAATTTCACCCCGTCTCCTCACTGACGGATTCCGCTCCCATCGAGTTTGAAATCAAAGGACAGCCCGAAGATTACATCGATCTGAATAGCAGTTACTTGTACCTGAAAGTCAAAATTCTAGATAAGACTGGAGGTGCTATAGACGATGAAGCAGTAGCTCCCGTCAACAATTTCATGCATTCCTTGTTCAGTGGAGTGGACTTGTACTTGAATAACAAACTGGTCAGTAGCAGCATGGATACTTACCCTTATCGTGCCTACCTGGAAAATCTCTTGACGTACGGAATAGATGCCAAGAACACTCATCTCAATGCCTGTGTGGTATGGGAAGCTGACGAACCTAACAAGTTTGAAATATTGGAAACTGATGAAAAGAAAGAGAACAATGATGGATTTGTAGAACGAAGAAAGAGAATCACGGGAGTCGACACAAGTTTAGAACTGATGGATCGTTTGCATTTGGACATGCGGTTGCAAGAAAAGTATTTGCTGAACGGGGTGGATGTCCGCCTGAGACTGAATCGTAGCAGTACCGCTTTCCATTTATTGGCTGATAGTGACGGTTACAAAACCAAAATCCAAGAAGCCAGACTCTACGTACGCCGTGTGGAAGTGTTACCTAAAGTGGGAAACGACATCAGTCAGACGTTGAGCAGAACGACAGCCAAGTATCCCATACGACGCGTGGAAGTGAAAACCTTCACCATTCCCAAGGGACAGCGATCCATGATCGAAGATCATCTGTTCCAAGGACAGTTACCCAAACGTTTGATCGTTGGTATCGTCGAAAATACAGCCTTCAACGGAGCTGCCGAAAAAAATCCTTTCTACTTTCAACACTTTGGCGTGTCCAAAATCGAAGTCAGTCGCGATGGCAAGACCTTGTGTACCCGACCTTTCGAACCTGACTTTACCAAGAAGAATTACTTGAGATCGTACTTGTCCCTGTACGAAGCCACCGGACAGTTAGGAACCAATACCAGTCACGGTATTACGTACGAGGATTATGCAGGAGGCTACGCTTTGTGGGCTTTTGATTTCACTCCAGACCAAGGCAGCGACGAGGGACATTTCCACCCTATAAAATCCGGCCAGATTCGTGTGGAAATTCAGTTTAAAGACCGAGACCCTGATGAAACGGTGAACGTCATCCTGTATGCAGAATTCGATAATACCATAGAAATCAACAGTTTGAGAGAAGTCATCCTAGATTACTAGAAACCATGGAAGACTGTTATCCCTCTTTACCTAGTGGAGAAACTTTAAAGATGGAATGTGAGGAGACTGTGGAAAAAGAAGAAGAAGTGATCGTGATGAAATCAAGATGGCCAGAACAAGAAGCCCATTTAGTCTCCTGTTTTGCCAAACACTTGGTCGACAAAATGACGGAATTGATCAAGAAAAATTGTTATGGATGTCAAAACGCTCATCCCAGTCAAATTCAACACGATAAATGCCTGATGTTAAGTCAAGAAGAAAAATTAGACGAATATCTGGACGAGGCTTGGAGTCTCATCTCGGACAAAGACGTGTTGCATCAGTGGTATAAAGACTTGCGTAAACATTCTTGTCCACCATTAACCACTCAAGAGATCCATCGTATCGAAGCTCTCCTGAATCAGAGTGAGGAAACAGAACGAATAACCGTTTATTCGTCAGACATTTTCAAGCAAAAAGTCAGGATCGAATTGACGACTTATTATTACCTGTGAAGAAGAAAAAAAACATTGATACCTGGGAACTTTATTACCTTTTGAACCACAGTTCGTATACGGCTTCTTGGAATCCTGTCGTCTGTGCTAAAGATGAACTTCCTCATCGCAAACCTCAAGACCATCAAGCTTATGTGATCAACACGGACGACAGTCATCTCCCAGGAACCCACTGGGTAGCCGTCTACTTTCCTCAAGAAGGATGTGTGGAATATTTCGATTCGTACGGATTGCCCCCTTTGGAAGACGATATCATCGACTTTATGAGAAGAAATGCTCAAACCACCCGATTCAATAACGTGAAATTACAAGGCACAGATTCCTTGGTGTGTGGACAATATTGCGTGTATTTTCTGCATCATCGCAGCCTGGGCTATTCCTTAGAACATTTAGTGACTCATTTTCATCCTCGTTCTTCTTCTAGAAACGATGTGAAAGTAGATCGATGGTTTTGTGACCATTATGCTTATCTTTTGTCTCAAGCTAGGAAACGTAGTGTCCATCAATGGCCTAATGATTTCCAAAAGTGGAAATCACAATTTCATTCACAACGTTGTCAGCCCTGTTTAAAGTAGATTGTCAATTGAGAAAAAAATGTTTGTGATTTGAAAAGATTGTTTGATGTTATAGTGTTGGATTATTGTTAAAAATGTTAGAATTGTTGTTTAGTGTTAAGTGATTTTTGAATAAAAAATGTTGTGTTTTGAAAAAAATGCCTTTGTGGTTTGTTTAGCTATAAGAATGTTGGATTGATGCTCTTTCATTTCTTACTATCCCTCTCATGACACTCACTGAACGTTGCGGCTCGAAAACCGTGTGGGGGATGTTTTCCTTCACGTCCGCGCTTTGACTTTAAGAATCGGGGTTGTTTCCAGTCTAACCATCCATTGTCGACTCATCCTCCTACGAAGATGTGCTCCAAACTAGCTAAGCTCAACGAAGCCTACGTGAATTTGCATAGGGTCAGACACAGTCTGATACCGAAGCCAGAAGAAATAGAGAATGTGAGAATGTTAAAAATCACTGAAGACCTGATAGAAGAGCTCTTCAGAGAAGAAATGAACAGGGAAAAAGAAGAATGGACAGAGAAGTACAGACTTCAGAGACAGCAGCAACAGCAGCAACAACAACAACAGCAGCAACCTGAAGCTGACAGAGGCTTTGTCGATTGTCGTATCGACACCAAAGAGTTCTTCTTCTCTTTCCGAAGAAGCAGACCTATCGCCAGAAAGTCTATCCTCAGAGGACATCGCATTCTTAGAAACTAAAAAAGAATGCCATAGCAAACAAAAAAAAACAGCCCTTTTCAGGGCTACCCCAATACTCTAGAAAAGAAATAACGATCGATTTGCCAATGTGTGTAGGTAGAGTAGTGTGAAAATAAACACTAACTCTTTTTTTAAAAAATGTGAGGGTATGTGTTTGTGTGTTTGTGTTTGTAAGTGCTTAAGTAAGTTGGTATGGATAGTAGATTAAAATGATGTCTTTTTTTGGTGTTTGAGGTGTATATTTGGAGTTAGATTGGATTGCTTTGCGTATGTGGATAGTCTATTGAAGTGATTTATGAAAAAATTTTAAAATAGTGATGGGTAGCATAAAAAGTGAGTGAGTGTTTCTTTTAGGTCCCCGCGTTGTTGTTTTTTTGGTCATGATCTAGGTAAGATCAATTTTATGTTTTTAGGGGGATGTTTTCCTTCACGTCCGCGCTTTCACTATAAATTGAAACTCGCTGGGCAGTCTAGCTACCCTTGTTGATTGATCAACACCAGAATGAATACCAGAATAAGCAAACTTCTTGAACTCCAGATACATCTGGAATATGTCAGGCGCCTGGTAAATGAACTGGCTGCGGAGGCTATAGTAGAAGAGGAAAGAATAAAGAAGGAAGAAGAGGAGAGAAGACAGAGGGAAGAGGAGGAAAAGAAAATAGGAGAGAGGATGGCTTACAAGATACCAGAGACAGAGGATTGGGGTGATGAAGCTAATCATCCTCCCTCTGCGCTCCCAGCCAAACGAGTCAACTGGAAAGACTGGAGTAGAAGATGCGTGTGTGGCGCCAGGCCAGGAAGGTGCCATCATTAGATAGGTGCATCTGGAGTTCAAAAAAAACCAACAGCCCTTTTCAGGGCTACCCAATACTCTAGAAAAGAAATAACTATTAATTTGCCAATGTGTGTAGGTAGAGTAGTGTGAATATAAACACTAACTCTTTATTAATAGTGTGAGTGTATGTGTTTGTGTGTTTGTGTTTGTAAGGGCTTGCGTAAGTTTGTGTGAATAGTAGATTATGGGGTTTTTATTGTTTCTTTGCGTATGTGGAGAGTATAGTTTGGGGTTTTATTATATGAAATGAGAAAAGTGGGGGATGTTTTCCTTCACGTCCGCGCGTTGTTCGGTCATGATCTAGGTAAGATCAATTTTATGTTTTAGGGAGATGTTTTCCATCACGTCCGCGCTTTCACTATAAGAACCCACAGTGTTCGTCGTTCGCACGATTCTACGGAAAGAAAATGGCAGCTGTATCTGACCTGTTCAACAACTTGAGACACTGTTATTTTTGGATAGTAGATGGAGTATATGTTGTAGAAAGAGTAGAAAAGGAATGGAAATATCCAGTTACAAGGGATTTTGTGACCAGACAAGTGAGGAGTCTGAAACTAGCTATGGATCTCCTTGACGGTATGTTAGAAGAAGAAGTGAAGAAAATAAGAGGATTCATTAACCCTCCCTATGTAAGAGTAGGTAGCTTGAAGGAAGCTCTGGATAATACAACATTAGTAAGATGCTTCCTACAAGATATCTTAGTTTGGAGTGAGTGGTCTTTTGTGAAATGGGGTGTTGACCAACTTATAAAAGCCGAGGTACTTATGAAACGAGTGCTGACCCAAGAAGTAGAGAACATAAAGGAAAGGTGGACTAAAGAAAGAAAGGAAGAACAGAATAAGAAGAAGAAATTAGAATTCGACCAACTGAATAACAACTGGATGAAAATACAGGCCAAGTTCCGAGCCATGGGTCACCCGGACTGGATACCAGAAACAGAAAAGAAAAAGAAGAAAGGAATGATGGACAAAATAAGGGGATGGTGGAAAAAGTTAAGAAGTTAAAAGAAGAAGAAAAAACCCAAAGGCCCTTTTCAGGGCCCCCATATTTCTCGAAAAGAGATAGCCTTTCAATTGCCTACCCCTTTTTTTAAATTTAAATTTAAATTTAAATTTAAAAAACTTTTAAAAATAAAAAAAAAATCCCATGTTCAATTTCCCTTGAGGCTAGAGTGACCCAAGACTTTTTCCCATGTTAAATTCCACTTGAGGCTAGAGTGTCCCACGATTTTTCTCCATGTTAAATTTCCATTGAGGCTAGAGTGTCCCAGGGGTCTCTGTAATGCTAATTCCCATTGAGGCTAGGGTATCCCACTTAACTACTTAGGGTAGCCACAGACAAATTTAATAATACCGGACACTCCCATGTCAACCCATTAGTGGGCAACGTTGTGCGGTGCTTGTTTTGTTCTATTACACCGTCATCCCCATTTGTTGAAAAGGACCATCCATAATATCTAATCTAAACATCTAAAAAAACACAGACAGAGCCGTTATAATTGAACCCAGTCAGGATTTATGCTATATTGAACCGCTCGCCTCGAGTTACCATCGCATGCGTCACTGGCGTACATGAATAGTGCAAGCAAACCATGTGACATTTTGCATTGTTGCTTCTAATCATGTTTAATTTCAACATCCTTTTACTGAGTGGGACAGCATTATAACAAGATCGCTCTATATCACATAGCTTTCGATTCAGTGAAGGAGACCAGGAAAATACCCCCGACATTATGAAATATACACGTTGGGTAAGCTTATTTACATTTATTCTTTGCATGATAAATCATTATCGTCTTGTAAGTTTTTATTACGATGGAAATTCCGTATTGTGTAGCTTAAAAGTCCGGTCAAGCTGTAAACATAATTTGCCAACAGATCAGGTGGTGGTTGGTGGGCTTAACGCTTTTTTTCAGCATGAGATAGGCTGCACATGGCGGCCAGTATATCTAGTGGAGGAGGAACCCGGGAAAACGTAAGGAAGTACAATCGACCAACTGGACTATACTGACATACCCACACTGGCCAAGCGCGATACACGAACTCACATGGAGAGAGGTGAGATGGCGGTGATCGGTAAAGAAGAGCGCCTTTGACCACTGTTCCACCTGGAACCCATACATCAGGGCCTATGGTGTTTGTTAAACCGAGTACTCATTACAAACTGCATAGATCCTAATCTACCGGTTCATTATGCGATGGCATATCTAGATATACGCAATCTACAGTTGGATCTGACAGATACAATTATTATGGATACTTGAAATGGATACCTTTGTCTTGGCTATGATACTTGAAATGAATACCTTTGTCTTGGCTATGATACTTGAAATGGATAGTTTTGTCTTGACTATGATACTTGAAATGGATACCTTTGTCTTGGCTATGATACTTGAAATGGATAGTTTTGTCTTGGCTATGATACTTGAAATGGATACCTTTGTCTTGGCTATGATACTTGAAATGGATACCTTTGTCTTGGCTATGATACTTGAAATGGATAGTTTCGTCTTGGCTATGATACTTGAAATGGATACCTTTGTCTTGGCTATGATACTTGAAATGGATACTTTTGTCTTGGCTATGATACTTGAAATGGATAGTTTTGTCTTGGCTATGGCTTAACAAGACAATGTTAAACATTTATAATTTTGTCTTCTTTTTTATGGCTTACGAAAATAAACATAATGTACAAAATAAATCATTACGAAGTACGGATTGTTCAGAGCATTTATATCTTTAGTTTTTCGTAACGTTTGTTACTGATATTCATCCTCCATTCTCCGTTGCAGGATAATGAATAATTTCTTTATAGGTAAATATACGTAAACGGTTATCATTACTACTACTATTGCTACCGCTGCTGCTGTTGCAACTATTAATGCTGAATAATAATAATAATAATAATAATAATAATAATATGAAGTTGATGATGCGGAGTAAGTTAAGTCTTTAGCAGCTTCTTGAGTGAAACCTTCTGTTGTCCTCCACCCCTTCCCCAATTCCACAAAACATTATCTCATTCTTTCCTATACCCTTTTGGATCAAAAGTCTAAGATAATGGAAAACGTCTAAGATCTAATATTCTTCCTGATGGTTTTGCAACGATATAAACCTTTGTAAGAAAAGAAATTTCAAGCACCGATGCACGTCGTTTTTTCATGGATGGGAAGGGTTATATATTAGGTGTGCCCTTTTGTATAAATCAACAAAAGATGACAATGATTTTATTTATTTATATTAATAGCCGATACTATTTCATTGATATAGCTAATATGCGGTGGTGATCTTGTACGAACTATGTAATATTGCTTTACTGCAAGCAGAAAGTTACACCTAAGGTTTAACAAATAGATTCATTGGCACAAACCAACCTATGTCTAGCTGAGTTTGTAGTATAAAAGCTTAAGAAGTTTAGCAATGCATGTATGTCAAGTCACACATGTTTGTCACATGTCATGTTTAAAAAGTTCGATAGTACAGAAAGGTGAAGTTGTGTGTCTAAGGTTAAAACTTTGATATTGAGATATGGACCAGGATATACGTGGTACGCACAGGATATTGGAACTAGTGAACTCATTTTGTCTTTATTTTGGCAAAGAATATAAGATACTTTATTGTTGGATTACCGTAAATTACAGGCAAGTATTTTCTAACTTTATATGCTCTTCTCATTATTTGACGATGGAACGATGAGACGCAATAAAATTTCACGCCATTAACAATTAGGCCATTTATGTAATAATTATACTGACAACGGAACGGGGAGACGCAATAAAATTCCACGTCATCAACAATTAGGTAATATATATGCTAATTATATTGACGATGGAGCGGGGAGATGCAATAAAATTCCACGTCATCAACAATTAGGCTATTTATGTAATAATTATATTCACGATGGAATGGGGAGAGGCAATACAATTCCACGTCATCAACAATTAGGTCATTTATGTAAATGCAATTTGATTGAAGGTGAGTATTACATAATTATGGTATGTCCATTTTATCTGAAGCTAAGGAGAAAATATTTACCATCATATTAGTACATTCTATTCTTTGATGGTAAGGTGAATCAGCTCACGTCATGGGTAACAAAAGCAAACTAGCACTTGCTTATAATGGGACTAAAAATCTTAAAAATTTCCTAATTAATTCTAAACTATAAAAATCTCATATAAACAGTGATCATCAACTAAATGTAATAGGCCTATTTGTTCGCACTGTTCTTTTATTAATAAAAACACTTACTTCTTTCAGTAGTATTAATACTAAAGAAACATTTAAAATTCATTGTGATACTAATTGTGCAACATTATATGCTATTTATTTGATCACGTGCAAAAAATGTGACACCCAATTTACTGGTTAAAACAGTCAACAAATATCTAAAAGTATGAACCAACATAGATCAGACATAAAACATTATATAGATAAATCTTTTTCATCTCATGTTAACGACAGTTCCCATACTTTGCAAGAGTTTTCATTTCAACCTATTGATATAGCTGATTCTGAGATGGAACGTCTGTTAAAGGAAACCTACTGTATTCAACTTCTTAATAATGATTATCCAAAAGGTCTAAATTCCAAAACTCTATACGACATTCATTATTTTTTAAAAATATAATGTGTTTTGTTCTTTAAAGTATGCTTAGGATTGGCATTTGTTACAATTAATTAAGAATATTTTTATATTAATTTAATTAGAATAACTTAAATAGTGAAATATATATATATATATATATATATATATATATATATATATATATATATATATATATATATATATATATATATATACACACGCACTTAGGGAATGAGTTTGTTTGCAGTTTACTTTTGGATTTTAAAGGTAGCTTTCACAATTTTAGTCATATAGCTACAATGTCTGCAGTGTGGCAGTTTATAGTGGTGTCTAGCACTGGGGCATCAGGCCACAGAAAAGTGATTCTTATACTCCTTCTTGAGAAGTACAGTCTATTGTTTTATCGTCTGAAAATGGCAAGGACAAAGCAAACGGATTGTGTGTGATAGAGAAGTAGAAAGCGTTTTCATTACTAACATCTTTGTATAATTCATTTATTTTATAACACATTAGCTCATTCCTTACTGCTGTATAAGATTAATCCCGGCTGGGATTAGTATATAGTGTAACTGAGTGAGCTGTATTCATCAGCAGCGAAACTTTGTTTTCGCCTGACTACATTATTGTAGATTGTGTCAAAGTTATTTAGTACATAATGTGATAATAGATAGTATATCCTGTAAAACCGGTGTAAAATTTGGTAGCGTAGTCCAGCTCTAAATCTGTAAAAACAATATTTAATATCGGGTCCAATAGTAATAGTAGTGTGAGATCCACTTTCTGTTGTTTTTCACAAATTAATGCAAACCGGAGGAATCGAAATGGATCAAGAGGAGGCACAAGCAGGTCCAGGTGGATCCAAAATAAAACAATATTTCAGGACCATCATAGAAGAAACGAGAATGATAGTTAACCACCCGCCCGGGTGTCAAACCTTGGATTTTGAAGGGGCAGCCAGCACACCAAGGCAGAGCGAAGTATTAATGGCTCTACATACCGCTGGGGTAGACATTGGAAAAATCGAGGCGCTACAGAACGGAGGCCTCAACCAATATGTTCTATACCCTAAAGGGAACACAGCGCTACTAGAAGTAGAAGAAATGACAATTAAAGGGATAGTGGCAAAAATCAAAAGAACTGCGCCTTTATCAGAAACTTCGAGCCGCGAGCAACGGAAGTAAATGTCATGGGCCTGCCGCTAGAGGTCAGCAGTCAGGAACTACTCATGAAATTGGAGAAAAAAACTGGGGTCAAAGTGATAACACACAAGATGGCGACCGTATGGGGTTTTGCCCCAACAAAATCAGGAAATAGACTGGTGTACGTGAGCCGGGGGGATGCTAGGAAAATACCTGTATTTTTCTACGTCCTCGGATTCAGATTGAAGACCTGGTACAGGGGCTGCGAGCAGCATAGACTCTGTCCCTTATGCCATCAGACTGGACATGGACCCAGAGACTGCCCAGGAGGCAATATACCAACGGGACCCCAAAACACAACATATGCAAGCAGAACAGCAGGGTATGCAGCCACGCAGCAGTCAACAACAACAACAACAACAACAAAAACAGGTTGATGAAATACTTAACTTAATCAAACAGGTTAGAGAGGGAAACGGGAAGGAAGAAGAACCAACACAGACACAGCCCGACCTTGATATAACCAAAATTGAGGGGCATAAAACCTTGGATTGGGAGGGGTACTTAAGCCCCAACAAGACCAGTAGAGCTGAAACGCAATTGGAAGAAGAGGGCATACCGACGAAAAATAAGTCTGGAATCCTAGAACAAGAAACGAGTCAGCAGGAGGAGAGCACCCCACAACTAGCGTCAACACCACTGCCTAAAAGGGGTAGGAGAAAACGGAAAACAATATCACCACAAGAGAGATCCTCATCAAGAAAGAAACAGAGTAAAGAAGGGAGAAAAACCACGGAAATGGAGTTAAGGGAAGAGGAGACTGAACTAGGTAGCCAAAGTGAAGTAGAAGATGAAGATGAAGAAAACGGACAAAAAGACTCTGGAAATGGACAAGGAGAAACAGAATATGAGACCGGATCAGAAGACAATACGGAAACAAACCAAGAAAATATGGAATCGATCCCGACAAGCAACACAGAATCAAGCAACACCATGCAAGCAACAATTACAACAACAACAGAAAGTGAAAATACATTAATCTCGTCAGAGGGGGGTGGGGAAACCAGTGCCCCCCCCCCCCCGACATTTCACAAATAAGAATTTAATCAAAAAACCAAAAACAATTTGTAAAATAATAGAATCCAAAAGCAACATCCTGGAAAGAGACAGGAATGGAGGGAAAAAACTTATAGCTCCTGTCTATTAATATAAATGGTGTAAATAAGGAAAAAAATCTTTAAATTTCCGAAAGATCTAAATTATGATGTATTGCTTATACAAGAGACACATAATGGCTTTAAAGATAATATAAAAATAACAATAGAAAGTCACCTGAACGGAAATTCTACTAATTAGTGATTACGAACACACAGATGTTAAAGGAGGGGTGGCAGTTTTAATTAAAAATAAAAGAGGGTTGTCATGGGATAGAATAGAAGTAGATAGGTTTTTTAAAGGTAGGATGATACACATTATAATTGAGGAAATGCACATAATTAATATATACATGCCAGCTAACAGGGAACAAAAGAAAATTTTCTTAGATAATTTAAATAAATATATAGAGAAATATGCAACAGGAAATATCATTATAGAGGGCGATTTTAACTGGGTGGGAAAAAATATAGATAGGGAGGGAAATCTAGCACCAAACGATATTAGGATTAAACCGGATATGGATTTTTTTATTAAAAAATATAAATTAACGGATGTTTACAGAGTACAAAACTTATTAAGGAAACAATATACTTTTGAATATAAAATGAATAAAGGAAGCCGCTTGGATAAATTTTACTGCAACAACTATGATAAAAATGTACACAAAGAAACTAATATTACTGATTTAAAAATATCTGATCATAAACTTATAAATATGACTGTAACATTTAAAAATAGAATAAAATGGGGGCAAGGAAGATGGATGATAAATAATTCGATTTTAAAAGATACAGATTTTATGCAAAG